>NW_004624807.1:4630220-4768705 GCF_000247695.1 Heterocephalus glaber
CTGGTCATTTGAGAGATGCAGATGAAAACAACACTGAGATTCCACCTCACCCCAGAAAGAATGGCTGCTATCAAGAAATCATCCAATCACAAATGCTGGCGGGGGTGTGGGGAGAAAGGAACCCTTCTCCAAAACAGAGTTCTTGCCATGGATGAAAGATGAGGAAATGGAGAAGGGCAGAGGCTCCCGGTAGAGAACAGGAGAACCCCTAAGCATTTCCCCAAGGCACCAGCTTGCTCCTGGAGGGTGCTGCCCACACAGCTGAGGTAGCCTGGGCTCCGTGCTCGAAGGTGCCCCCCCACCACCATCATTTGCTGAGAGCAGCCGAGGCGGAGCAGCTGTGCCCTTGGGAGCTCTGGAGAGAGGGGATGGGGCTGAGATATCTCTGACTTGCTAAGAGATGGAAAACCATTCTGCACCCTAAGGAACAGGAAGAAGGTGGAGGTGGAGGCGAAGGCACAGAAGGAAGAGACTACTTCTGCCCCGAGGTGAGCTGATGTTTCTGAAAAGTGAAGTCACTGCTTGGGATGGACCAGAGGTGACCGAGCGTGCTTTTGTTTGTAGTGCTTACATACTGTGTGCCTACTAGTTAAAGAAATGCCACTTATGAGTTAAGGTAAAACTATTCTCTTCATCTCCCCAACAAGGAAACTGAGGCACAGAGTCCAGGAAAGTGGCCAGACGGAGGATTCCAATAGGGGAAGCTGCGTCTGGACCCTCTCCCAGACCCCCCCCCAGGTACCGGCGCCTGGCCCTGCCTTGCCCTGCACGGACCGGACCGGGTCTTTTCCAGCACTCGGATGTTCACTCTGAGACCCAGATGGCCAGAGTCGTTCTGGAACAGAACGTGGAGTGTGAGCCATCTCTAGAATGCACTAGAGCTCATAGAGGCTTTGTGAGCATGTCCCTCCCAGATGGAGACAACATGCTGACCCCTGCTTGAGCTCCCTGCAGGAAGGGTGACTGGCTCATCCACCCCATCAGCCACAAGGGCCATCCAAACATGTGGCCCCTTCTAGGACTGGTTCACCTAAGCATCGTGATGGATTAGCCAGAAGCTTGCAAGTTCTGGATGGGAAGAATCCTGCCCGCTGCGCACTGTGACAAGAAAGGAAGGCGCTGGGCCAGCTGCAGGGAGGCCAGAAAGGCTGCCAGGGCCTGGCTGGCTGTGCAGATGCACAAGCCCCTGATCAGCGACTCAGCAGAGAGCCTCAGAGCTCCGCATCTGGCCAGGACATGCAGACCTCGGCCAGCGTCCCTGCCTTGTCTCTGCTTGCCAGGTTACAAACATGTAAGAGGAAGGGTGTTCTCAAACAACTCTGTTTTGTGGCAAATAAGATCAAAAGGGCAGAGAATCAGGAAATAGTCGCAACCATTGTTTTTAATAAGCACTTACTACATACAAGGCATTGTGTAAACAGGATCTCAACTTCTCATAACAGGCCATGGGGTAGATATCTCCTTCACTGTACGGATGAGAAAAATGAGGCTCAGGTTTAAGAAACTGTTTGAAGTCAGGCAGTAAGCGGCCAGGCCAAGATGTCACACGAAAGCGTATCACTTGCCCGCTGAGCCAAGCTTCTAGGCAAGCCTATGGCTCCAAACAACAGCTGCCCTGAGGGCGTGTGGCTGCTAGCAGTTTGCTCCGGACCATTGTAGCTCTGCCACCACACTCGGGCCTGCATTCACGGCTTCATGGGGTCTGCCAGTGAGTGCACTGTCCCAGGGCTAGGGCTCTGATGACGGATTGGGAAGGAGAAAGTGTCCCCCAGGGGGGTCCCAGGCTCCCAGCTGGGCTGGGAAGGTTGTGGAACACATTCACTAGCCAGCCTCTGCTCCTTTGCTCTGTGTCAGTCCAAAACTTGTGTGCAACTTCCGAGATTTGTGTCCAGTAAGCCCAGGGCCTGGTGCATCCTGGTTTAATAATCTGCAGAGCTGGCACTCAGTGTAGTGACCTGGGCCCTGTGGTAACCACGGCTGAGGCCAAGTGAACTTCTGCACCAGCAAGAGGAAAGGGCACTGAGCCAGGAGGACAGGGCCTGGGTTCACCTTCCGGATCTGCCGCTGCATTGCCATGGGGTCTTAGGCAAGTTCCCCCACTCCCCTGAACCCCAACCCCTTCCACCGCCCACCTGAGGATGAAAACTGCAACCTCTTGGGCCTCCACAGAGGTCTGAACGAGATCCTGCCTGAAAGTGCACCCCACGCCCCTCGCACCTTAGTGGTCGAAGGTGAGCCCCAGGATTCTCAAGTGATGGTCGGGGATGCCAGAGGGAGGGTGCAGAAAGTCAGGGCTAGAAGCTAACGTTATTCTTGGTTCCTTAGTAGGTATTTCTTGGGCATCAGCTCTGTGAAGGAAAAGCCATATCTGCTCCAGGCCTGCTGTGGACCAAAAAGAGAGGACCTCAGTCTTCATGCCTGAAACGTAGGGAAGGACAGGTGGGCAAGTGAGGTAGGCTGGTGGGAGGCAGCGTCAGAGGGGCAAGCGCCTGGTGAGGTTGGTTAGGGAAGCTCCTGTCCTTTGGGCTCTGTCCTTCTCCTCCTCCTCCGCTTCCTTCTCTTTCTCCTTCTCTTCCTCTTCACCAGCACTTCTTCCACCACTGATGCCAACTTGAATTCCTCCCTTGCAGGTGCAGATGAACAAGTGGGTGAATACGCTTCTTGTTCAGGCCTTCATCCCTAGAGCAAACAGTCCCGGTGGTGAGCAGGATGCCTGCGTTTGAATTCTAGTCTCACGGCCTGCGGCCTGGCCCTGGGGATATTGTTGCTTCTCTCTCAGCTTCAGATCTCTGCATCTTCTCCATAATCTTTACCTTCAGGATAATCCTGAGGACTTAAGCAGAAATTCTGCCCGGCTCATGAGTGTTTGAACAAGTGCACTTTGCTTTTGACATCAGAGCTCATTTTGGAACCATGTTCCTGGACTAGAAGGCGGGCTTTCCTACTTCTGAGCTGTGTGGCCTTGGAAAACTTACTTAGCATCTCTGTGTCCAGTTTCCTGCATACGGTTTAATTATCTGTACTACCAGTGTTCAATGCCATGACCCTTTTCATTTTATTTTATGCTCAGAACTTCTGTAGGGTTGTTGTGAGAATTAAATAAAATATATATTCATATTATAACATAATACATATGTTTCTTAGATGATTTATTGCCGGGCATATAAAAAGCACTCTATATAAATGTTTGCTATTATTGTTGTTTAAATTCATCCAGATCATTTATTCAAGAAAGTTGAATTTAACACCTGCTCAATGCCAGGCAGTGAAAAAACCAAATTATCGCCACACTCACGGAGCTTACACTCGAGGAGGGAAACAGATACTAAATAAAATACGATGCAGGGAAAACGAGGGAGGAGGCAAGGTGCGTGGTGGTGGGACAGGTCCCTTTTGAGTCAGGCCAGCAGGTGAGGGGCACCTCCGGGTCTGACGGAAGCCCACCACAGGGCGGTCTGACAAGACCAGGGAGGTGCTCCGACCACAGGGTCCAGCCGCTTGGCCTGGATGTAAGACTGAACAACAGTTACTCCATCTTTGTAATAGGGCCCCAACTTTCTGCTTCTGTTACAGATCACCCGATAGACATCAAGTTCCAGGGACGTGCTTGTTGTTGTGCCAGGAAGGTCTGTTGTGTGCATAGTGTTCTGTCATGCTTGCCCAACTCCATATCTGAATATGTTATCTTAAGGACAATCTGTAAAAGGTCTGTTTTATCTCTCTCCTCCGCTTTTGTATTTCTGCTTGCCAACTTCCCCTGAGACCCCCTATAAAAACAGCTTCGGACTCTGAGCCAGTTGCCTCTCTAAGCTACTTGGCTTTGGGAGTGCCGTCTGGCCAGACTAATAAAGGTCTGTTTTACTTTCCATCTTGTCTGGTGTGTTCCCTCCCAGGTGTCCTTCACTGCAGTCAGCTCCTCAGAGCATTTGGTAAGGCCCTCGGTCTTACACTGGGCATCCGTCCAAGGTCACTCGGAAAGTTCCTCCCTCTCGACAGCCTGTCGGTCCCGTGACAGTGTAACTTGCGGGTGTTTTCTAAACCCTGCCTCATTCACAGGTGTGCGTGCAGAGTGCCAAGGTCCCCAGGTGACGTGGGCCAACCAGGTGTGCTGGAGGAACACAAAGGAGGCCTGGGAAGCTGGGTCAGAGCCTTGGGGGACAGCGGTAGAGGACTCAAGTGGGCCGGGGGTGTGCAGTGGTTAGGCCATCGTAACGATGCTGGCCTTTTACTTAGCATGCGGGGCAGACAATGCAGATAGTGCAAAAGCTCAGTGTCCAGTACGGACAAAAGGACCAAAGGAACTCAGGGACTCAGAGACTCGAGCTGGGGCAAGAGCACCCTTCACGCCAGAATGTGGCTCAGGGCTGGCCGGCTGTCCACCTGCCACACTCCTCCCAGCCCTCAGCTCGCTTGGTGCTCATGGAGACGCTTAGTGCCTGGTGCCAGTGTCTCATTTTACAGAAACGGACACCGAGACTTGCCGACATTAAGTATTCTGTTCAGAGTCACATGGGACTGGAACTGTGTCTGCCTGACTCCGGAGGTCTTGTTCTCTCCCCTAAAGCTCCCCTAAGGCTCTCCCTTGTGCAAGTTCTTTCTCGGGCAAGAGTGAAGGACATTAGAGCTGGCCAGTGACAGTGTACTAGCAGCCCGGGACACTGCCTATAAAACTACAAATCTCTGCATCTGGCAGTGGCAGATGACTGTAGATGTCAGCTGTCACATTATTGTCATTATTGAGGGCAGGTACCTGTGCTCTGAATCACCTACGGAATGTCCATCTAGAGGTGAGTACCCAGTGGGACCTCTTACTGTAGCCTGGGTCCCGTCTCCTCTGCCCAGAGTGGGCTGCATTTGTTAGGTTTGTCACCATGACAACCGTCTCTCATCAGAAACGTGTTCTCTTCAGTCCAACACATACACCATTGGAGAATAGATTAGGGCCAAAGAAAGGGTGGGAATAAGAAGAAAGAAATAGCAGACAGACAAATACAGAGAAAACCAGAGAGACGGAGAATGACAGAGACACAGAAAGAGACATTGGCAGTGGGTGAGCATCAGGAGTCGGTGGTAAGATGCCCCATGTCCTCTCCTCTTGGTCTTTCTGTGGAGGAAAGTGCACCCACCGAGTGGAGAATGGGAGGCTCCACGCTGCAGTTTGGACACTGCTGCAGGTGTCCCCGGAGGACTCCTGTGTCGGAGGCGGGGTCCCCAGGGTGGCAACGTGGGAGGCTGGAGGACCCTGAAGAGGAGGCTCATGGAGCTCTGCGGCCAGTGAGGGAGCAACCTTCAGCATGAATCACCGCGACTCTCAGGTGAGTCAGTTCACAAGAGCTGGACGTGGTGCTCTAACCCCTAACTCGCTCTCGGCTTCCTGTTCCCAGGTAAGATGTCTTCCCTGACTCACAGGTCCTCTGTTGTGAGGCCTTCTGCCATGAGGTCCTCACGGGGCCAAGTCAGTGCTGACTCCATGCACTTCAGTCTCCAGCACGCCAAGCTAAATAAGCCTCTGTTCTTTACAAAGTCAACCAGCTTCCGGTTCTTTGCTGTAGCATGAAAAATGGAGTCATAAGTCATTCGGAAACATTTTCTTCACTAGCTTGTTTTGAACCCTGAGTGTACTCTGCTTCCCTCTAGCCTTAGCTTCCCCATCTGTTTATGTTCTTCAAGGTCCCTTTTATTGCTAATAGTGTCCACTTATGATTCCTTGTCTGACTTTCTCTGGATCAGAGATCGCTTATTCAGAAACGTCGGGCAGCACAATGTGTCCTACAGGAGATGACACAGTCCACTCCACAGCCACGGGATGGACAACTTCACAATAAGTTAGTGGGGAGCCAACCCTCCCCTTCCAGGGTGGCTCCTTGGGCTTTCAGAAGACCAATTTCATCACAAATACCACAGTAGACACAGTAGATCTGGCTGTTTTTAGGTGGGATCAGACAGCCAGAGACCAGCCAGGGGGACTTGCAGCTGCAGGCTGAGATCTGCAAAGCCCCAGTTCCAGAGGAGAGAATTCCAAATCCGCAGGAGGTTTCTTTGAAGAGAACCCCATTTCGGTAAACGTGGGTGAATTCTCCGTCTCTCTCCCCTTCAGAATAGGCCATCTCCACGGGGAAAAACAAGGTGTCCATCCCGGACAGGCTCCTGGTGTCAGACAGGGTCAGCTTCCCGACGATTCCTGTCAATCCACGCTAGAAAGACATCGAGCTCTCCCAGAGACTTAATGGCGGCGGAAGGGATCTCCAGCTGAAACCAACGAAACCAGCATGAGCGATCCACACCCGCACAGGCAGGGCCGGCCTGCAGGTCACCCTAACCATGGGATTTTCTTTTTACTCCTCAAAATATTTATATAGCATACAATTTTTAAAAATAGTTTCCTAATAGGCAACCAAAATTTTTTTCCAGAAACAAGCAATTAAATCATGTCAGCTCCTTATAAACAAAATAAAACCTTTTCACTCTTTTTCCTCTGTTTTTTCCACAGAAATATTTGCCTTATTGGCCAGTTTTTTGCTCATTTTCCTTTCACTTCTGTTCTCCCAGAAAGTCTGAGTCACTTTGGTGGGCAGGGACAGCATGCTGTCCTGCTATGGCATGGAGAAGCACTGTAGTCCCAAGAGTCCTACCCAATATCACAGTCGGTTAATGAAAGAGCCGAAACCAGAGCACAATGCTTGACCTATCCCGCCTCCCTGCAGACCCGAAGGAGGTGGCAAGACCTAGTGGAAGCAAATCCTGCTGTCCCGCTCCCCTGCAGCATGAACTCAGTTTCCTAATTATCCAGTGCAAATAACCCTTACAGCATTAAGAAGGATTGATGTGTTCTTATCTGTATGGGGTTGGAACAGTTCCTTGTTCATAGTAAGAACTACTGGCCTCTTAGCTCTTTCTGTAACTTTCTCCAATGAGGCCTCTCTCCAAAGAGGAAACCTCTAAACAGACCCGAGCTCTTCGCTCTTCAGTGCATGGCGTCAGGAGTCAGGAGGAGTGAGGTCGGAATCCAGGCCTCACCTCAGACCTGCTGCAGCAGAGTCTGCACCTGAGCCAGTGATGCACACAGAAGGGCTGCAGCTATACCAACTCCTAGGTGCCAACCCCTACATGACGCCCTCATCAGCATGCAGGATACTGGTAGCAGTTCCAGGCTGCAAGGACACCTTGCAGGTAACGTGTTTTGCACACAGCATCTTGGGACTCACTGGAGATCTTTGCTTTCTCTGTATCACCCCGGCTTTGACACGAGCTGCTTCCCCCAAGTTAAACACAGTCAGGCCTGATATGGGCCAGCATAGGAAAACAGGGGAAGGCTGAGGGAGGAGGGTGGGGGAGGACAGGGACCTGGGTGGCCCGCAGCTAACGCTCTCAGAGAGCGAGTGACCGTGAGGGAGAGGAGGCTGGGCACTCTCCGTAGACTGCTCCCTCTCATTTTCCATCCTCCCCATGCTCTCCCCAGACTCTACCAAATCGTAGTTGTCATGGACAGTTCTGGTTGCATGGGTGGCTTCCTCGCTGTAGTGGCACCGTCTGTGCACCTGCAGTGATCCGCGGAGGCAGCACCTGTCATCAGACAACCTGCCCACCTTGGCCCACTCACGCCCCCGCCTCCCTGCTTGAGAAGTGACACTTCTCCTCCCTCCCAGTGACGGTCAGGAGAGTGAACTCAGGCTCTGGCAGCCAGGGGAAGCAAGGTCTGTTGATGGTGTCCACCTGCATTTGGACTGTGGCTTTTGCTCCTTGTGGGTTCAGAGCCCCCAGGTGGCCAGCACCAAGTGAGCAGGTCCCACTCACACCTTGTCACACTCTGAATGCAGCACCCCACGAGGCAGGCACTCTGCAAACACTTAGATCAATTAAGTGGCTAAAAGTATCCATGATTCCCTTCTGTAGTGTTGTAACTGGGGCAGGGATCGTCGTCCCTCTAACAACTTTAGCAACGGTGGCACAGGCAGGTGCAATTACTCGCCACCCAGTCACGCAGGAAATCACTGGCAGGGACAGGGCTAGAACTCACGTTCCCTCCTGGTTTAAGTCTTAGTTTTTGGTTTTGTTTCTGATGTTAGATTTTTAACAGAGCAGAATGAGTTTACAGCTGACCCTTAAGGGTGGGCTATACCAAGGGACCACCCAGAGGTTATCTGGTATGGAACCCCAAAGAGCCAGGAGCAAAAGGACTGGGGTACACTATGGTAAGCCTGGGGTGCCTGCTCACCCCGGAGGTGCTCAGGGGTTAGCAGGAGATGTCACTCCCCAGGAAAGGGGTGACCACAGGAAAAGCTTCTCGGTGGCCTCCCCACTGCAACAGGGCCAGGGATTTTGTTTGACTCCATACCACCCACCGCAAGGTCACTGGGGCCCAGCACATCTGGGCCCTGAGCAGATGCGGAATCCCCACACGCGAACTCACGCATTGCCGTAGGGTTTTCTGCATGTAGAGGAAAGAGTTGGCAATGCTGCTGATTTTTCTCAAGATCTGAGGCTTTAGCTCCTGGTGGTCCTTGAAAACCCTGTCCATGTAGAACTCCAGAAGGTTCTTGGTCACGCAGCACACATCCGTGGGCTACAGGCACAAAGCAGAGAAAATCCCAAGGGCTCTCTTCTTGGATTTCCTTACAGTCCAAAGCAGAGAACTAAAACCATTTGCTAAAACCCACTCTTCTTGTGGCAAAGCTGCACGGAAGGAAGGTGAGGAGGACAGATTCCAGTCTAGTCCTCTTATCGTATGGTCAGGAGACATTAACAGAGGCTGGGCCCAGACCCCAGTCGTAGACTGGCCTTCTTTCTACAACACACCAAGGCGTCATCGCAGAGCTCTCGTGTGTCCTCCCAGAGGACTGAGGCTCATAGGCGGCTTTCTTGAGAACTGCTTCCTTATGCCGTGGAGGCTGACGTTGGCCTCTCTCCTGTCTCTGCCCACCCACATTCCTAACTGTCGCCTGGCTGGCACTGCACAGGTGTGACAGTGCCCATCCTAGCCACCCTGCCTGTACCATGCTAGTGAGCTCTTTTCAATTCTTATTTGAACCCGGCCAAGATTTCCAAGGACGGGGACTGTGGAAACTTGTACATCTGCTAAGACCAAAGCCTGATGAACACAGATCTCTGAAGAGCTCCTAAATCCCTGAGGCATAGCCAGAGAAGCTGGCTAGACAGTTCCCCTCAGCAGTTCGCACTCTGCCTGCCCTATGGACTCTGCATTTACAGCTCAAAGTAGAGAGCAGTTCACAGCTGACAGCCAGTCCATTTCAACATTAAAGGAGCAAAGACCCTTAGGGCCCAAAGGCAGCTTTCCCGGGATGGCAGCGATTTCATACATCACGGAAAACCCTCTTTTCCTTTACTCATCGGAAAAAGTTACAGACCTCTGTGTTATCAAAGATTGTGGCACTGAAAAAGGAACACAGTCCAAACAGAAAGGGGGGGGGGAGAGAGAGAGAGAGGGAGAGAGAAGGGGGACGGGGGAAATAAAGGACTGTGAAGAAGTCGTGAGTCCTCTTCGACTCTTTGCTTGGTCCACATCAGCTATTTCTTCGCCTTGAGAGGAGAAAGAACCCGGAATCTTGGTATAACTTTGGGGGTCTATTGCTTGCTTGGCCACAACTCGTCGTTTTCCCTCCTTAAGTCTCCATTGCCTTGTAGATATACTTCAGACTCTGTCACATAAATCCCTGAAAACGAAGAACACTGGATCTTTCTAGATGCTCCCGGGATGGAAAGGGTTCACTTCAAGCACCTCTCAGGCCCCTTTGGTGAGTGAGTGACCCGCTGGCAAACCAACCATTTGGTGACACACGCGGGCACCGCCTCTCTGCACGCCCAGCCTCCCCTCCTGCAGCTCTCCTGCCTCACGTGGTCCTTGGAAGCCGTCACCAGGCCGTGTCTCAAAACCATCTGTGGTCTTGTAACTTCTGCCTGGAAAATCGTCCGTGACTCTATTGCCTCAGCTATAAACCTGAGGCTCAAACTCAGCCTGGCTTCCACGGACCTTTGCAAAGTGGCTGCAGGGCGGCTGTGCAGCTCAGCACCCCCCAGTCACCCCCTGTCCTTCACGTCACAAACCTGGCCACCACTCCCTCCCTGCTGCACATCCCAACCTTCACTGACCTCGCACACGTCCCCTGTGTCCTCCTCATGCCCTCTTCTCGCTGTTCACTCATCGGCACGCTGCCCTGCTGTTAAGTCGCTCCGTGTTTTCCCATCTCCCCGGGTCACAGAACTCCTGTTGCCTCGGAGCTCTGGGCACTCCTGTCTCTCTCCAGGGAAGGGGCACTTCTTCAGTCCCTCCCAGGGCTTTCAATCTCAGGAGCATTTCTGTCCCCAGACCCTCCGGTGACAGACAATGAGAAGGCTAGACGGTTGAGGCCACACGGAGATCAGAAAAGAGAAGGGGACAGGGTGGGGATTTCTTTCTCAGCCAGGGCCATTTTACCCACAAATAGCAAACAGACGGATACCTTAATGCTCCGCAGGATCTCCACTGTGGACAGGGTGGTGATGATTTGTAGGGTGTCCTTGGTTTGCTGTGGGGCGACACTGGACAGGCATGAGCATTGAATACTCCGTGCTCTCCTGAGGCACAGAAGAAACTTGTCTTTCAGGCTGAGACATAGGGGAGCCGTGCCCCTGCGTCCCCACTTCACCCAGCCCACACTCACCACGGCTCTTTTGATTTCCTGGAAGCTCTCCTCTAGGTGATGCATGTCCACGAAAAGTGGGCACCTCCTGAGGGCAGGGGTGTGCACGGAGCACAGGACAAGTGTGGTGCCCAGGAGCCAGAGAGAAGCACACTGTGCCTTCATACCCTGCAGAAGGGTGGACATCACCTGGCCAGCCTAGGGTAGACAGCAAGAAAACGGGAGCCTCGCAGCTGGGCTCCCCAGGGGCCTGGTGGACAGGCCTGGCAGCACCCAGAGAACGAGCCTCAAACCTCAGCACTGCATGTCTCCTCCTCTGGCCTCCTGAGTGGGTTGAATAAAAGCCCCTCTACACGCCCCCCTCCCCAGGAAGCACAGTGCAGCCCTCCGACGGTCCTGAGGAGCACATTTATATATATATCGCCCCACTGTGACTCAACATGGCTTACTTGGTCAACAGGGGTGAAGAGTACTGTTTTTAATAGATGCAGTAAGGAAAACGGGGTTCGTAATATGCCACAGGAATTAGGCAACAGATCTGAAAAACCATAAAAGCACATTTGGTTATTTATGCCCCCAAAGCAAGCAGCAGCCTTTTATTATAAAAGCCCAATGTGTATTGTTTAATATCATTTGTTTCAAGCTAACTACGCAAATTTTGCCTTCTGGAGAAGTTGGAAGAAGGAGGCACAAGACCTCCCCTAGTAATTACTTAGCCACACTGAAGAAGTAGCGAAGGCACCCGCCCTCACCCCTACCCCAGAGCTGGTGGCTTCTCATCGGCCCCTCGCTGACAGGGGACAAGAGGAACACGTTTGCAGCTCCTGGGCAGGGCCAGATCCTGCAATGCTGACTCTTCTAATTCTCTCACCCTCCTCGCCTCTGTGTCTCTGTCTCTTCCTTTGTCCACTTTAAATCGTGTTGTTGATGCACACAGAGAAAAGAGCATCAAACATCAGAGACAGCTTATTACCTTTCTCTGACTTCCCTCCACAGTAGGACGGGCTCCACAGATAGAGCTTAGGCGGAAAGGTGCATCACGGGGCAACACGTGTGACCACACTGGCCCTGTGCCCTGCATTTTCCGTGACAGCAGGGAGCCTCTCTTTTCCGGTGGTGGAGGACAGAATGAGCCACTGGCCCTCCTGACCCCCGATGACAGCCACAAATGCTCATCTGAATGTCCCCTCTCCCACCACCACTGCCCACATCCTCCTCGGATTCCTCGTCTCCTTCTCTGAGAGAGCCAAGAAACAGCAAATCCTTCCTTCTCCTTAATTCGCAATTCCCAGAGCACAGGCAGATGTATACTGAGATGTCATCTCAGGCAGGCAGTATGCTAAACAGCTTGGTTTCTCTTTATTCAATTCTTTCTTCCCCACAAAAAGAAAGAGGCCCCACTGGCAGGGACATCTATGAAGAGTCCCAGAGCTCTGCCTGCTCGCAATGCAATTCCAGACATTTTGGCCAATTCGGATAATAATAGTAGGTAGTTTCTCCCACACACAGTATATGTTGGGCCTGTGTGGAGCAAATCATGCCTAATTATCTTGCTTCGTGTTCAAAACTACCCTGTGAGGGTCCTGCTCCTTGCCCCACTGAGAAAGAGAAGTGAAGTGACCCGCCAGGGCAGGACTCGAAGGGGAGCTGCAGCCCCGGAGCCCCCTGGCCTCTGCTTCTCAGCTGCAGACCCTGGCCACTCCCCTTGCACCAGATTCACAGGAACCCATTTCTGACCGAGTCCCACTGAACCATGGTAGCGCCTTGGTTTAAAAGGATATCTAAGCCAAGTGTGGTGCTGCGTGCCTGTGATCCCAGCTACTTAGGAGGCCGAGGCAGGAGACTTACAAGTTCAAGGCCAGCCTGGGCAACTTAGCAAGACTGTCTCAAAATAAAACTGTAAAAAGGGCTGGGGATGTAGCTCAATGGTAGAGAGTCCCGGGGTTTCAACCCCCAGTTCTGAAAACTAAAGTATTTACTACCTAACAAAAATTTTTAAAGACACACTATAAATTTTCCAGCGCAGTTCCTAGAATGGAAAGCAATAGCGAAGACATTTGTTTCCTTCCCCTTCCTTTCTTTTCCTTCCCAGAAGGCTCACTCCCCGCACAGCGTACCCCTGCCCATTCTGCAGGAGACCCCACGCCTGGGGCACCCTGGGCCCCGCACAGTGACGCAGTCACCCTCGGCACCTGTGATGGAGAAGGGATGGGACTGCAAGGGCCCCGGAGGAGCCTGGCGACCTCACCTCCCACTGCGATCCTGCCAGCTGCCCCCACGTCTCCCCTCTGAGTGCTCTTCGCCATTGGAAGAGCTGTCATTTTTATGCAAGTGGCTCACAGGAAATGCTGTCAAGGTTTACAGGGTGGGTCTCCTTTTGGGAGACTGTTTCCCCTCAGTTTTTCACATTTCATTTCCTTAATTATTTTCTTTTTCTTCTTCTTCTTTGCTATGTATCTGACTAATCATTTTTAAGAAATGCCTCTTTCTCTTGACACACAGTTTCTGGGAAAAATGAACTTCCCATCACTACGCAAATGAGGATTTCTTTGCAATTCTGCGTCCATACAGAACAATCTAAGCTGGGTCACCTTCCTGAGAGCTGCAGCAGGCCGCCAACTGCACCCTGAGAGCAGGCTCTCCTTCCCAGCAGCCGGCCTGAGGGGACTCTGCCTCTGGCCCGGGCACAAGCCATCCCTCGATGTCCGATACACTGGGTGAGAACCTCGCTCGAGCCAGGCATGAGCTCAAAGCTTCGCATGCATCATTACTTAACTTCACAGGAAATTGTTTTTCCCTTCTGTGTGCAAAGATTTTCTTTTTTTTTTCTTTTGCACATTACCTCTTTTGCCTTTATCTTGTCTCTTCAAGGATCCGTTCATTCCTGATTAACGCAGAGAGAAAGCGAGACTCAGAAGAGGGGCTTAACAGCAATTACTGTCAAGGCTGAGAGCAGAACCTGGGATCATTGCCCTCGGGCTAGAAGACCCTTTATCTAAATTACTTTTTTATACAAACTCTCCACCATGAAGTGTCAGGGGATGGGAAGATGGGATATAAACCGTTTTCTCCCCAAACATGAATTCCCAGAATAAATGAAGCTCATGTTCACCTCGTGAAGCAGTTCTGGGGTGGGGTGCAATTGCAGTGACCCCACTGGGCTGAACAGATGCGGCACCTGCAGCCAGACTAGAAGGAAGGGGAAGGGGGAGCAGGGACCGTATGGGTGGGTGCAGGAGGAGGAAAGCTGTGGCGCTGGAACCCTTGCTGCCCAGCATCTTGGCCTAATGGAACAATACATTTCAAGGAAGCAGTGGGTACAGCGGATCACAGTGTAGCCCAGGCTCTCCCACTGGATGAGCTGCCGAAGACCTGCAGCTCCACAGCACAGGTGAAATAATGTGAGGACCCAAACGAGCTAAGGGCCTGACCTGCATCATGCGAGTCCTCCTTACAAATACTGTTTGCCCTTAGGTTGTGCACGAGGGAAAGGAGAACCCGCCTGCAGTAAGAGCTGGTGGTATCCCTCTGCTCCTTCTGGAGGTGTAAGGAGCAGCTCAGCACTCCAGGCACCTCCAGCCCCAGCCCTGTCCCCTGGGTGGGAGCAGGTGGGCAGGAAGACGCTGTCCTACAGCATAGCCGGGGCTCCCTGGCCCAGAGCGCAGCCCCACACGTGAGGGTTCATTTCCTCCTGCTCAGGCTGCGTGTCCTGGGTCAGCTTCACTCCAGGGCCAGATGTCAAATCAAGAAGTTGGCAGGGGAAGGGAAAATGGGAAGGCTTTATAGCTCCCAGTCCAGCACGCAGAGTATCCGGGGCTCTGCTCAGACTGAAGGCGAGCAGCTCGGCCTCCGTGCTGTCATGTCACCTGTAAGAAGGTGCAGATGCTGCCCGTGACTGCTCACCCTGCAGGCACGGCACAAGGATGGAGCGCTTCAGTGTGAGCCTTCAGCATTGCGCCTGACACATCAGAAACAATGCAAAAAGGATATGCTCTGTCATTAATTTTACGGCCCCTTTTTGAGCCCTTAAATTGAGAGGAAAAAGAAAGAGTAAGAAATTATTTCTTTCTATTCTAAGGCTTACTGGCTAACAATATAAAAAATTCAAATAGAAGTGGAGTTGGAAGGACAGCCCTGCCGGGATCACAGGCAAAATGCGGATGAGGCCCATAGACACAGGTGGCAGCCAGCCTTAGAGCTGCACTTCTAGAACCACTGGACCCCCATTGGGTACCAGAGCCCAGTTACCCATTAGTTAAATGGGGAAGCAGAGCGAGTGTAAAGGGACTAGAGGGGCAGAGTGGAGAAGCCTCCGAGTTTGACACAGGCCAGACAGAGGTCTCAGGGCCCTCCGCTCTCCGACCTCCCCCCCGTGTCCCCTCCAACTTAGTGAATGACTCAGAGCTCCCTGCGCAACTGTCAGAAAAAGAGAGGGGACTTCTCCCTCCCAGGTGCAAGCCCTGCAGCCCAGAAAGACGCACACCTAACTCCACAGGTGTCTTCTCTGGGAACGCGGCTCCACGGATCCGAGCAACGTGAGCCCGGCTGCAAGATCGGGGTGAAATGGATCAGGGCCGTGGGAATAGTTTAAGTTAGACTGGAGGAAGAATCCATTATGAGGCCTGCAAAGACTGTGACAGAGGAATGCGTAAAGGACGTACTGATGACACTGATGGGCAAGTTTTCATCGGAGAAGTAAATAGTCTCAAAAGCAGACAGAGTATCAAGGGCCCTGGTAAATATACCTCCATCATAAGGATACGGTTTGAATTATGTATGTACCCTTGAAAATAAAGCAAAAAAAAGTTAAAAAGATAAGTTTTCCGTTTCTGAGAAACTCAAACCTAGAAGTGTTTCTCTTCTATTGGGGATTTAGACATAAGTCAGAAAAGGTAGGAGAAAGCACACAGTTCGGCCTCCTCACACACCAAGGCAGGGGGATGAGGGGAGCCAGGAAGCACACAGCCGTTCTCAAACCTCACCCCCAGTGCACACTACCCTCTCACCCCAGGGCCGGGAAGGGAAGGGAACCGCAGGCCTCTCATCAGGGAGGTGATGTCCCTCACCCAGGACAGGCTGCTCTGACTTGTGCTTCCCCGGGAAGCCAACAACCTAAGGAAAAGACACGCCCGGCTCCTGTGCTAGGGAGAGAGAAGCACAAATCCACCGGGACATCCAGCTTCATCAGCCCGGCCTTTCCTTCCTCCACTATTTTGCCCACCAGGTCCCAGTCAAAACATGGTCTAGAGCCTCGGATGCTCTTTGATTCTTACATTATTACGACCCCTGGAGAGTTGAAGGGGAACCGGCTACCGGAAATGGAAGGAAGCTGATCGATGCTTCTCTCCTTCCTTGGTCATACCCAGGCTCGCTCCCCCAGTCCACCCTTCCCTCGGGTCCCTACCATCGACTTCCTCCTTGCAAACCCAGGCTTGCTGCTCCTGGGCTAAAGCTCCAGCATGGCTCCCTTGGCTCCCAGGTGACAGGGAAACCCTCTCCCCACAATCTCCAGGCCTTCTCTCACTGCCACTGTCTCCCAAACACCTCGCCTTCAGGACTCAGCTCAGGGCCAGCTCCTTGAGAATTCCCCTTTCCCTCCTCCCCCTGCCCCTGCTGGCCCCTGGAGCTGACTGCTGCCTCTTACACATTCCCACTGGACACAAGATGCCCAGTTAATTTTGAATTGCAGAAAAGAGCATCTCACTGTTTGTCTGTCTGAAGATTTTATTTTTAAATCTGGGCCTTCTGCAACCAGAGCCAGCCAGGTCCAAGCAATGTAGATCCCAGAGCTCACACAATTTGGTGGTAGTGGTAGAGTTCCTTTCAAGAAATGGAATTCATAAATAGAAGTACAATGTTAGAGACAAAAGCAAATATTCATTTAGAATGAGGAAAGAAATCACAAAAAAATTACAAATTTTAAAAACCTGACAATCACAAACACCACTAAATCCGGAAATATAAGCCAACATTTTAATTAACTGGCATCTCTTTGTTCCTCTTATGATGACAATTTTTTACTGTAATTTTCTTTCCTCTTGTATGGTTGTGCAAAATTAGATTTTTTGCTGTTGCTAGTTGGAATACAGATAATATGCTACAGATCTCTGCCCTGATCAATTTTACAAGGTTTCCATTGGAAAAGAAAAAGGCTTTGTGATTCATTTATAATTGTTTATGTGGAGTTTCTGAGTGTTTCGCATTTTACTAGGTTTTAATGGAAACCAGATCTTTGGCTTACAGCTCTCTGTACCTGATGACTGGCATTTTCAACACGCCTCCGTCGGGTGTCTTAGGCCTCACGCCTTGCTTTGCCTCCCTACCCACCTAAACTTCCAGGAAGGAGCATTTCTGGGTGCCATTTTCACACCAGTTACATCTTAACCACACGCGGATGTGATTTCAAATCTCTACAAGCCACAGCCATCCCCAGTCAAGTCCTCCTTAAACCGGATGCCCCCGAACGTGGTGGCCTCTGACGTCACCTGGCGTGAGCTGAAGTGCACCAGAGAGGAAGCCAGAGTGGACAAGGACACTGATCTTAACTGACTGAGACTAAAATACTTCAATTTTGAGAGCTCATACAATGCGAACACATGATAGGGCCCCTCCAGGATCCTAAAAAGAGCCCACGCATGTGAGAGACCCAAAGCTGAACAGTAAATCCCCTCTGACACAGGCCCTAGGACAGTTGTTGGTGTTTTCTAATTTAATTCTTATTTCCAATCAAATATTTCCAAGCAGATGGCTTTGGAAGGCAGTGGACGAGAACCAGCACTTTGTGGCTGCCCCCTCCTATCCCTTTTCTGGTGCCTGTGGATGAAGCTGCCAGCATGCAGCCTCCTCTTCTACTTCCAAGGTCCATAATTACAGAAAACATGGCAAACTGTTTCTTAAAGCTTCAATTTCTAAGTCACCTATTAGCTTAGTAAAATGGAAGATTTGAGTATTTTATAATACACCATACAAACGTGTCACTTCCCTCCCCATCCTGCAAACATACACATATCCCGATAGCACCTCTTTCTAGACAGGTCAGGCTTCCAAGGAGGCAGGAGCTACTGGGAGAAGGTAAAGTCCTGCTCCCCTGGGCCCTAGAGGTCTCAACTTGCTCCGGGGAGAACCAGAATGGTATCAAGTCCAAATGATCTTTTGTTTCTTTCATTTCAATGTCTACCATGTCATCATCATACTCAGAGTTCACCGCTGAAAGAGGCAGAAGGCAGCAGCAGTCAACTAGGACTGGGCACCTGCATACACCTCGCCGAATATCCACTCCTCTTGGGAGACACATACTATTTGCGACTTGGTTTGGATAAGAAAGCTGAGAGTCATTAAACCCCTCACCCAAGGACACTCGGGGCCAAGGGACAACTGGATGTGACCACAGTAGCCCCGCTCCAGCACCTCCACTCTTAACCTCCACTGTGACAGACCTCTGGGCCATCTGCCCAGTCTTCCACTGACAAGGAAGCAGCTGAGGCTCAGAAGCACCCTCCCCAAAGCCACAGAGCCGAATCTCAATGGAGCAGGACCGGAGCTGAGGCCACTGAAGTGAGTCTTTGTCACCTCTTCTAACTTCAGAGTTTCTTCCTCCAGCAATAAAGACATCTGTTCCCTCTCAGCTAGGAAAATGCAGAAGAGCAAATGGAATGGAGGCATCTAACAAATCCAGGCATGTCAGGAGAAGCGATGATTCTGTAGATACCGGATGTGATTTTTCCCTTCCTGGTAAAGTAAACAATGTCAGTGCACAGGGGCTGGGAGCCAAAGCCTTCCTGGGGAAGGCGTCCCTCGGGAGTCTGGGAGGGGGAGGGGCTGGGCTGGGGCCTGGCTTTGCTGCACTGTTAGAGTGAGCAGGGTGGAGTGAGGGCTGATCAGTCTGAAATCCTTACAGTATGAGAGCAAGCCAGGCTCAAAGGCCACATCATCCTCGGCTTGTCCCACCAGCAGTGCTCTCCCATGGCACCATCCCAGCCCGGGGGGTTCTGACTACTTAAAACCAAAGCTTAGTCTAGCCTTCCTTTCCTAGGGGACTACCTGCCCTGGGCTGGCCACATCCTCACCATATGCCAGGTACAGACTCACTCCGTGTGGCACGCTGCCTGGGGGCCAGCTGTCAGTGTCTACATAGAAGTCAGCTGGAATCCTCAGATTAGGACTAAAACATAAAGCATGATACAATTCCTCTGGAAGCCCTCTCCCTCTCACTGCATTCTTTCATCCTTGGTCTCCTCTCAGTCCCGTGGACTTATTCTGTGCTCTGTTTATTTTCACTCAGATCCTCTGGGCCATTCTGAAATCTCTCTTCCATTGGAAGTGAGACTCAAGGAAGGCTGAAGCCAAGGCCACCTTGTTAAGTCCATCTCTGAACTTGAGAATCTGAAGTCCAGCTCTGGCTTGCATATAAATCCCCTGGTGGCAGGAATTTTGTCTGTCTTGCTCATCACTTTATCCCCAGAGTGTCCTCCAGAGTGGGCACGCCATGAAAGTTCCTTCGGTGAATGAACAAGGGAGTGAATGACAGGGACCAGGGCCCTCCAAAGGCGTGGACAGGGGGCCCTGAATTTAGCTCAGTGGTTCCGCCTCCTGTCTTACAAGAGCAAGTTCCAAGTTCCATCCCCGGTACCAAAAAAAATAACAACAAAGAAATATGAGTTACAAAGGTGTGGACAATCATACAGTTCTGTGTGCTTCACACAGCACCCATGAGGGGCTTGGGCGGTTTCCACATAAACCTGCCTGCTAAACTTGGTAGGCAGTGGAGAGGAAGTCGCAGATTTATACCGTAGAAATGCTGCCCTTTGGTGCCCCTCGCGTGAGGCCTTTTCAAGGGAAAATCAGAGCAATCCAGCCCAAAATCTTCACGAGCTTTCTTCCCAATTAGATTCAGCAGGGGTTGGAGGCAGGCAATCCTGGTTGCTGAAGAGTAAAATTATGTAGTCTTTCTTCTTTCTGTGTATGAATCTGTGTTAAGAATTTTTAAAAAATGTGATATCAGAAGAAAAATTTTTGAATCTGACATTTTATAGACATTGAAGAATTGTCAATCAGTAAAAGAAAAATTCCATTTTGGCCAACTGTATCGATGTAAAGTTAGCCACTTTGCCTCATAACCTTGAAGCACTATAACAATTAAGCACATCTTAAGTGACAGAGGAACTCACCACCACTAAAGTTTTTCTTGTAGCACTGTCAGTCTTTAAACACAGAAATAGCTGATTATGGACCCATGCCTACAGGCCCAAGAGGTCTGATTCACTCCTTTGAGAAAGGCATTCTCCACTCCCTACAAGAAAATATACACAAACACCTTCTGGTGCTCCTCTAGAAACCCCTCAGGAGTCCCTGAACTCTTAATTAATAACTTTAAAAGACTTGGGACTGTGGCTATAGCTTGGTGGTAGAGCATGTGCTTAGCATTGCTGAGGCCCAGGGTTTGATCTCCAGTGTGAGAAAACAAACAAACAAACTTGGATTTAGGTCTAACTTTGACATTTGCCAGCTGTATAACTTTGGACAAGCTGATCAACCTCCCTGTGCCTCAGTTTCCTCATCTAGAGAAGTGGAAGTGATAACTTTTAGCCCTTCAGTCCCTGCACTGTGAGTCATAATAGTATACATGTGTACAGGATTAACAAGGAACGTACCTGGAAGAGAAGAAATGCCTTCTCCCATCACACTCATCCAAGAGCAGGTCAAGCATGCTCAGCTATTCCTGCCCCTGGAAAGGAAGTCACAAAAACAGAATCAGATGGAGGGCTAGAAGGGAAGCACCCACCTGCTCCCCCAGTGGGGCTTGTTCGTGGTAGTCCTGCCAGTGGAAGGGTGGTCCCATGGCTGGGGGCTTGAGTCACTTCTCCCTTAGGAAGAAGAAGCAGGGATGAGTCATTCCTGGCTCCCCTAAAGCTACAGCTCCTGCCACAACTGGCAAAGCCAATGATACCGGGTCATGGAGTGAGCACTGGTGTTACGGTGACCAGGTGTCCCAGTTTGCTGGGACTTTGGGGTTTCCTGAGTCCCTTTTTGCTGGTGGAGGTGAAGTTATAACATTTGGTCTCTGCTATGTGGGAGTCCCACTTGAATCAGAGAGCCCAATTCAGGGGAGGAATCTTTCCCACATACCTGCCTTGTAGCAGAGATGCAGCGCTACCTTCAGCAATGTATTTCCATGTCCTAATGAAGGGGGCATCCTCTGCAGCCTCTGAGTGATGCATCTGGGGGGGAGGTGTGCAGATTTTGAGCAATAAAGTCACCACGGTTCCTTCCGCCCGAAGGGCATGGGAGGTGCATTACTGAACACCCACCACCCTTGAGTCCGTCGGCCAGTCAGCCGTGTCCTCCTGAGTCAGATGTTGTGCTTGCCCCTCCAAGCCCAGAGAAAGCTGATCTGACCCACTTATGACGCAGGTGGCAATAAAGCCCTGGGCAAGGTCAAGGGAAGAGTAAGCACCTGCTCCTTGAGGGAGACTGCCCCAGGGGATGCTGCTAGCCTGTTGTGGCTTCTATCTGGACGCCTCCCCCAGCTGCTTGCTCCCAGAGGCGGGGCCTGTGGGAGGTGACTGGAGTGTGGGGCTGAAGCTGGCTTGCTGTTAGGAGTTGGTCTGGTTGGAAGAGCCGGGTCACTGGGGGCATGACCTGGACGTGTCCCTCCCTGGCTCCTTCCCTCTCTTCTCCCTGCCCACCAGGTGAGCAACTTTCCTCCACCCAGGTCCATCACCATGAACCCAAGCATGTAACCATGCTGTTCTAAAACGTGAGCCGAGATCAAGCCCTCCTCCTTTAAATTGCAGGTGTCGGGTATTTTGACACAGCCACAGGAAAAGTGACTGAGACAAACCCTCTTCAAAACCATGGATGGGTGGTGGATCCACACCTTCTGAGGCTGAGCCGCAGCATGCCATCCGCCGGTGTACGTAAGGAAGTTCCTATCAGACTTACTACGAGGGAAGGGCAGTATTGTTGCATTGTTTAATGGAAACACATGCTTCGCTCCACTCTCTGCCCAGCTGACCCCAGCTATCAGCTAAGGGCATCTGGAATGTACCAAGGTTGCTATGGTGCCATATACAGTGGCCACTTCCCCTCCAGCCTTGTTGAGTCTCAGTACGTACAACAGGTAAAGAGAGCAGATTTTTTGTTTTCTTCATATGTGTGCTTATATTTGAAATTTACAACATGATGTTAGGGATACACATAGGTAGAAAGATGGTTACTGTAGCAAGCTCTAACATATATTTCATTTTACACGGTTACTTTGTGTGTCTAACAAGAGCAACTAAAATCTACTTACTTAACCAAAATCTTTAATACAATATTATTTTATTAACATTTGTCCTCATGTTAAGCATTAGTTCTCTAGACTTGTCCATCCTGTATATTTTCTACCTTATATTCTTGACCCATGTCTCCCCATTTCCTCCACATCCTCTCTCTGAGGTGGCCACTCTTTCCTTCTCTTTCTTTGTGCTTCGAGCTCTTATGTGTGTCTCACATGTGTTTCACATGTGTGACCAAGAAATATTTGGGGGGTTTTATTTGTTTTTCTTTCATTTTTTTTACAGTAGTGAAGATTGAACCCAGAAGTGCTACATTCCCAGCCCTTTTTATTTTTTACTTTGAGATGGGATTTCTCTAACCTGTCCAGGCTGGCCCGGAGCTGAGGTGGATTCTCCCACCTCAGCTTCCAAAGTAGCTGAAATTGCAGGCAGGCACCACTGAACCTGGCTTCTACCTGCTTTCTTAATTTAGTAAAATGTTTCCTGGGTCCAGTCATGTTGTAGAAAACATCAGAATTTTCTCTTCTTTTTTTTTTCTTTTTTGGTACCGGGGATCAAACTTGGGACCTTGCACTTGCGAGGCAGGTGCTGGAACCACTGAGCTAAATTCCCAGCCCCTAGGATTTTCTTCTTTTGAAGGCTGACTACTATCCCATGATGGATGGGTGGATGGATGGATGGATGGATGGATTGATGAGTGGATGGATGGATGGGTGGATGGGTGGTTGGATGGATAGGTGGATATCATATTCTGTTTATCCATTTATTCATCAGTGTCCTCTTTCCACATCTTGGCTATTGTGACTAATGCTGTGATGAACATAGGACTACAAACGTGTTTGTGAGGTGGGTATTCCATCTCCTCTAGATAGATAGATAGATAGATAGATAGATAGATAGATAGATAGATCTCATGGTGATTTTCATAAAAGTAGATAGATACACAAAGGTTGGGATGGGTGTGTTGCAAACTTTCTCAGCGACTGGGTAAAGGATAAATCACTTTCTGAAGCCCCTGGCAGAGTTGTGGGTGGACAGAGGAACATGCGCTCAGCTGGCCGGCAGTCCTCCCTTGAAGCTGGGCTCACTGGGCATTTTCAGAAGCTAGTGCCCAACCCAGCACCAGCTAGAACCAAGTATCACAAAGGCTGTCACTTATAGGGACCACCCAGAGGGACATGGGGATCGTGAATTATTACCCCCATCGGAGCAGATGAGAGCAGTGTGCAGATTCTGAACTGGGTGCTAGACAGAAGAGGCAGGGCTACAGCCCAGACCTGCCGTGGGTGCCACGCCTGCCTCCCTTTACCCTCCCAGGTGCCAAACTTGCAGCAGCAACACCCAGGGCCGCTGCTGGGGGAACATGGCTGTGAACATGCAGGACTGTTTTCCAAGGACAGAGAGCGACCCTGCTCATTCTCCAGGGTGCCAGGCAAGCGGTGCCATTTGCAACCTTCTGCCTTCCTTCTCTGCCATGCAGGGTCCGCCCACCTGCACTCCTGGATGCCCCCCAGGCAGCCCTTTCTGGCCCACCCCTGGGGCTTTTTCTGTCCCACCCCTTCCTCGTTACACCACAAGGTGCCCACGGGCTGAGGGGCCCAAAGCCTTTCCTGGCCTCCTGCTGAGCCTGGTGCCAGCCAGACTGCCAGCCCTTCCTGGGAGGCTAGAGCTCGGTCCTCTGGCGACTGCAGCCAGAGACCCTGAGTCTCAGCTCGGGTGTCCTCTGGTACTCAGAAGTCCCAGATGCTCTCTCTCTCCTCCCTCACTCTGCTCACTGTCTCCGTTCCCGAGTCCTGCTCACTTAGACTTTGCCTGCCTGTCCCTACACACACACACACACACACACACACACACATGCACACGTGCACACACATGCACGCACACACGCATGCGCACACGCACACACACGCACTCACAAGGTGCTTTTCATGCCTCTCCCTCATTCACTAACTCCATCCTTCTTTCAAGACCACAGTTACTCTACAACCACAGCTGATTCTACTCTCACAGCTGCTGTAACCCTCCAGTCTGTACCAATTTTTATGGCACTAAATCAGAAACCAAAGCAATACAAACTAGATTTTTTGTTTAATCTGGATCTCTAAAATCTGCTCTCTATTCCTTTAAGATCATAGTTCACTCTTTGTTCAGTGTATATGTGTGTGAATGAGTGTGTGTGAACGTGGGTGGCACTAGGGTTCAAACCTGGGGCCTCACGCACACTAGTCAAGCACTTTACCACTGAGCCATACCCCAGCCCCTTTCTTTGTTATGCTGAGGCAATCTCACTAAGTTACCCAAGCCGGCCCCAAGTTTGTGATCCTCCTGTCTCAGCTGCCCATGTAGCTGGGATTACAGGAACGGATACAGCTGGCTCATGGTTCATTTCTTTCATTGAAAAAGAGGTTTGCCAAGCGAGCCTCTGCCTGCCACCTCTGCAGCCAGCCTCTGCACGGCCATGACCATCTACCGACTCCAAGCCAGTTCTGTTTTGCTTCTCCTTGGCACCAGGCAGCAGAGGTGCGGATGAACCAAGTGACCTGATCCTGGATGAGGCCAGTACCCGGGGGACAAGCTGGGAGCCCAAGGATGTTGCATCCGGCAGGGATCCCCTCAGTTTATCCTGAAGAAACTCACCAGGAAGCTCACCCCGGAAGATGGGACATTGGGAGAAAAAGGGGTACTGGCAGCAGATGACCCCAAGTGAGAAGTTCTGAGATCCAGAAGGCTTTCTCTGGAGATAGGATGTCCCAGGAAGAGGCCCATATCCTGCTTCCGGGTCCTGAAGGTGGCAGCAGGTCACATCTATCTGAGCCCTCAAAGCCAGAGGCAGATGGGTCTTCTACTCCCTGAGACCCTGGGACGAGGGAAGAGGAGTGTTTACAGGGTACCCGAGGGAGACCTTGCCCTATCCCCAGGATGAGAGGAGCATGGGGTGCCCAAGACTGGTGCTGAGTGGGTGTGACCGGCTGGCATGGGGAGGGCCACCCACGTGGGCATCCTGGGTGCTGTCGTGGGCACCACAGTTGGCACCGTTTTACAGATGAGCCAGATAAAGCCCAAAGAGGAGAAGGGGCCGGCCCCAGGACACGGTGAATGGCCCAGAACTCCTGGCCCAGAGCTGGGCTCTTCTCCCCAGGGCACCAGCTACCCTACACAGGGGCACAGGAGACAGATCTCCATCCTGGGGGTGAGGCTGGGAGCAGCAGTCCCTGCGGAAAGCTGGTGTGAGGCAGCTGTGAGGCTCCTGCCTCCATCAGGGTCCTCCTCACAACCAACAGGTGGCGCCTTAGCCCGTCACCCGTTAGTCAGAGTCCTCCAGAGAGGCAACCAAGAGGATCTGCAGAGATAGGTGTGCTGAGAAGTCCCGTCCACCGTCCAGAGCTGCGGAGTGGGAAAGCCAGCATGGGACTCAGAGTCTGAGGCCTGAGAACCCAGGGGACGGGGAAGGTGGACGCCTCGGCCCAAGCAGAGTGGGAAAATCCGCCTCCCTCTGCCATCTTGTTTTACTCAGCCCTTGCTGAGCTGGGTGATGCCCACCCACACTACTGATCCACGTGCTTGTTTCTTCTGGAAACATCCTCATTGACACACCCAGATGCAATGTGTCACCAGCTATACGGGCATCCCCCAGGCCTGCCAAGGTGGCACACAGAATGGGCCATCCTAGCTGGGTGCAGTGGCAGTGCCCCTCTGTGATCCCAGGAGATCCTGTCAAACTAAAAAGTTTGGAAATACAAAGGGGTGGGGATGTAGCTCAGTGGGAAGGCCTTGGGCTCCATCCCCTGCACCAACCAGACAAATAAACAAAGACGGACCATCACAGGGACATTCACAGGCTGGGGGTGAACGGTAAGCAATGGTTTGATGCGGGGCAGGGGCTCCCCTTCCCAGCCTGCATCTGGAGGGCAAAGTGGAGGGACAGTGCTCAGAGCCCAGAAAGATGGGGAGCTGCCTGAGGAAGGCTCGTGACCAGAGCTGGGGGCTTCGGCCCAGGGACATGGCCACCACAGCATCACCATCGAGAGCAATTCGGGGATGCAGGCCCCAGGTGTTCATCTCCCTGTCGGACCCCCACCCAGGCTCCCACTGGCTGGACCCAGCCTAAGTGAGGGGCATGGGCGGCATGGACACAGTGCCAAGGGGCTGCCTCCTGCACGCAGGGCAGGGTGGGACTGGTCTGGAGGGCAGATGTTTACCTGCCCCAGGGGCCCTGGGCGAGGCAGCTGGACATCCACATGCCAAAGAGGAAAGCTGGAGCCCGCCTTTCCATGTTCAAAAACCAACTGAGGATCCATCCGTGAACCAAGTATAAGAGCTAAACCCACAAACCTCTCAGAGAGTGAAGGGTGAATCTTCATGACCTTGGATTTGGTGATGGATTCTGAGATACATCACCAGCATGAGCAGAAAAAAAGATAAACTGCACTTCATCAAAATTAAAAACGTTTGTGCCTGAAAGGACATTATTAGGAAAATGAAAAAAGCCCAATTACAAAATGGGAGAAAATATTTGCGAATCATATATGGATGAGGGCTTACTATCCAGAATACAAAAAGAGCTCAACAACAAAGAGGCAACCCAATTTTCAAAATGTACAAAGGACTGAGACATTTCTCAGAAGAAGATGTACAAATGGCCGATAAGCACAATATTGTTAGCCATTAAGGACACGCAAATCAAAACCACAATGAGACACTGGTTCACACCTACAAGGATTGTAATAATAATAATACAGGAAATAACAAGCGTTGGTGAGGATGTGGAAAAACTGAAACCCTCCTATAACGCTAGAGGGAATGGTGCAGCTGCTGTAGAAAACAGCTTGTCAGTTCTTTTACAGTTAAAGACAGAATTACCAGGGCCAGGGATTTAGCTCAGTGGTTCCGCTGCCTGCCTTGCAAGCGGAAGGACCCAAGTTCAATCCCCGGTACCAAAAAAAAAAAAAAAGACAGAATTACCTACAAACCAACAAGTTCACTCCTGGATATACAACTAAACAAAATGAAAAGAACCCAGATACTTATGTCAATGTTCCTTGCAGGACTGTTCACAATTGCCAAAAGGAAGCAACCGAAGGGTCCATCAACAGATGAAAAGATAAACATGTGCTATATACACAGGATCAAATGTTACTCAGCTGTAAAACAAGAACGGCACTCTAATACAGGAACAACACAGGTGACCCTTAGAAATATTAAGCAAAGTAAGTCAGGCAAATACCGTGATTTCGCTTATATGAAATGTCTAATACAGGCAAACTCATAGAGTAAATCAGAAGTTTCCAGGGGCTGTGGTTGGGAGGAGGGAAAAGGAATTTTTGCTTCATCAGTTTTTATTTGGGAGAATAGAAAAGTTTTGGAGACCATTACTATCTAGTAACGATGGTTGTACAACATTACGAACGTAATTGTCTTTGAATTATATACTTAGAAATGGCAGGAAAAAAAGGTTTGCATCACCTTAGAAATTATGACTAAATCAATTACATCAGCTTCTCTCTGTATACATTTATTCTATGTATAGTTTCTTCATTTCAACATTCCTTCTCTCTTTCTTTGTCCAAAAATATATTGCATATCCTGTCTGTGTCACACATAACACTGAGAACTGGGGATTCAGTGATGAACAGAATCAATATGCTGCCTGCCTTCACATTCTAAGGGGAGACAGACACAACACAAGTAAACTCATGCATGCACACAATTTATACACATAAATTAAAGCTGCGATTCATGGCCTGAGATGTGGGTGCCCAGGAACATAGAAGGAAGCCTACCTGTAGATCGTGAGACCAGATAGCCCTTGAGCAGGGGATGTAAATGAGCTGAGATGTAGTGCAAGAGACGCGGCCAGAGAAAGAGAGGATTGAGGAAAAGTTCGGGGCTGAGGGAACCGCATATGCAGAGGCCCCGACAGAGGGAGAAGCTCAGTGTGTCCCCTGCGAAGATGGGCGGGGGGCTGTGGGACTGGACGGTGGCGGGGACAGACAGTCGGTAGGGCACAATGTGCAGAGACCAGTAGGCAAGGTCTCTCAGGCTATGGTAAGGAGCTTGAGATTACACGAAATACCGTAGGATGCAAAAAGTTATTTCAGGTAAGGAAGTAGTAGTTGCTAGGACACCATTGGATGCTACGTGGGAAAGGGCATGGAAGGCTGGACACGGGTGAGAGGTTAATGGGCTCTGGCAGTGGTCAGAAGAGAGGGTATCGGCTTGGACTACAGCAAAGCAGAGCTAAGGGTGGAGTGGGGGCTGCCTGAGGTGTGTTTTAGATGTGGAATCATGGGACTTGGTGCTGATTTGCACCTACTTTATCCTTACTCTCTGGAACATGCTTTTCACTAGTTTGCTCAGGGGGAATCCCAGAAATTACATTTTCTGGGTCCACATATTTACCTATTCACAATGAATGCCTGGGTCACACAGCACCTTTCCTTCAGGTATCAAAAGACTTTGCCTCATCGTCTTCTAGCATTTAGGGTTGCAGAGAAATCTGAAGCACACTTGACTTTATTTTTCCCTGCATATGTTCTTACAGGGGTTTTGGTCATCTTTCAAGTGTAAAAGTTCTAACTGGGTAGGTCAAAAGTAGTGCTTTTGTTAATCCCCCGTGGAGACCAAGCCCCCCATGAAGTGCTCTGGCTCAGCCAGTGCCCATCCATTCTCCCGTCTTCTGGAATGGAAGCCTCACTCCCTTAAGGGAAGGGAGCCTCACTGACAGTCGTGTGGGCCCTGGCAGAGCTGCCCACCCCTCCTTCCTGGAATGGATGCAGAAACCCTTCCGGGTGCATAAGCTGATCCAAGGGCAAATGCAGTGCTCCAGCCAAGCTAGTCAAGGTCACCCCAAGGTCAGCAGCACAAGCAGTAGAAAGGAAGGAGCCCTTTCTTCCGGCTGGGCTTGGAGAGCTGGAAGAATGTAAATCCAGGCAGGCTGGCTGGCTCCCTTGGAAAACCACCCACTCAAGAAGGAACCCAACCAGGAAAAGCACGGGCAGGAGAAGCCGATAAGCCAGTTTGAGCTGGGACCTGGATGGTACAGGAAACATATTTATTCCACTTTATCTTATTTCTTTACTTTGGTGCTGGTGACACATTCAATGTTTAAATCTGATTTTGCTTAGAGCTAATACATTCTCAAATCTGACTTCTGCTGCAAGTGTTGCCATGAACTGTTTTCAGGAACTCCTGTTATTTGTGGGTTGGCTCTTTGATATCTCTCTTTCACATTTATTCTATTCTTTCATTTTCATTTCTTTATCTTTTGCTTTTGTGTTCTAGGAAACTTATCTTCAGTTTGTCTTTTACTCATTCATTCAGTTTCCTGCCGTGCCCATGTGCAAGTTGTGACTTCCATTTTAGAATTTAAGTGAATAACCATGGTTTCCAGTCTAATACAATTTTTATTCTATTTGGATAGTTTCTTTTTTTATCATGTGGCTGACTGTACTCACACAGAGGTAAATTTTTTCCAGCATGTGGCACACAGTTTGATACCTAAATAAAAAATGAAGCTGTCATTCATTTTCTTGATCAACAGTGGCCCTGATCATATTAAGTCCCTTTAGACTGCCTTGTCTTTAGCACCTACCACCCAAGATAATATGTGTATTCAACCAAGACATACACTGATGGCTGGCTCAAGAATAATTGTGAACATGTAAAAGATGAATGAGGACAGGTAATGTTGGTGTGTTCGAAGACTTCTCAGAAGGTAAATCTAGCACCAAAAGGTAAGCAGTCCAAGGGCATTGACCAAGAGCTATCAGAAATGCATACAGGACTGAGAGCCAAATGAACTGCTCAGTAGCAGGTGTGTGCTCTAGAGCCAGAGCCAGGGGTCAGCAAGGGCAGATTGCCCAGTGTTTCAACAATCAGATGTGACCACAGATGACTAAGGATTGGATGGAACTATGAAGAAGGGTACGATTCGGAAAGGAGGGGAGCTATGGACCCTTCTTCCAAGAGCTTTCCTCTGGGATCAGATTGTTCCACCTGAGCAGTCAGCACCGTTCCATCCCTCAAAGATTTCAGGACTTTAATAAATGATTGAAAAGCCCCAGCCCATCTGCTAGTCCTCCACCCTCAAACAAAGGTGCAGCAATCCTGGCTGTGGGATTCCCTGGGATTTGCTCTCTTGAATCTCTGTTTGATCCCTGGGAACACTCTTAGCCATCGAATTACTGGGCTTCTCTTATACCTGGAAAGACGCTGACATCAATAAAACTTTGTTATTGAGAGCAAAGACACAGCCTATGACTCAAAGAATGCACTCTTGGGGAGACTTCAGATGCCCTAATTCCTTTCGTCTCTAGTCACTTTCAGCTTCTCACTACACAAATTGTTCCAATGCACCCAACCTTCAGGTTATCCCCAGGTAGAGAACCTATGGAGGTCCAGGGTACAGATGAAAACCCCAGAAAGCAACCATCCAAAAGGGGTAACACTGATGCCAAGGGAACAGCTGTGTCAGAAAGGATGTGTGCTCGCTGCCCGCCCCCTGGGGACACTTTCTTCATCCCTTGACAGATGTCATCCAACTCTGCTGCCTGATGTCCCAGGCCCAGAAACCCACGTTGTGTTCGTACCATCTGCAAAGATGGCAGCAGGACTAAGTGCCAAGCAACTCATGTTTAACAAACTTATGCTTAGGCCCCTGTGCTGCCTCACAGAGGGAGACAACAGTGGGAAGGGAAGGAGCACAAGCAGGGACAAAGAGGGGCCAGGGAGAGAAAGGGTGGCACCATCATAGTGTTCAGCTGGAGTCATTTTCCTCCCCTCTTAGTGGCATCCAAGTCTTGTGCCCTGGGGTAATGCCACAGCGGTGGCCCCAGAATTCCCAGGGTTCTTCTCATTGAGCCCCTCCCTGAGGGTTGACTAAGCATGTCTGAGGGAGGCCTGAACATCTCTATTTTTTTAAAGCCTCAGATTATTTTTAAGTAGCTCCAGGTTGAAATTCATTTCCTTAGACAGCTCTGAGCTAGGCCACCCCCACCCCTGGTGGTTAGCAATTCCTGGAAGCAGATCACTCCCGGTCCTCTGTGTTTCTACTCTGCTTTCTTGCTCTTCCCAAGTTCGGTCACTCTCAGGGGTCACCTGAGGCCTGGGTCTGCTCCTCAGCTCCCAGCCAGCTTGTCCCCTTTGTTGTGAGCCAGCCAAGATGCTGACAGGAACAAAAATGACTTGTTTTTGAGAGTACAGATACAAGCTATGAGTCAGAGGACGCACACATGTTCACAGAGGGAGACTCTCATATCCGACCTATATCCTCTGTCCACAGAGAGTCACGTTGCTACTCTAACCGCACCACTAATTCCGAAAGATGGGGACTCCACACGGCCTGCAGGTCAATATCACTGATGGGCCCAGGGGCCTGGAAGGTGTTCGCCCTCCAGTTCCTGTCACCACCATTTCTCCTGGCAGCAGTGGCAAAAGCCCATGAGTAGGACCGTGTTGCTGCAGGTGACGTTCTCGATTCATACACTGTCGTAAGTGCTGGTTTTAAAGAGGAGATTCGTGGGCCCCACAGAAACATATTCTGAATATCGAGGTGGGGCCAGGAAATCTGCGTTTTGAGCAAGAAGGCCCAGGTAACTCTACGCAAGGCTGGTGTGTGAACTTTACACATTTGGAACGGAAACCCTGAAAAGGAAAAGTACCAGAGAAGGGACTGATGTCCTCCCAGGCCATTGCTGCCTTTCTTCGTGAGATCATGGCAGGTCCCCTGCTGCTGTGCCCGCCACCCACTTCACTTCACTCTCCTCCCCACCGTCTTCCTTAAGAAACCTTTTTCCCCGCCAGAATTCTAGTCTGTCTTTTCTTAAGCTAGCAGTGAACCTTACTTGGGGGTCCTGTTCTAGACATTTGAGCAGAGAGGACACAGTGAGGAGACAGGACAGGGCCAGGATTCCATGGGCATGGAAGAGTCAGTGTTGAGAGAAAAGCCCGGCCTTGGAGCATGGCTAATTTGTGCACCTGTTATGTCATTGAGAACTAAAGTATTAAGTTATAACTCACCCTTGGGGCTCTTTCCCAGTAAACCTGGGCAGTAGAATCAAAAGACCCAGATCAAGGGCCGGGGATTTAGCTCAGTGGTTTCAACCCCTGCTGCGCAAGCGCAAGGACCCGAGTTTGATTCCCAGTACCAAACAAATAAAAAGAATTTGAGGAAAAGACCCGGATCTAAGTCAGGCCTGTCATACATCACCACCATCCTTTATCGAGGCTCCATCATTATTGGCTGTGGGACCTTGAGCAAATTATTGAGCTTTTCTGCGACTTAGTTCCCTTGTCTATGAAACGAGGGTGATTCTCTAACAACGTTACTCTTAGTTTGGATGAGATGAAACCCTTAAAGTAGCTAGCACAGTTTTTGGTACATAGAAGGCAATCAAAAATAAAAAGCCACCCTGGATATTATTAAAAATATAAATCTGAAATGTACACCTTCCCCCACTTACCTTCTCTTGCTACTCTAGGGAACAGTCGACCTGAATTGCTTATCAGACTCACCCCGTCTTCATCACCAGCTCAGGAGCTGTGGGACCTTCCCAGGTCTGGGCTTCCTTCTCAGTGGACAACGACCCCCTCACCAAGCTTTGACAGAGACCTAGTACAAAGATGTGTGGAAGAAGCCCGGCACTGTGCGCCTGTCCCTGCTGGCCGCAACTCCCCCTTCCATGCTCCTTCCTCAGGCTGCCATATTGCCTGTGGCATCTTTGCAAGTATTTCCTCTACCTGAATTGCTCCTTCCCCTTTTTCTGCTTGTTGGAATTGTTCCCAAAGTGGTCTTCATCCTACTCTAGCCCCACTAGACAAGATGCTCAGATAAGCCACCCTGCATTAACCAATAGAGTATTTTCGAGTCTATTGTGTTTTGGGGATCCAGAGACCATTAAATTCTATGCCCTGAGCTCCAGAAAATCAGCCTACTCAGCACAGAATATGTAACTGTAATGCTATGAGATGAGAGGAAAGATAGAAGTCAGTCTAGAGTGCTGGCCAACACAGAAGAGGAGGCTCTCCATCTGACGGGGGCGCTGGGGAAGCCTTCCCAGAGAGAAGGGTCTTCTGTCTGACCTGGAAGGATGACTGCTCTTTGACAAGCAGAGAAGGAAGAGCCTGGGACTGACTCGAAGAAGACCCAGCAGGGCTGAGGCCAATGGGGAGCTGGGAGGAGGTGGAGACAGAGCTGGAAATGTAGGAGGGGCCAAGGATGTGAACAACCCAGGCTCCGGCTAGGGAGAGTTCTAGAAGAAGGCTCCATTCCATCCCTCTCAGACACCAGCTGGAAGGTCTGGTGCTTTCTGGGGAAGGTTGCCATTTAGAAGAAACTTTCACTAGCATCTTATACCCATCCGTCTCTCTGCAAGAGCCAGAGGCCAACAACTGCAGGGCAGAGGCAAAGGCTTATTCCTGGCTTTCTAGAATATACTCCTGGCCAGAGGTTGTTGCTGCTCTCCACCTTCAGCTTGGCCTTAATCCCTGCCCAACATCACTACCCTCCGCACCACAGGCCCGCTGGCTGTGGATGCTCAGCTCCTGGACTTGGCAGACAGGGCCAGGAGGCCTCATGGAGAGCTCTCCACTATTGGCCCCATGTTCCCCGGGCTCGGGCACAGCACCCCTTCCTCGGTGCCTGAAATCTCCTTCAGGCAACCCACTCTCTGGTAGGGTCTGACTGCTGCCACTCTATCTCCTTTCACGGGCCCCCAGCTCCCCAAACACACACCCACTCACATGGCCAACAAACTCTATCCCAGCCAACTTCGACTCACCCTGTGAGTCCAATCAAATGCCACTGCTCTCAGCAAAACCTCCCTTGCCCACTCTTCTGGCCCAGGTGGCAAATCACTCTCTTCTGGTCTCATAGCACTCTCTCCCATCCCATAATAGCATTGTCCTGCTGTGCAGCAACACATCTGGCCAGGTGTCTGTGCCCCCAGTGGAACGGAGCTCCTTCAGCCCCGTGCTGGAAACTCACACAGCCCTGTCCTCAGCACCCAGGATGAAGTCCGGTTGGTGGAGACTCATTTCCTGGTGGTCTTCAAGGCTGAATTGGAAGCTTTGTGGGATAAGGATTGTCTTTGCCTTGTTTGGTGCCATATCCTCGGCACCAGTTCAGTTCGAGGTATGTAGAAGGCACTCAATAAAAATCGGTTATCAGAGAGACAGAGAGAAGAGAGGCTCCCAAGTCTAGAAGTGCACACAAGGAAGGATGAAGAGAGACAGCAGTTAACTGACTGTTTCAATGTAGAACCAATATAGCTAACAGAGAGGATTTTGAACATGCCGTTCAGACACGAAGAAGACACATACAAAGAGGATAAAATCTGAAAAGACAGATATGCCAATCACCTTGATATGATCAATACATATTTTTACATGTTTCGAAATATCACACTACATATGCCATAAATAGGTTCAATCACCATATGTCGGTTAGAATTTAAAAATATATTCCATGGAAAATTGGTGGAATTAATTTAACCAACTCAGTTTAATTTAGGGAAAGAGTTTTGATGAAGTTACTTGTTTCCTGAAACTTTGTTTCTTTGAAGATGGTCATGACTTTGGATATACCATGAGCACGTGTTCAACTCTTTTGGCACAAGCTGCAAGACATATGAGGATAAACAAACCAGTTTATAGATAGCAGGGAAGAGGATAAGATATTTATAACGATGATACTAACACAAGATAGAAAGCAGTGTCACGAAGATGGACAGAATCAGTCCTGCGAGAATTCAGGACAGAGGATGCTCCTGGCTCAGGGCATCTTCATGGAAGACAAGCTGCTGGACTGGAGATCCCATTGTTTTCCCACCCTGGCCTAGGCAGCCTCCTGGCTTGGTCCCTGGCTATACCTAATTGAAGAGTGGACACCTGTCTTCAGCTTCAGGCTTGGGACTTCAGAGCGTTGCTCAGCCTTTGCTGGCCCCTTCAGTTCATCAAGACAAGAAGCCTCCGGAGCAGTATAGTTGGGCAGCTCTGCACACTGCTCCGAGATTCACAGAAAGGTAGGTTGGGAAAGAGAACAGGCTACAGGGGCACCAAAAAAAGCAGAGAGGAATGGCCAGGTGGCCGCAGATAGGAAAAGGCTAGGGCAGTGGTGGCGAACCTACGGCTGTTTATATCATTGAAAGCTCTAAAAGGTTCGCCATCACTGGGGCGGGGACTGGCTTTCTGATGACTTCTGCCCCAGTTCCCGCCCTTCTGCAACCTGCAGCAGCTTCCACCCAAAGGTATTCTGAGACACTCCAGGCTCTGTACAATCAACTCTCCCTTTTGGCTTCACTGGGTGGCTACACCTTGGTGAAGACTGTAAGTATGAAGAGATGTGCCGTGATCAGGATGAGGGATGCCGGGGAAAGGACACGAAGATACAGTCTACTGGTGGGTTTCTACCCTGCCTGCCCTCACCATCAGCATAGCAAACCCAGAAGCTCCTCCATCTCCCCAGATCCAGCCAGCAGCATGGCCAGATAAAGGCAGCCCTCATGATTTGTGGGTGTCTGGAAGCCCAATCTTTGCAGAGCCTTGGGATAAACCAGCTACCTCTGTTTCAGAGAATGACTGGAACAGAAGACTGGACCAGAGGTGACCCACCCTTGCAACAGTGTCCAGAAGCCTCTGCACACATGTGTGGCTATGCATGTCCACTTGTGGATGGTAAGGAACTCACCAGTACATATGTAGATGTCCCTCAGTGCGTAGAGCTTGAAATCATGTCAGTGCATGCAAGCACTTCTCTTTGAAGGGAACTCATAGAGTCATCATTACAAAAAAAAAAAGTACACTAAGCCCCCACTTTCTGTTGGCTTTGAGGTCTACAAAAGTGCACACACGGCAACCTCTTTACAAAAACTTAACCCAGCTACTCTAAATCGAAGCACACCCTCAATGAAGGCTTGCGCTGTGTGGGAGGGCTCTGGGAGCGAAGGGATCTGCGGTGTTTCTCAGCACTAGGGGACTCTGACCCACGGCTGGCTGGCGGGGCCAGTGGGGGAAGGGAAAGCCAGGTTTTATGGGCGTCTGAATCATATGCAATTGGAGGAAGAGCTCTCTTTAAGAAATATATATATATATAATGATTACTAATATAAAATTATAGACATAAAATCAAGTCCAGGGCTTTGGAAAAGGCCAGAGCAAGAAAGAGACCTTTGAAGCTTTAGCTGCATTAGCCTCACAGGAAACAGACATGGGGGATGGGGAGACAGGAGCTTGAACTTCCACTTTGCTCTCCTTTCCTCTGCCTTTGTCCTGTACAAATTGAAGCCCAGAAGAATCATGGCTCCTCAAACATGCATTTCCCTGGCAGAAGCGATGCCTGAGCCCCCTGCAGCCCGAGAGGAGGCTGGACTGAGCCCTGGGCGCGGTAGACACCACCAGCCGGACTGCTGGGAAGGGAGAGGAGCGGCTTCTCTTCGATTCTTGCAATCCCTATAATCCAGATTCTCAAACTCTCTTATTTTGACCTTTTCAGTACTCCCTTTCACAGATCATCTGCATTTTTGGACCTCCAGGTCATGGAATCCTTTCTTTTATGGGGGACAAGGGCAGGCAGGAGACTCAGCTTTCTTCTTGCAGTGTAGCTAAGGGATTCAAAGCTCTGCCGTTTATTAGCTTAACCTTGGAAGAGTTATTTTAGCTTTCTCTCCGGCTTTTAGTTTCCTCTTCATAAAACTGAGATAAAGTTCAACCCCACCTCGTAAGATTATCACGAAAATGACTCAGGAAAAGTGTCTCCCCCAGAAGCACTTGTAAGGCAGGTTCATCCTGGGTCACCGTCACCAGGAGCCTGTGCGACCACCCCACAGCTACCGCTGTCGGTTGTAACTTCTGGTCTCCCATCGTCATGGGGACTGTGCCTTCTCCTCTGGAGAAGTCTCTCCCCTCACCCTCCTCTCTGAGGATCTCAAAACTTTTCTCAGACAGATGCCCTGCAGCAGCAGATAAGGAACTTGGTGCAATTCTCAGCATTTTACAGCCCAGAGGGCAGGGCCAAGACTTCAGAGAAAAGTAAAAACATATGTCTGCACGTGGCACTGCTTCCTGGCCCCTGGGACTACTGTCTGGGTGGGGACAAGCTGTAGCTGTCCCATGGAACACTTTGACTCTGCCCAGGGACTATGAAGGAGGAGGAGAAGGCAGCACATGGTGCAAGGAAAGTCCCCCACTACTGGACCTGCAGCAGAGTGTTCTGCCTCTTGCTCCAACTCAGTACAAACAGAAGGCTCTGAGCTCTGTGTTTGAGGACTGGCAGGCAAAGGGTCTGCAGCCCTGTCTACTCCTAGCTCTGCCACTGGCTAACACTGAGATTCAGTTCTGTCTGTAAAATCCAGGGTTGGACTGCATGCTGTCTAAGGTTCTTTTCTTTAACCTCTTCAGAAATTGCTTCATCCCAAAGTCGCTTGGAGGATAACCCTGAATGTGGCACCTCCTGCCAACCACAACAGTTTATGTGACCTCCCATCAAGCCCCAGAGAGGCTGGGATGGGCAGCTCTTGTCACCCCTGGCCATCCATGCACTCTGATGTCTATGAGCAATGGAGGTAGGTCCACAGGAGCAAGGAACTTGCTCAACATACGCACATACGCACACGCACGCGCACAAGGAACGGAGATGTTTCCATCTGAAGAGCGCCTTTTCCAGGAATTCTTTTTTGTATAATGACCATAGATACCTGCCCATTCCCAGTATAGGAATTCCCAAAGCTTTTCCTGTCTCCTGGGGAAAACAGTGAGGAACTCAGGATGAAACTACAGTACCAGAAATGTAGATATCTTCAGGAACTCCCTAACTCAGAGGTGTGAGATGCTGAAATCAGGAGAGAAAGTGTGGCAATACTTTGGTGCCTCTGATTTCCTTATGTTCTGCTTTGGCAGATGTGTGTGGCATGACCCTCACCTCACCCCGCCATAGATTCCTCTCCTGCCCAAGAATTCTAAATTGCTGCACGCGTTGAGCAAGAAAGTACAAAGGAAGACTGACTTGGCAAACCCCAGGGGACCTTAATGAAAGGAACATGTTTGGTAATAAATGTGTCACAGTGTGACCCCGGGCAAATGACTTGACCACGAAAAATCAAGGGTGATTACATCCTGTTCACACAGCCCCAGTTGCTGCCTTGCAGTGCTGAGCCTAGAGAGAAGCCAGTGGAGTCAGGCTTGCTTCCCCGAGTCCTGTCACAGCCACAGTCAGACAAGGAGGCTCTGGGACCTGGTCATCAGGCGGTGCTACCCACCTCCTGTGCTGTACGTATCTCTGGGTTTGTAGCCCAGGGCTGGACAAAGGGTGAAGATGCAGACCAAGGCGGTGATGACAGCCATTGCTTTCAGGCTCCTAGAACTATGGAGGAAGCCACCAGACTCCCAGAGATGACAAAGAATGCATTGAAAAAACACCCAGGAGCTCATGAGAAGAACAACACTAAGTGAAAATTAACATAGCGCAAGCTGCCCACTCAGTAAAGGATGGCAGGTGGTGATGTCAACTTGATTGGATCACAGGATGCCCAGGTGTCTGGTTAGGCATTATTTCTAGGTGTGGCTGCCAGGGTGTGGCTGGAAGATTAGCCCTGGAACCTGAGGACTGTGTGAAGTAGATGGCCCTTCCCTTCCCACTGGGGTGAGCATCATTCAATGTGTTGAGACACAAGGGTGAAGGAAGGGAGGACCCACCCTCCCTGCCCGACTGCTTGAGCTCAAACGTCCATCTTCTCCTACCCTGTGCTCAGACTTCCTGGTTCTCAGACCTTCAGCCCACACTGGAATCTATAACATTGGCCCCCTCCTCTCCAGCCTTTGAACTACCCCAGGCTTTCCCGGGTCTCTTGGGGGACTTCTCAGCCCCCATATTAGATGAGCAAATACCTTATTAGATAGATAGATGATAGATAGTCATTCAATTGATCCTATTTCTCTGGAGAATCCAAATGGAAGGATGAACTGGGTTAATCAAGGAAGGCTTCTCAGAAAAGGTGAGTTTTAAGCCTGGGAACAGACAAATAAGGAGAAAGGAGTCACCAGCTGGGATGAAACTGATGGGATTGGCAGTGGGTTAGCGGACAGCCCAGCCCAGGGCAGGCTCCGACTGGGGCCGGCACGGGCACAGCTCTCCCTGTGTGGAGCTTCACGAGCTCACCACACGGGGCTCCCAAGGCCTCGATCGCTCACCTCCTCCACAGAACAAGGAAGAAGGCCATCCAGCTAGGCCACGGAACCTTCGCACGAGCATCCTACATTTGGCAACCCTGGAAGTGTAGGAAGGAGTCCGAAGGCAGATCGGCATGGGTGATGCAGAACGCAAAGCACCCAGTCTGAGAGGAATTTGGGGATGTCAGCTGGCGCTGAGCAAACTCGAGGCCACCATGTGGGACCTGTCCCTGTAGAGCAGTCCCAGAGCAGAAGGTGACCTGCGCCGTGGCACAGTGAAACCAGCTGATGCAGCGAGGCAGAGTCTGTTGAAGGTGGGAGGGGCTCTAGAAAAGAGCTGCAGCTTTGAGGTGCGCAGCCTCCCTCCAGCGACAGACCTGCCCATGGGGCAGAGCAGGACCAGCCTCGGTGCCAGGCGTTACTCCAGTTCTCAGGCTCTGCAGCTGCCTCTTGCGTCTGGATCCAGACCAGCCTCTGTCTGAACGTGCTGCACAGAGAGAAGGAAGCAGCAAAGGCCCAAGGCAAGTCATCCAGGATTGCTCTGATTGGCACAGAGAAATGGCAGTAAGGCTTGGGAGACCCGAGTGATCTCCAGAACACAGATAAACTTTGGGGCCCTCCGGCCTGCCCTTGAGGAGGCCCTCACCGGCCTTTGCCCTGATATTTCCAGCAGTTTCCATCCAACTTTGCCAGTTCAAATGGCCGCCCAGGGTACATATAGGTATGGCAAGCGGGGAGCATGGTTACAGTTTGACACAGGGCGGGCCCTGGTACAGGCCGTACAACACGGTCCAGGGAAATCCCCGTAGAGAAGTGCCTCAGCTGTTTTCCCCATCACTTTGGGTGACTTTCCATTGCCACAGGCACCCTGCCCACCCCTCCCCAGGTCTCTTCTAAGAATCTGCTGCTCAGGTAGAGACCTGTCAGGCATGGGAATCAGAGAAGCAATAAGCCCAGTTCCTGAACTTGAGCAGCTACAGCTAAGTGGGAAGATGAAACTTACCACGTGCTTCAAGTAGAGATACCCCATGTGCACACGATGATCAGAAAATGGTGTCACCGAGAGCCAGGAGTGCCTCGGAAGCTAGGAACAGAGCTCTGGAGTGTAGGATGTGGTGGGCCATGGACAGAAACTGGAGAGAAATAAAGCTCCACTTGAGTTATAGGCTGTGCCAGGTATTTCCGCGCTGTTCTTTCTTTTCATCCTCCCAACCAAAGTGGCGGTGTCTTTATTCCCGTTTTGCAGATGGAGAAACAGAAGGATTCGTGTGAATTTAGACTCAACATGGTGGCTGATGAGAAATGTCTGCCAAACTTGGCATGACAGGAATGGCGATGAAGTAAAGTTGGCCTGGCCATGGTGTCCACAGTGCTGAAGAGAAAACTTCCATCTCCCTCTGCAGGTGCACGAACATCAGCCTTTGCCGCAAGACTGTCTGTTATTCACAGCTGGCCCCTGCCCGTCCATCCTCCCTCTTAGTCTGCTGGTGCTCAGGCTCTGTCCTGTCAGCTCCTCCCTGGGCCCCGAGTGGACGCCGTAATGAACTTCTACCAACAGCTGCAGCGCGGAGATGTTATCATCAGTATCACCCAGGCTGCGGCTATGACTGATGTACCAGTGTTCAGATTCAGAAAGCATTGATAATTATTCTAATTGTCTCTTTCTGCCTGCCTGTGGGTTTTTCCTACCTTTGTGATATCAGGAGTGAGGAGAGGGTGAAAGGGCAGCCTGGTCTTTCCAGAAGCGAGAGGTCAGGGAGCTTTCTCAGCCTCCCACCCAGCCTGGCGCTGAGTCTGAGTCTCCAGCTGCACCTTGATGGCGGTCTGAGCAATCTGCAGCTAGGGTGAGTCAGGCCAGAGGGGGGAATCGGAAGCATCTACCAGAGCACAGCCGCTGGGGGGTTCAGTCGGGGAATCCCTCAAGGGAACCGTGGACCCGTGCTGACCAAAGCCAGCTCGCAGGAAAACCCTGTCTTGCTACATGACTCCTGATTCATGGCTTTCCCCGCCTGGGGCCTGGCTCACGTGCTGCCTCGAAGCAGCATTGCCAGCTGCCTCGCATTGTGTTTTAAAAATCACCCTTGAATTCCTCAGAGAACAAACTCCCCCTGAGATGGAGAGACTAAAGTGTCAGACAGCAGGAAAGCCGTCCGTGGAAGCTCTGGTTAGGATCCAGCTTCCAGTGCCTCAAAGGGGTGGCCTGCTCAGATGTCCCCCAAATGCACCCACAAACACAAATCCTTCCAGTTCCAATCCATCCTGGAAGTCTTCATTGCACTCATATTAATATCACATCTTATTAAAATATGAACCATTCCTGGGGCTGGGAACCAACATTTGAGTACCCTGCGTGGGGGGCACCATGAAGTGTTTCCTTCCAGCTAATACTCTGCCACGTGCTTCCCCTGCCACTCTGCTAAGGGACAACAGAGTGTGGCCCCCACAGCCATACTGCCCAAGCTGACACCCTTCTTCAGGCATGGAACTGGGACCACCTCATCTTCCTGAACTCAGTTTCCCCAGCTGTAACGTGGGCTAAGTAGTGGAACTTACGTCACTATTGCGATTAAAGAAGCTAGTATGCATATGGCACTTAGAACCAGGCCTACAGCATTTCAAGAGTTGGCTCCTATTTCTTTTTTATTGTTTACTATAAGTAATACGTGACACTTATCAGTCACAGTCGTAGAAACAGATCTTAGAACTACAGGGAATGTGACTGTGGCGAACCCCCAGGGGCGGCCAGGACATTGTAGTTTCTCTCTTTCCCGGAGCAGCCCCATCTGAGGGCAGCATCCCTGCTACCTCCCTGTGTGGGCCGGTGAGGGAGGCCGCGCCCAGGCTGGGGCCGGGGAAGCAGGTCTGAGGAGTTCCAAGCCTCCTGGCTCTCTAGAGCATCCAGCACGATCCGCTCATCGAGTGGGTGACCCTGGGAGGGGAAAGCCAAGAGTAGAAGTCATGTAGCAGCTGCTTCCATCAAACATAATTTCCTGGGTGACTTTTTTTTCTGTTCCTCTGAATTTCAGAAGAAAACCATCTTCTACTCAGCCTTCAGAAGCCACATGTGTTACCAGCAACAGCAATTCCAGGGGCAGGGCTGTCTGCGTGTGATTGGCACTGTTCATCTTTCGTATTGGGAAAGGCAGGTGGCATGATACAGCCAACCAGCCGGGGAAGGCCCAGGGCTGCGCCCCCCATACAGGAATGCTCCAAGTTTCCTTAGATATTACCAGTTAAAACTCCAGGTGTTTTTCCTGAGAGGGTAAGACTTCAGTCATAACTTCTGTTTGGAAGTGTTCAGTTGGCCAGTTATCTTTAAGGAGATGGGCTTTGTCAGAAGGGAAACTATGATTAGACAGGGAGGGAGTAAGGAAGAGGGCATGCAGTGGGGGTGGATATGACCAGAACCTGTTATGGAAGTATGAAAACGTCGTGATGAAACTGAATGTTCTTTAGAGTCAATATGCACTAATAATGACTTTTTAGAAAAATATTTTTCTGTGGGGAAAAGGAGATAAGAGTGAAGATCTCAGAGAAGAAAACCACACAGAGGCTTTGAAAGCTAAAGAACTGATGAGTGGGTTGGGGGCGCAGGAAGAGAAAGAGCTGAGCCCAGTGCACGGGTCACCAAATCCAACCTGGGGACCCAGCAGTCACACTCAGCAGCAGGCCTGTCCCAATGATGAAGAAATCATGTCCACCACTAGCTCTCCATATCCAATCCAGCGCTACCCCTCAAAACCACCTCTGTCTCACGGAGAAGAGAGGGAATGAGGTCACCCTGGCCCTTTGGGATCAGCTAGAGTGGAGGCGACAGTCACTATCCGGTCAGCAGATGAGATGGTGCATCTGACCAGCCCGGGAAAGCCCCACCCGGAAACGTCCTACACACCGAAGCGCCGCACGAGAGAAAACAACTTAGCAAAAAGGCACGGAGAGAGGCCAGTGTCACCCCTTAAGCCAGCCCCTGCTCACTTTCTGGAATCTGTGCTGAGAGTCACCCCCGTGACTCTGCCTGTGTCGCCTTCGGGCCCAGGCCACGTGCTAAGTAAGGGGATTCTGGAGATGGCAAAACTTGAGCCCCTTTCCTGCCCCTCCACTGCCTCTGCAACAGCTGGCCAGTGCTGCCAAGGAGGCAGAGGGGTTTCAGCAAAAAGACAGGTGTCAGGGACCAGGGACGAGCTTGCAAAGCCTCAGACACCTGCAGAGCTCTGAACCCACGTCAGCCTGTCTCCATCGAAAGGAAAGAAAGCAACAAGGGTGCCCCAACCAAATCACAGTGGCCAGAGCGGAAAATATAGCTCTGACACAGGCCGTTGGCTCTGGGGAAAATTCTGCCGATGAACCATATTGAGACTCGATGGTGTTTATCCCCCATGGTTGCTGACCTTGGGTTTTTTTCTTTTCTTTTTTTTTTGTTTCTCTCTTTTCCTATCTGGGAGGCAGTGGGTAATTTTCTTTCTTTGCACTGAGGGGCCTACTGGTTGCACAGCCATAGGCAGGGCACAGCCAAAGCAAGTGACTGAAAGTCATGGGGCTGTGGCTTTCTTCTGGAATTTTGAGAGGATGGCACAAAGGGAGAACTACATTCTCACGACATTTTTTAACCTTTCAGACATTATTGAAGCAACGCTGTTTGTCTCAGTGTGGTGTTACAAGTAAGGGAATGAACCGATTACCAAGAGATCAAAGTTCCATTTCCTACTCTGTGGCTCAGGCGAGTCTTTTAAAAGACTCTGGACTTCAGTTTCCTCATCTTGAAAAGGAGAGGGATGTTATGAAAATAAACTAGTAAACAAATTCCAAAAGTCCTCCCCACTCTCGTAAGCATCTGACCTGGGGCTGAGTACTGACTCCGTACACCCTGGCCATCCTCATGTGAATGCGCAGGAAGAACCCTGTCTTTGCCATTCCCTACGGTGGCCGCAGGGACCAATAGCCTAAAACACCGAGGGCCCTTTGCAAACCTGGGAGATCCAAGCATATGAAGAGGGCTCTTTCTGCTTCCCATGGTAAATGCCATCAGAAGGCTTTGATTGTCCAGAACTGCAGCCATTCCGACATGCTAGCAACAGCCCTATAGTACAGCAGGAGTTTTGATGGACAGAAGAAAACTTTCTGAACACCAGGATGGCTAGACACAATGGAACCTTTACTTCAAATCTTCAGGAAAAGAACAAATAGTGCCAGGTTGGTTAGCCATTTCTTGAGGCCTGGTCCTAATGAGTCCTAGTTCCCTTCTAGTGAGAGAAATTTTTTGTAGGTTTCTCATGTAAGGGTTGGACCTTCTAATTTAAACTGGCTCATGTCCCACCCCCCAGCCTTAGTGGAATCTGGGGGGTGGCTTCCTGGAGGATGGCTTCAGAGGATGTGAGTTCATGGACAATGTATTCCAGAGAAGTGTGTTGGGAGGATGAGTGGACTGGGAAGTAGATGAAGTTTAGAATAAAGAATGGTTCAGTATTTTCCAAAAAAGGAAGTTCATTGAGCAGGTATGGCTACTCAGAGAAAGTCTTGCTCTCTCTACTTCCTGTCATCTTTTATTTTGCTCTTTATTTATATTTTGGTTTCTTCATATAAGAGAAACCATGTGAGGGAGAGGACGGGGGGGTGGAGGGAAGGGAAAGGCGGCTGGAAAAGGAATTAAGATGTGTTCAGCACACACCCCACCTTGGCTGGCAACAAGGAATGGAATCACTGTGTACTGCAAACATGTACTCATAAAAAAAAGGTTTTTAAGTCTTGTTTTAATAAGAAACTTCATTGTATAGTTTATTTATTAAGGTCTAAATTTTAGGGTTAAATCAGGGTTCACATTTCTGCCTCCAACACTAACTGCATGCCCAACTCAAGCCCTCATTTTTACTCCTCTGTAAAATGAGAGTAACAATTGGATGAACTCTTGGGGTTCTGCAAAACTTAAAATGAAATAATAGAAATAAAGTGGCTGGCACACAGTAAGAAATCCAAGAGTGATAAAGGCAAACCAAGTGAGACATGGTAGATTGGGCACCAGCGGGCTCTAGGCTTGGGTCGAGATCTGTCAGCTCCGTGGCACACAATACATGGTCTCAGATAACTGGCGCCACTTAGTCATCAGTAGCTCCAGGAGTCAGACGAGCACACACACTCAACAGATCTGATTGCTTAAGCTCACCCTATTCAGTTTTCAGATGAATAAGATGTCTGCAAACCAGTGTGTTTCCCCAACCGAGTCACAAGGAAGGAAGATCCACAGGGGGCCCAAGGATCCCAGGCAGAGGGGGATTTTAGAGGGAAGCTGACTGAAAAGCTGTGCATGGCTGTGAATGTCCCAAGAAAACAAGGCCTGGCAAGGCTGCACCACAAGGTACGGGGGAAGATGAAAGAGGCCCTGGATAGGGGCTCGTGGCTGGATAGTAGGGGCATGGCAAGGAAGGAGAAATCCCTGGGTCCCACTCCTACCCTGGTTCTGGGGAAAGGTACAGGGCTCCTTCCTTGAGTCCAGTACCAGACCACAGTGGACCAACTCTTTCACATGTTCAGCGGGTCTGCGGCCTTACAGCATAGCAATACGTCGGCCACCTCTGCAATCCTCTGCAAGGGAGGAGAAGCAATCGAGGAACGGCTCCATTTCACAAGGTAGAAAATGGTCATGAGGGCTGGAGGATTTTTTTCTTTAAGATGAAATCTCAGTGGTGTTAAGTTGTTGGAGAAAGGCGCATGGAAGAGGCAGTGCTGGACTTGAAAGATTCAGTGGATGGGAAGGGAAAGGGAATGTTGTGGCAGGTCTTGAGCGGAGGCAAAGCACAAGCAAGTACAGGGCATCTTCTGACAATGGTGGGAGCCTCTTGCTTTGGCTGGCAACCTTGTGCAGAGGATCTGCGGGGAGGAAGGCCCTGAGGCCCATGGAGTGTGAACACCAAGCTAGACGGCTGGGCTCTGTTCTCGAAGTCTCTATGTGAAGGTTTGTGAGCATGAAATTCATACATTAGAAAGATGACCCTGGCTTGCTGAACTGCAGAAATCTAAAATGACTTTAATAACGTACTCTGTTTTCCAGGAGCCTGGGGGGTGGCAGGGACAGTGAGTGTAAGGGTTGACCTCAGTGTTGACAGCTGTGACTGGCAGTTGCAGTGAACCAGCACGTGGCCTTTAGCTCAGCAAGGGTGAGAAGTGCAGGGCACCGCAGCAGAGTCAATGTGAGGAGCCCGGAATCCCTTACACCGTTTTCACAGACGTAGCACTCAGTTACCGTAGCCCTGGCCACTTCTACCCCAGTTTTCCCGCCACTGCAGCCTATGTGGGAGCGAGCTCTGGCTTGGTGTGGCCTGCTGCACCTGGGCTCCCCTCCCATGCCATTTACTCTAAGCACCCTGACTTTCCCTGAAATGAAACAAAGCCCCCACCGTGGTCCTCGTGACCGGAAGTGCCTGTGTCCTTACACCACCTCCCGCGTGCTCCACCAAGGCCCTGCCTGGTGAGCCTCCAAGCTTCCACCTACGCAGAAAAGACCCAGCCAGTGGGGAGAGTCTGTATTCCACCACCTCACCAATCTTTGGATGTTCAAGGTCATCTTGCGAGGCCCGCAGGGGAAAGCAAAATCGTGGTGGTATCAACAGTCATAGCTGTTCTAGTAGTAGAGGCTGTAGTAACTGTAGTAGTCATAGTGTGGTTACAGTGGTAATAGTGTAAGCAATGGGGCATCGGGCTATTAGGCAGCCCGATGTGCCCAGCCCTGATGAGCATTTCTCCTCCTTTCTTCTAATCACCAGAAGATGGGCATTATTAATTCTTGCATCTTACAGATATGATAGGGCTTCCTCAAAGGAGGTGTATTCGAAGTTCTGGTTCTCAGTGGCAGAGCAAGGGGAGCCCAGCTGGCCCGGGCACCCTCCCCTTCTGCCTCCCCAGCTCCCAGCCCTGTGATCCCTAATGCATGACTTACATCTTGCAACCCTTTGATCAGATTTATGCCCTTCAGTGCAGGCGTCTTCTGGCTTTTGCACAGATGTTTGTGAGCTACTCTTTTAGGACTTGGAATAATATTTTCATGAAAACTCCCCCTCAATGTTGGTTTGTTCTCAGTCTTCAATGCAATGGGGTCAGACTATAAACAGCCCCAAACTCAGTTTGGGCTCTTGGGAACTGAGTTCTATGAAATTTACAAAGGAGACTTTCTCCTTCCTGCTAAACATATGACCAGGCTTGAGCAATACCTGAATAGACAAAATTGTCTTGGGTCATCTCCTATCAGACTGTACTCCCTCTCCCGGGACCCACCCTTCCCTGAGAGGTCCCTTTTCCTTCCTCTCTTAGGGACTCTAGGCCCTTCATTGAAACCGCTGTCTTTATGGCACTTAATCAAATGGCCTCAGCTGACCCCACCCAGCTCATCCCCAACCTGTGTAGAACTCAGCCTCCCCGGGGGCAGTGTACCGAAGAGGGTCCCTGCTTCCCTCCTCTAGTTTTTTCCCACCTCTGCATTTGACCCTCTGGCTCTCTGGAAGTTGACGATCATTTCATAAACAATTTTTCAGCAGCACAGATAAAGAAGAACTAATGGTTGCCCCTCAGGTAAACAGGCACTTCTAAGTTGGAGGTGGCCAGTGTACTCTGGCTCCACCCCTCTTCTGAAGGCCTTCAGCCCAACTTCTCCCTGGACTTTCCGAATGGAGCTGTGAATCTGCTGCTTCAGAGCCTGTGAGATGGGACTGGTTTTCACAGAGGTCAATATTGTTTCCAGTCTTAGGCATTCTTCCTCGCCTACTCTGCTGTTCCCCAGGGGACACAATGGAGGGGCTGGGGGACCTTAATGCCTCACAGTCTACAGCCTCAGATGGCCCCCCAGGACTGAAATAGCACCCAACCTGGCCTTCTTGTGCTCTGTCAGAGGAATCCAGCTCCCAAAGAAAAACCATCACCTCAGTCAGGACACACCCGGAAGCTTTCTCCTTGGCATCAACCTGCCCCACAGCAGGCATCAAAATGGCACCTACATTTCAGGGCACATTTTAGGTAGATCATTTCTCAAGAATATGAAGAAGGCCCTTCCGAAAGAGGTACACAGTGCTCTCTAGGGTTTTCCAGTAATATTCTTTCCTCACTGACACCATCAGTCAGTGTGGGAAATCTACTTCCGGAAGGCGGTCACTCCCTCCCACACCCACAGCCACGCTCTTGAGGAAAAGGCAGCATCATGTCCTCCTACCGCTTGGAGTCCCCCCCTGGTTTCCACTGCTCTCAGCACGCTTGACTCACAATGAAACTGCAACCTCAAAGTGCCGGGGCCAGGATGGCGAGAAGGAAATACAGGTGAACACACGCAAAAGCTGCCCAAAGGAAAGGTTTTGTCTCTCTTACAGAATGGCACTTCCAGTGCTGCGCAGGAGCTATGAACTGGAAGAGACCCAAGCGGATCTTGTCGCATGCTGACCTGGGAGTTTCAGCAGGGAGGGAAATTATGCATCAGAACCAAATGCACCAACTGACTCCTGCCAAGGCGGTACAGGGCGGGGGAGGAGGACATCACACCATTGTAGATTTGCAAAGCGTACTAGAAAGGCTGTTCTGACAAGCCTCCAACTTAGAAATGCAGAAAATGAGGCTGGGAATAAGAAGGAACTTGTCTGGGGTCTCGTGGTACAAGGATCAAAGCTGGAAGCCAAATCCTACATGCTGAGCCAGAGCTCTTTCTGCGAGGTGCTGGCTCCTCTGCCCCTGTAGTGTCCTCAGGACACTGGGGTGGGAACCTGTTCCATTCCAAGTCTTCAACTTCACAGACAAAGGCATCCAGCCAGCTCTAGTAGCTGAGCATCTGGTCAACCCAAGAACATGCTCACGGCATCTCAGAGGTGCCGGGAGTCCAGCTAAACACTGTGCACATTCCCGCCTCAGTCAGTCCTCCCAGAGCCAGCAGCTGTGATGTTCTCCGACCCTGCGCGACTATTGCAGCACAGGGGGACTCGGCAACTTCCCAGCTTCCCCCGGATGGCGAAGAGCAGAGCTGGGGTACAAATTCAGTCTGACTCCAGGGCCCATGCACTTGACCACCTCGCTCTGCTGCAGGGACAAATCCAAAGTTGGGGAGCATCTTACGGCCCCCAGCAACAGAACACTGGATCCAGGGCAGGGTTGGGGGAGCACAGGGGAAGGTGGATCTAGCCTCCGCTGCCTGAGGTCAGTGTGGTCTACCGCACGGCTCTTGGCCACTCTTTCAGCAAGCCGATCAGTCAGCTGCTTCCCAACCTCTGGCTGAGGCTCCTGACCGCGGGGTGCTTACTGAGAGCAATCTGGGAGTGTCCAAAAGCTGAAGCAGGGATTCCCTTTAAGAATCCGAAAGAGTAGCATTTCTTACAAAGCACAGAAGTGATCATCAAAAGAAGAATCAGAACCTTAGTGGGGTTCCTGGAGTTCATTGAACAATTTTGTGGTGTGTTATTCTGAATCACAGTGGAAGGTGGCCCCTCAGAAGCAGGAAGCAGAAAAGAAGAGGGTTAAATAAAAAGTGGAAGAGGCAGGTGCAGCCTCCATCAGCTGGCAGGGGAGACCGGCAGTGAGTCTATGCCCCCCTCCATGCCCAACCTGAGAACCCGGCCCTGGGGAAGGGTTTACAGTAAAAGCTGGGGTGCTGCAAGTCAGCCCCAAAACTCCCGTGGGCTCTGACTCGAAACCACAAAGCCCGTGAGGGAGGCGCTTTGGTTTCCATGACTACCATTTGCTCAGGGGAGCTGCTAAGCGGACCACACTGGCCCTTCTGAAAGTGAACAGACCTGGACTACTCCCTTATCCACCAGGGCCAGGTGCCCAGGGGTGGGTCCCCTGTGCCTCTCTGAGGCCGCACATTGATCATTCCTTATCATTCATCCCACCCAGAGATTTTTGTGAAGCCCTGAAGGGGTTTCTCAAAGGGTGGTCCCAGGAACCCCGGGAGGCTGTTTCTTTTCCAAATACTGTATATCTCTGCGAGGCTGGCTTTTCTTCAGATCCTCTAAGCAAAGCAATGTTTAGCAGCACACTAAAAGTGGGAGCAGAATTGAGAACCCAGCTTCTATCAAACCAGAAAACAAATGTAAAACACTGCCTCTCTTCTCAATAAATGTGCTTTGGTTTGGAAAATTGTTATATCTCATTTGAAAATATAGTGTGCATGTTACTAAGAAACAGGTTTATTACTGTTTATGACTTTAAAATGATGTCATAAGTAGGTTTGGGTAAATGTCTCGGTTTTTGTTTCTAATATGATAAACATTGATGGGTGCAACCCATCTAAGTAAAAGCTCTTTGAAAGATCTTTAATAATTGTTATGACTGTGAGAGGATCCTGCGTCCAAACAGGTCATGTGCAGCTGCCTTAGGGACCTCGCTCAACATTGGGCACAGCTGTGCAGGCCCACTCCCTCGGCCTGCTCCCTTGGGTGAGGACCTAGGATGGGCTCATGTGCTGACACAGTGCCAGGAGGAGCACAGGGACAGAGCTGGATGGGAGGAGCACTCAGATGGAATACGGTTGTGCACCCAAAGCATACTGCACACACATGGAGTGAGTCAAGGTCAAAGACAATATTGTCAAAGACAATATTGTCAAAGATTTAGAGTCCCTGGTGCATTCCAGAGACAGAGATCACCATGGGCAAAGTGGAAGTACTCAGCTCTCTCTGTTAGAAAGGTTCTAGGGCACAAAGATGAAGTTCTAAGTGTTGATTATGATCTTTTGGGTGAAAAATAATGTCCTGTGGTATAGTCACTCTCTTAAACTTTGGAGGATCACTTCAAAGAGAATGATGAATGCAATTAAAGAGTCTTATGGTTATAACCCAGATAAAACTAACAGGCCATTTATTTCCCACAAAATCCATTTTCCTGACTTTTCTACCAGAGACCTACGTAGGAATTATGTTGATAGTGTGCGATGGTTAGGCGATTTGATATGTTCCAAGTCCTGTGAAAATGCCATTGTGTGCTGGAAACCTGGCAAAATGGAAGATGATATAGATAAAATTAAACCTAGTGAGTCTAATGTGACTATTCTTGGGCAGTTTGATTACAGCCAGTGTGACATTTGGTACATGAGATTTTCTATGGATTTCTGGCAAAAGATGCTTGCATTGAGCAATCAAGTTGGCAAACTTAATGTTTGGGATTTAGAAGTCAATCCTCATAAGCCAAATGTACAACACTGACTCATCATAAATGTGGTGCTGTGGGCCGGGGATCCAGCTCAGTGATGGGTCCCCTGCCTTCAATCCCCGGGACCAAAAAATAAACAAAACCACAAACCGGTTTTAGCAGGGATAGCAGCATTCTTATAGCTGTTTGTGATGATGCCAGTATTTGGCATTGGGATCGACTTCGATAAAATATTTTTTCTTAACCAAAATTAGAGTGCATTGTCTGTGTAAAATAGAATTAATGTATCTTGCTAGTAAGGGCACATAGTGCATTTAAACTGGTTTTTCAGCGCTCAATCAGGCTGAGCTGAATGTAGTGATGTTTACATTGTTTTCATTCTTTGTATTGTCTTCCTGCTCAGACTCTACTGCTTTCAATAAAAATTTATTTTTGTAAAAAAATAAAATAAAATACTAAAAATAAAAATAAAAAGGTTCTGGAAGGAGTCGGAGCTGCAGGGGTCCTGTACGGAGCCTGCTTACAGGGAGAAGGCCTGCCAAACTAGGCTTTTAACACAACTGCAATAGGGTATCAAGGACAAGTTACATTTGTAAAAACATTCTTCTGTCTGAAAATATTCTAAATCTTGATCATTTCCCTTACACAAAAATACTGAACACAAGGCCAAGCGCCTGAGCCCAAATCCGGTGACAATCATTTGGTGGAAGGAAAATGATTTTCACAGACTTTCAGCTTCTCCTCCCCACTGCAGACCCACAGGCTGCACATGCCCTAGACACCTCCTTCCCACCCAGCCTTTTGTGCAGGCTCGAATATTCAGACCGATGTGATACGTTCCAAGTCAAGGATTCAAGAAGAAGAACTGGGTTCTGATTCCACCTGAGTTAGGACCTGGGAAAGTCATTTTATTCTCCAGGCTTTTGCTTACCCACCTGTAAAATAGGAGTATGGACTGGATCATATCTAAAGCCCCTCCTCTGGCATCCTAGAAATAAGACACTTTTAAAATTCCACCAATCGTAGGGATTTCACATTGCATGGGAGAGCACTGATTAGTAACCAGATCAATTTTGTAAAAACTAGAAAAGCTATCGTGGGAATAGGCATATGGTTTGTGAAGTTAGCTGTTTCCCCCAAGCATTTATCCTCTACTTTACATGATGTGGAACTCCAACAGACTGTAGCATCTCGGGTATGGACCGTTTAGGAAGCAGACCCTCAGCCCATTCGGTCAGCCGACAGCTATGCGGTGAGAACGTTGGATGTGCCCGGAACTGTGCCACGTAATAAGCAAACAATGATGATCCAGACCAGATGTGGTCCTGCCCTGGGCTGGCTGTAGTAATGAGGGGGACCAAAAATAATCAAATGGCCGCATGAGAAATTACGAACGGATATAAGTACCATATAAGAAAGAAACAAGGGCCAGGTATGGTGGCGCACACCTGTAATCTAAGCACTCTGGGAGGCTGAGGCAGGAGGATCACAAGTTGTTCATACCCAGCCTGGACAACATAGTGACTTATGGAGACCCTGCCTGAAAATAAAAGGGCATGGGGGTATAGATCAGAGCAAAGGCCTGGGTTTAATCCCCAGCACCACCAGAAAGAGAAAAAGGAGGGAGGGAGAACAGAAAGAAAAAGAAAAGAAAGAGGAAGGATCGGAGAGGAGGGAGGAGGAGGGAAACCAACAAAGCTAGCTGAAATGACCTGCCAGAGGACCTGACCTGGACTGAGGAACCAGTAAAAACTCATCGGAGGAAGTAGCATCTGAACTGAAAGCCGAAGGCCAGAGAGAGAGTGAGCAGGAAGGGAGAACTGCATGTGCAAAGGCCCTGTGGTAGTAGAAACCATGACTCATTTGAAGAAAAGAAAACTAATGAGGCTAGATTACAAAGGAAAGTGGAGTGGGCTGGGAGTTGAAGTGGAAGTGATTGGCAGGGTCAAACGATAAAAGACAGCCTAAGCAGTATTAAGGAAATCGGGAAGTCATTGAAAAGTTTAAGCAGAAGGACAGGCATAACCAGATTGGGGGGAGTACTCTGACCACAGCATGGAGGACAGCAGAGAATGGATATTAGAAGACCAACTAAACATTATTGTTTTAGTCCACGGGAGACAAGACAGAAGTTCGAAGCAGTCATTGGTAGTGAGGACAGAAATTGAGAGCAGTGGGTGCACTGAAGAATTCTTTGTGAAGAAAAAGCCAGGGATCCGGTGATGAGTAGAACCCTTGGGGTGGCACTGGGGCTACAAAGTGAGGGCGAGGAATCCAGGGTCGCAGGACTCAGGGCTCAGCCAGGGTCAGTGCAGGGAGCAGGCAGGAGAGGTGGGATTGCGGGATTGTGTCCACCTGGGGAAGGGAGACAGCTGTGCTGATGCAGAATCTTTGGGAGGCCTGACTCCTATTTACCATCAGTAGTTATTTGTTGAAAGCCTGGTAAGAGGAGTTTCATTTCTTCTTATCCAGGACATTTAGTCTGAAATGTCTAGTGTTCCCTTGAATAACCTCCCTTGGCTCCCTGAGCAGTGGCTTTCTTGGGGGCTTTGCCACAAGAGGCTCCACGGGCATCGCATAGAGGAAGTGTGGCTGGGTGGGGGCTGGGACAGGGACTGAAGGCAGTGTCCTCCTCTGGGCTCCTCTGGCTTTGGCCTGGTGGTGGGGGTACTTCAGAAAGGCGTGGTGGTCAGACGCTTCGGAGGAGCCGAGGTGGAGTGAGACCCTGGGGTTGTGCAAACTGGACTGGGTGCCCTTCCAAGGATGGTGGCTGCTCACACACTCCAAACCACAGCGGAAGGGCTGATCTCCGACAGCCAATGCGGAATTCCCCTTTGTGCAACTGTGGCACCAAACCAAGCAATTTGGATTTTCCTCCAGGGAAGAACCACTGTGCTCTGTAACTTCTTGTATGAGAAAGTTAGCTTCACAGAGCCCCGGACACTAGGCATCCTCTTGAACTCACAGGAACAAATGGCACCAGGTGGACACCCCATTCACTCACTGGTGGCTGTCCCTCCCTTCTCCCTCCTACTGACACCCAGGCTCAAACCCCTAGCATCCAGTTGTTGGCACTATGTCTCTCAGATGTGGCCTTCGGGCTTGGAGATTTTCCCAGTATATTCCAACAGACTTTTCAGATGAACAGACGTGCTTACAGCCTTGAGATACAGGCGTTCTCTGTGTTCTTGCCGAGCCTTAGAATCCATGAGTTACCGGTCTCTCTTGTTTTGTAAAAGCACTTGGTCTTCACTTTTCTCAAGTGTGTGTTCCTATTGCTTGGCATCAATACTAGGAAATGTGCTATAGGGCAGATAGCATCTCCATTGATTAAATAAGGACTTGCATCAAGGAACTTTCCTGCGGTTACGTCTGACCATTTAGATTACAAAATTGTAAGATGGTAAAAGACAGAGTTCAAGTCGATGGGGAAAGGATCATCTACTCAACAAATGGCTGGAGAAAATTGTGTGGACAAATGGCCAGGGATAATTTCATGGCAAACTGAGAAGTTAGATCCTAACCTTAACCCTATTTAATGGGTGATGGGTTAAGGAAATATAGAAATGGCTCTTACCCTCCTCCCTCTCCCTGCCACTGGGGTGCATACATGTGTTTACATATATGTCTCAAATTACAAGAAGAAAATGTAAAACATGCTGCCGTCTCCCTGTGTTTCTCTCTGTTCTCTGAGCACTCGCCTCTGCCCAGCACCAGCCTCCTTGATGGCCCACCCTCCAGCCCTGGTTCAGGCTCCCCGAGCATTCTGTTATGTAAATCCCAGATGGAGCTGGCACCTTCTGTGGGTGGGACTCAGTGCTGGCTGCCAGGCACACAAAGATTAATAAAACAAGGTCCTGATCAGGGAGCTCAGAGCCGACGACACAACAAGGAGCTCGCGTAGATGACACTGAAGTAGGGTTGCAGATTTCACAGTGGGGTGAGCACAGGGCACCATAGGGAACCCATGGAGGGGAACCATGCTGCCTGGGTCAGGGAGGCGCTACAGCCCCACCTGGGATTCAGACCCTGGCCTGATGATCTGCAGTGCCACATCCATCCCGGGAATACTCAGATCCTAGTGGGTACAGCTGACACGACCCAGGAAAACCAGGAGCCAGGAGGGAAAGAGAAAGACTGACGTGGTAGGAACCCCAGCCCCAGGGTTATCTTCGGTTGCCGATACAGAACTCAGCACGGTAGGACTCTAGCAGGAGCAGCAATTCTGATTTTAGGTCCATTCCAGTTTCTGGAAGCCTCTTTTTTCCCTTGACAATTGTTTTGTGACAACATTGCCCAAAGCATTGGGAGGAGAGGCCACAGTCCCCAGCTCCGGATCCACAAGTCACCACAGCAGGTTAAGTTCTCAGGTGCACCTTGACCCCTCGACCTTCCCTCCTGCTCACTCTGGACTGGCCGGACCCAGGATACCGCCCCTCCCTTGCTCTGGCATAACAGTGTCCTCCAGTGGGGCAGGCGCAGAGCCTGGTGTCAGCAGAGATGCCCAGTGCCCCGCAGGAAACAGACACTGTGGGCTGCACTCCACGGTCCAAAGCCCCCTGGCAGGCAGAGGACAGGTACCATTGCCCCCCAGGTCAGATGGAAAACAGATGCAGGAAGGATGGTGACTTGCCCTGCGTACAAAGTGGCAAATCCAGGGCAGAGTCCCAGTGGCTCTGTAGACTGGGGTGGTGGGAGAAGCCCCTGCAGCAGCTGCAGGGGAGGGGGAGTCTATGCACAATCCAAGAGCCCAGAACCTTTCCCAGCTTCTGCACAAGTCCTGAGCTCCCTGCCCCGATGCTCCCTAAATGAGGGTGAGGTGTCACCTCTCACACACGCGCACACGTGCAAGTCTGAGGCTGCGTTTCTAGGTCTTCTTTGGGATGGGGAGGGGGACAGAGAAGCGGAAAGAAAAGGCCCTTCCATCCCACCTTCAGGGAATGCTGGCTGGGTTTCCTTGTTATTTCTGCTCCATCTTCCCCATCTCTCAAGCTGTAGGCTTCAGTCATAGACGCGAAAGAAACCCAGTCCCATGTCCTTCCACCCACAGGGACTGTGGGGAGCAGGGCACTGCCCTCCCTCGGCAGCCAGGTGACATGACATCTCTGAGCCTCCATCCACTCACCCTAAAGTGGAGTGTTACTTCCCAGCTACCCAGGCCAGGGCGAGAGAACAGAGGCAGCGGAAACTTGAACCTGGGAATTACAGTGAGGCCAGGGCTCTAGAGGGAACGGAAGCCCATCTCTGACCCTGCCTGTCCTAGAGGGACCCAGTCTCTTCAAGGGACAGTCCTTGAACATAAAACGGAAGAACTAGAAGGGAGCTTTGAGGATCTAACCCTTCATTTCGCCTTGGAGAAACTGAGTCCCAGGGAGCTAAGGTGACGTTCCAAGTCGACAAGAAGTCTTGGGTACTCAACACAGGTCGAGGGGAGGCCCGGTGATTTCTCAATCCTAGTGTACTCTGGGATGGCTAGTGTGTCCACGTCACTGTGACTTAGGAGCACGCGAATGGAACTCACAGCTGTGGGCCTCTGCGTACAGACAGCTGCTCTCCCCAGGAAATCAACTGTTTTTTTAATTGAGAAGCTGAAAAGTTATTCAAAAAAAAAGAGAGGTATAGTCCATTCTAAAAATAGCTATAATAATGCAGAAGTTCATTTTGAGTCCTTTTGCTTACGATGCAAAAATTTTAAAATATAAGTTCGACAAATACAAAATTAGGGAGGTCTAGGGAAGGGAGGGGCCTGAGTCAAAAAAAAACCTTTGCCAGGAAATATGAGTCTGTGGCTTCATCAATGGGGAGGCCTCACTGAACCCACAGTATAAAAGAGGGACACAAGAAGAGAAGGGCTGCACGTCAGGGGCTTGTTCTTGCAAAGCCAAACCACAAGGCAGCCTTGCAAAAGGAGGCAGTTCCGCCATGCCCAGCTCAGCACTGCTGTGTTGCCTGGTCTTACTGGCTGGGGTCAGGGCCAGCCAAGGCATGGACACCCAGTCTAAGGACTCCTGCACCCGCTTCCCAGCCGGCCTGCCCCACATGCTCCAAGAGCTCCGAGCTGCCTTTGGCAGAGTGAAGACTTTCTTTGTGAGTATCATGCCCTCCTGTCCTTCCTTCTTCCTGGGACTGCCTGAAGTAGCCATTCTGCTGAAGCTATAAGAATCTTTCTCATCTTCCTCCTCCTCTCCCCTCCATCCTCAGCACTCATACCCCTCAGATTTAAATTCTTAGAGAGTCTCAGACTAAGACACAAGTTTAGTGAATTAAGCTACCCCTAGACTATGCGGCAAATGTGCAGGGAAAGCCGCCTACAAGGCAAATGCAATGTCTCTCCTTTGCTCAGAAACTTTCTCTAAGATTCCTTGGCTCTCGATACTGTATTGGCTGAGAGAAATGAAGACAGGTCTGATCAGAGGGGAAGATGCTCTGCCTTATCCTGGGGCAGGAAAACATGCAGGGCCTCTTCTGGGAGAATCGCTAGACCAGAAATTCTGAGGCTGAGGCCAGCATTATGCATGGGGGAACTGGCCTTGGGAAGTGCTTCCATTCCCAGAGCACTCTTAGTGCTGGAGCTGGAGGTCCACAGCAGGCAAAAGGCAAAGCAGCAAGCAGGGCACACACAGGGGCTTAACCCTGGAAAGTTAGTCTGAGAAGTTCCTTCAAGCCGGAAGTGGCTCTGCAGGATGGCCAGGACTGAGCCAGGCTTCTGCCTTCCCATCCAAACTGGCCAAAATTTTTAAATAAGCTGGTCCCAAGGGAGTGGATCTGATTTAACTACTGATTGCAGTACATTGCATCCTCTTTTTAAAATTTCTCTTTTCATTTTCTGGGCCAGGGCAACATGGATTACAAATTAGAAAGTACACAAAAAAAGGTATTTGAAAGACACAGCATTTCAGGGATTTCCCCCAAGCCTCCTGTTCACTTGCCTTTTGTTTTTGCAGCAAACAAAGGATCCACTGGACAACACGCTGCTGAGCCAGTCTTTGCTGGAGGACTTTAAGGTGAGGCTGGGCAGTGAGTGGGAAATGTGTAGCACTATCAGGGAAGGGAGGCTGCTTCTGCCTGCAGGGAGCTGGGTCTGCTTCCTTCGCTTTGAAAGGGAGAAGTGGGAATGGGAAGACCTTAACTCAGCACATTGCCCACAGCCAGGATTACAGAGGGCTCAGCCCTGGGGAGGCAGCTGGCTCAGGAGGTCGCTAGGGACAAAGCTGTCCCCTCTGGCTGCAGCAGCTCTTCCTCACACCACTCCCATCCCTCTGGCTCCTGCTCTCAGGGTTACCTGGGCTGCCAAGCCTTGTCGGAGATGATCCAGTTCTACCTGGTGGAGGTGATGCCCAAGGCGGAGAATCACGACCCAGACATCAAGCAGCACGTGAACTCCCTGGGGGAAAAGCTCAAGACTCTCAGGCTGCAGCTGCGGCGCTGTGTGAGTAGCAGGCCAGGCCTCTCCTTGCCGACCCCAGTGTCCCATCTCCTGTGGCCCAGCAAGGCCAGGCACGGCCAGAGACACACGCAGACCTAGACTGTCAGGGCACTGGAGTCAGATCTCTTGTTCATTTCTCTCTAGGCAGGAGTGGGGGTGGCTGCTAGGCATTTCCATGTGAAGATTTGCACACAGCTTTCCTGTTATTTGTGAGTCACTTGTGGGTTATTAGCAACTCCCCTCTCTTTGTGAACCGAGTCCAGCACTCTCTGGATCCAGGCCCTGGGCTGGGAGCTGAGGCCCCCAGGTAGGGGAGGGGACACCTCCCACCTCTCACTCTTTGGAAAGCAGAGCCTCTAGGGGAGAACACCCCCCTCCCAGGACTGTCCCTGGTTTCTCAGAAGGGCAGCATCTCCTGTCCCCAGGGTGAGTCTGTGAATAACTCCCCAGACCATTTGCTTTTCCATCTGAAGTGGCACTGCACCACTGATGGGCGCTTCCCCTCTCACTGATACCGGAAAGTCAGGTGGTATCTGCTTCTAGAACGAGGCTATGCACAAGGTCTGGTCCCTGGACTGCGACTGGGTCTCCATTCCTGAGACACTTAAAAGTGCTCCCTGGAGATTAAAGGAGAGCGATGAGACAGGAAGCAGGGATTCTGGGAGGGAAGCCACGGCTGGGTTCGCACCCAAGCCTCGCCAGCTCCCAAGGCGGACACTTCGTGTCCCTGGCTATTTCCCGCCTGTCGTGGGGTAGTGGCGAGGATTGGCCAGGGCCGGGTTCTCCCTGGGAGGCCTGGGGGCCCGCATTCTGGATGAATCTGGCCACGCTTCGAGCTACCAGTTTGTCTCACAACTACTACGGAAAGGAGGAGGCAGGAGCCACCATCAACACTGTCTTTTCCTACGCAGCACCGGTTCCTTCCCTGTGAAAATAAAAGCAGAGCGGTGGAGCAGGTGAAGGACGCCTTCAGCAAGGTAAGCACGGAGCGCACGCTGACGCTGACACCCTGACACCAACGCGGCCGAGGCCCCGGGGCGAGGGCGAGGGCAGAGGGTGACCGAGCCACAGCCCTCCTGCACTGCGGAGACAGTGTGAGGACCTGGGGCGTGGTGTGGCCCCTCAGCCACTGAGGAGCAGCTGCCTCACTTCTCCTTGCTGTCTGCAAATCGTCTTTGGGGTTTCTGAATGACTGCTCCCCACCTTTGCAGGCTTTGGGTTTGGACCAGCCAGCCGGCTTAAGAACACTGCAAGCAGGGCACTGGGGAGAGTGACGAAGGAAACAGAAAGCTCAGAAAGTGCTTGCTGGGAGTCCAGGCTGAACCCACATGTGCAGGAAGCTGACACGTGCAGGAAGCTGACACGTGCAGGAAGCTGACACGTGCATGTGCACACACAGACTCGTCTGGGGATCAATCTGGACTCTCCCAAACTCACAATGAGCAGGAAGCAGAATTCTCACTTACCTAGACTTAGTTCAGGTTCACTTTCCATCTGCCCCTCACACCTCCAAAGGTGCCTGAGAACACTAACTCCCAAATCAAATGGGGTTTCACACGTCCAACTGCCTGCGAACTCTTATACCTAGTTTCTCAGAAGCCATGTGGCCTATGTCCTCTTCCTGGGTTGCGGACAGACACGGGGCAGGCTCCAACATCTTTGGGGCAGGAATGCCCTGACAGCGGGCCAGGTGGCAGGGCAGGGTCTGCTCCGGCTGTTGGGTGAACATAAACGTCAAAAAGCCTCCCTGTCTTGCTTTCAAACTGCTTCCTCTAATATCTTTTCATCAAATTCTGCATAAGCACCAAGTGAACACATGACCTTTAAAAAGGTTGAAACAGCACATTTGGAAGGCCCTGGTGCACAGACTGAGTGCTCCTCCTTCTACACACTGGCTGCGCTCAAGGCTGTGTGGAGCCAAAGTCCAGGCACAGCCTTCGGTATATCATCATGTTCCCAGGATTTAGTTCCCAGCTGATGCAAGAACGGTCCCTTGGTCCTCTGGTAGAGTTTCAACCATGTGCTTCTTATTTGCCTACACAGCTCCAGGAGAAAGGTGTCTACAAAGCCATGAGTGAGTTTGACATCTTCATCAACTACATCGAAGCCTACATGACAGAGAAGGCAGCAGACTAAAGCACTGAGGATGGTGCCTCTGTTGGACTCGGAGTGATAAATTGGAGATCTCCGAAAGCCAGTCCAGGGTTCTGGGCCACCTGGACCAGCTCCTTGGAGAACCCCACTGTCCCTCTCTCCTACAATATTTATTACCCATTCTTATTTATTTACTGAGCTTCTTTGTGAACTCTTTAGAAAGAAGCCCAATATTATAATTGGTTCAGTATTTATTATTTTCACCTGTCTTAAGCTTCCCTAGGGTAACACACTATGGTATTTGAGTGTTTTGTGGACATTTGTAATTTATATAAGGAAAAAGATGTTCCTGGGGGGCGCCAATGAAAGCTTCCATTCCAAGCAGGACCACGTTGTTTTCTAGCTGTTGAGCTTTTTTCCATGGCCTCCCTCTGGTTTCTCTTACGCCCCGCCCGTCTTGGGGCTCTGGGAGCCCTGCAGAGACTCGCCCCCTCTTAGGCAGAGAAACCAGGGAGCTCTCTTGATAACTAGCTTTCCAGCAGCTCAGAGGGACTCCTCTGACCTCACCCTCCAGCCGCTCCGTTTTGAAAGCTGTGGCTTGCGTGTTATTTATAATGGCCGTAAGTTGGTTCTAATAGAACTCAGTTTTAACGAGAAGTAATCCAATTCCTCTGGGAATGTTGTATTATTTGTCTGTCTTCATAGCAGATTTTAATTTTGAAAAAAATAAATGGATTTTTATTCAAATCATGCTGTGGTGTCCTTTGAGTCCTGTCTGACTAAAAGTGTCCACTCAAAGCTTCCAGAAGACAGAAGAGATCGAGGAAATGTATTCCACATTCCAGAAAAAGGGAGCCTGCACCTCTCCAGGAGACAGGGGCAGCTCCAAGCACGATCAGGATTCTTACTTTAAGGCCAACAGCAAACACTGCCATGGCCTCCCCATACCCCCATCCTTTAAGATGCAACCCTAACCCTTAAAGAGCATGCTGACTTTTTTTTGTGGTAGCCAAATTTCCGAGGATGGGCTCAAACTTGTGATCCTTCTGCCTCAGCTTCTCAGAGTGCTGGCATTCCAGGTGTGCGCCACTACTGCTGATTGCATTGACTTCTAAGGCTACAAAAGGTGACTCTGTACATACAAAAATCAGAAAGCTAGGGAAGGGACATGTTTTACTGCCATTTGATTGGGAAGTTTTTGTTTGTTTTTGCTTCTTCAATCTTAAAAGATCCAGAGCATAAGTGCAAGTTTGCCTGGGTTATCCTGATGACCAAGAGAAAGGGCTAGCATGGCTTCCAGCACTAAGAGAAGGTCCCACTGACCGAAGGTGGTTGCTATTGGTAATAACAACCAAAGTCTCCTATCAAGTCCTCTTGAGCTGAGATCAGAGGCAACAGGGCTAGATCTGAGAGACTAGAATATAGGCAAATTGGTCCATTCAGTAGGGTCCCCAAGGACTCGAGCAGCCACTCTTTTTGTCCCCTCCCTGAGGCACCTGGCACATAAGATTGGCTTCTGACTGAGGTCTGTTGGGGGCCCCGTGGCTGGGGAAGCCCTGCACAAAGCCCGTGACTTGTGGGGTAAGGGGAAAGAACAGGCCGAGCAAACCCCAACCCCTCCCATGTTGCTCCCAGGCAGCACTGGCCAAGAGCGGTGGGAGCTGACTGCCCGTGGTCATTTTTTTAGTAAGACCTGACTCACTTCGATTAAAGTAACCATAGGAAGGAAGTGGGAAGCATCAAAGCAGAAATTCTGAGATGAAAGGTTAAGGTTAAGAATGGAGGCTTGATTCAGATGAGGAGGAAGGGTCGGAAGCTGTCTCTCTTCAGCTAAATAAAAAAGTCACGAGTCCCTCAGCCTGGAGGGCTCACTGACAGGCAACGCCTGCTAATGCCCATGGGAGGGCAGTGACTCACTCAAGGGGCGTGGGCATCTGAAACAGAAACACATCTGCAAGAGCTACACAGCCAATGGTAACAATAGTTGCAATTTACTGAGCACTTACCTTGAGTTCGTGGGTATATGTTCATTTGTAAGTACATACTAAGTATAATTTATCAGGCATACTATAAGGTATTATTATTGCCATTTCCTGCAATAGGAATTATTCTTTTCAATAAGTTCAGAAACAGAGTATTTTTCAGGATTTTTGCTTTGTTGGGTTCAATGATCTAACATTCTATAGATGTTTGAATTTCAAGTTTTTTGAACTACTCTATAAATCCAACTCTTTAAACCCCATGAATTGATCACAGATTAATCTCAAGGAATATTGTGTTGTAGTCAGGGTTTGCAAGGGAATAGATTTAATACGGGACACATGATTTATAGGTTTATTTTATAATATTTACCCAAAAAGTCAAATGCAGAGGAGGGCAATAGATCTGTCCACACACTAGAGACCCAAAATCCACCTGAGGGCCTGGATCCCACGGCGATGTCTTCCATGAGTCCAGCCAGAGGCCTAGAGCCCACGGCAATGTCTCATGCTTGTCCATCTCAAGAATCTGCACTGGGAAGGCCCAAAGGCCAGTGGTGGAAGCCAGAAAACCTGCTCCAGGGGGTGAAGGATTTGTGCCACAGGCTGAGGGATCTATACTGGAGCCAGGAAGTGATGCTCACGGTGAAGATCAGAGCTCCCCTGACGAGAACAGCAGCCATTCCCAGTGACAGCGAGGTCCCGAGGTCCTCCTACATTAAGAACAGCCAACTTGGCATAAGAAGAACCAACCACAGCAAGCTTCTCCTAAAAAATCAACAGCCCATGATCTTCCCCTTCTTTTCTCTTCTTATGCCGTCAGCAACAATCCTCAGGTGGATCTTCCACGCCTAAACCACACTGACTCAGTTCAGCTGGGGTCCGAAGTTGACCATTAGTTAATCCACCACACCTCGGTTCCATACTTCCTACTTATCAGCTGTTTCTATGTATCAATGATCCAGTAGACTGATATTTATGTTAATAATAACATGAGCATTAATTAAAATTACTTGCCAGCTACCTTACTAAGTCTTTAGTGTGTATTAGCTCATTTATTATGTAAAATTATGTGGTATTAATTATTAATATCTCCATATAATGAAAATAAGTTATATAATTTACCTTTGGCCATTCAGCTAAAATGGCAGAGTTCCTGATCCTAATAATTATACTAAACTCCTATGCATCTAAATCACTACATCATCTTCTTTTCTAATATTTTTCTGTTGTGTTAGTTACTTTTCTCATTGCTGAAACAAAATACTCAATACCCAAAGTTAAAGGAGGAAAGGTTTATTTGGCTCTCAGTTTGTAGAAGTTTCAGACCATAATCAGTTGGCTCCATGGCAAGGTGGGTGGTATACAGGCATTGCAGAGAAGAAACAGTTCATGGCAGGCAGAAGGTAGCAAAACAAGCAAGGGACATTAACAGCATTTTTCTGCCCCTTTTATTTTAACCAGGCTACTTAGAGCAGGTAACACTCACACCCTTAATCCTAATGCCCTTGAGTCTAGCATTGCACCATGAATCAATTCCAACATCACACACTCTAGACCAGCCACCTCTGAAAAAGCCCCACCTATGACCACATGAGGCTTTGGGGGGACTTCTAGACACAAGCCATAACACTGTTACATCTGATTAAAAATCGAGATATATCTCTGGGTCCTGGTGACACGTACCTATACCCCCAGCTACTAAGGAGGTTGAGGCACAAAGATTTCTCGAGCCCAGGAGTTTGTGGCAAGCCGAGGCAATGAAGTAAAACCCTGTCTCAATTTTTTTAAAGGAAAGAAAAAAGTGAGATACAGATTTTAGTAGGTTGCCTGTCCTCTTTCTTTGTTTTGTTTGTATGTACACTTCTGTTTGTCTCTTTTTCATTTCTCTCAATTTCTTCTTCCACCCATTACATTGTTCAGAAGTGCAAAAAGCATTGCTATGGCTTGGGCTTGTGGATACATGGAGGGCTGAGAGCTGAGTACAGCAGCAGACTCCTCTTACATTGAATTAACTATCTACTGCTGACCCCCAAATTTAGCTGCTGAAAACAACAAAGCACTTGCTGCCTCACAGTTTCTGCAGGTCTGGAAGCTGAGTGCCACAACTAGACCCTCAGGGTCTCTGGTGGGGTTACAGTGAAAATGACAGCCAGGGCTGAGATCTCTTGAGGGCAGGACTGAGCTGGAGGATTCACATCCAAGGTGGTCACCACAGGGCTATCTGCAGGACACCTCAGTTCCACACTGGCCATGGTGGGGTGGCCTCGGCTCTTCTCCACAGAGCTTCTTGAACGACCTGACAATACAGGACTGTCTAGCCCAAAGTCAATGACCCACAAAAGAGTATGGAGGCAGCTACTAGATGTAGTGATGTAGTCTCAGAAATCTCACATCCTTGACCTCTTCTTTAAGAAAGGACAAAATATCAACAGCTTAGCTTGTACACACCTGCCACTTCAGGGACAGCATCAAAGACCATTTGTGACAGCCTCTCCAGAATCTGCAAGACACCCGGAAAACATTAACTCATTGGAGAGAGGAGTAGGGAGGGAGCTGACAGGAAATTGAGAAATGGCACATAAGCTGGAGAAACAGAGAACCACAGAGAAGAAAGAACAAATCAATCTGGAAAGCTGACCCTGGGTCCTGGGCAAAGGGATGGGTCTCTGCTAACACAAGGTAAGTCCAGATAGGGCCAGCAGCTCCAGAGAGAAACAACAGACCAGGCTGGCAGCACTAGCTCCAAGAAAAGTCCACAGTTATTGTAAACTGCAAAAACCAGCATGAGGTTTTACTCTGAAAATGACTCCTTCCACATGTCAGGCTAGAGTTGGAGAAGAACTTCACTGCAGTGCCCACCATCTTTGGGAATCTTTAATCAGGAGCCATTTTGGAAAGGGGTTAATTGTTTAAGACTGAGCAATGGAACAATTATACATCAAGGTCTCTGGGGTCACCTTACCACAGTGGCTGGGTGGTGGAAGATGGCCATAAGAGGCAGTCATAGAGAGGGCACCGTCTAGACATAGACCCCCTGAGAAGTTGAAGCTCAAGCTGGAAGGACACAGGGACCCCGACCTCTGAGTTGAGAAGGTAGGCAGCTTGTGTATGGCTTTGGAGGAGGCTGAGTCTCAAAGTACTGGTATTAAGCCCAGCGGACTTCTTGACCCCACCCACACCACTGCCTACATCCAACACAGAGCTCGTCTGTTTGCTTTCTCCATCTGCCAATGTGATCAAGGATATTGGCTTGGACACTTGCCACTGCCTTGAGTATACAGACAGAAGGGCCTCTGGAGGGGTGGGGGGCGGGCTAGAGCTCACAAACCCACAGGGTTCAAAGTTAGGTAGAGAGAGCCATGACTTGGACTTTGCACAGAGGAACACAGAAACTGGGAATAGCTGTAATGAATATAGCGCTAGCATGGACACCTAGGACGGACCATGCCCAACAGAAAAAGTGAGACAAGATTCAGCATTCATACACAAAAACCTGAGCTGTGAGTGGGGAAACAATATAGATCTCAGTAATGACTCACTATCTGTCTTAGTTACTCTTCTCATTGCTGAGACAAAATACTGGATATCCAAGTTAAAGGAGGAAAGGTTTATTTGGCTCACAGTTTGTAGAAGTTTCCGTCCATAGTCACCTAGCTCCAAGGCAGGGTGGCGTGGCAGAGGGGCATCACAGAGGAGAAACAGTTCATGGTGGGAAGAAGGTGGCAAAGCAACAAGGGTCCTTAGCATCTTCTTTCTGCCCCTTTTATACTCTATCGAGGCTACTGGGGTTCAGGTGGTGCCAATCAGTGGACTGACTTAGTAATCACACACCCTTAATCCAGCATCACACACTGTAGGTTCAGCCACTTCTGAAAAAGCCCCACCTATGACCACATGAGGCTTGGGGAGGACATCTAGACACAAATCATAACACTATCCCTCCTCTGTATCTGACGAATTCCAAAACTCCAGACCCTGGAAAGAAACAGCTCATTCAAAAAACACAGGGGTGTGTGTGTGTGTGTGTATGTGTGTTTTGGGGGGACTCATTTCTCTTTTTCTTCATTGGTTTTTTGAGATTTGGGTTGCTTTTCCTTTTTTCCCCTTTGTTCTTTCTCTCTCCCTTTTTCTTTATTTTACTGTCAGTTTTTTCTGTCTTCTTTTTTTATGTTTGTTCTTTTCTGTTACTTTTATCTAATTCTATAAATTTTCTTTTAATAGAATCCTTTATCTCACTTCTCTTTTCTCCTTCTCACCTCTTTTGTTATTTTTCAAATTTTACTTCTTTCATTTTCCCCTTCTTCACCCCCTTTATATTTACCAGTATTACTATTAAGCTTTATTAATCCGTGCTGTTATTGTTGAATTCTTTTCTATTGTTAATGGTGGTACAGATGTTACATTTAGTAGATATTTACTGTATGTCAATATTTGGTTTGTTTTTGTGTCTGTATTATTATTATAGATCTCTTTTCTATTATTAAGGGTGGCACAGTGGTAGCTTTTATTGGTTCTTATGGCATGTCACTGTCCAGTTTGTCTTGGACTCTGTTATTGTTGTCGATCTTACTGCTACTGCCAGGGTGGAATACTCATTGCTATTAATTGGTTTTTACTATATGTAAAGATCTGGTTTGTCTCTGTCTCATCAACAATACTGCAGCTCAGGGCTTGGGGATTTAGCTCAGTGGTTCCACCGCCTGCCTCGCAAGTGCAAGGCCCCGAGCTTGATCCCCGGTACCAAAAACAAAAACAAAAGCAATAGTGCAGCTCATTCCCAGAGAACTGGGTGCTGGGCCGATCACACCACACCCTCTTCTCCCCTCCCCAAGTGAACAGAGGTGGTCAGATCTTGGGCCAGAGGCAAAGGCCTACAGGTAGCCAAGCCCAGAGTGCATCACTGGATGGCAGACACTAACTAAAGAGATTTACATACTAGCAACAAAGTCTTTCCATGGGCCGGGGATTTAACTCAGTGGTTTCGCCACCTGCTGCGCAAGCGGAAGGACCCAAGTTCAATCCCCGGTACCAAAAAAAAAAAAAAAACAAAGTCTTTCTACTATAATTGACCTACAACCCTCAGAAGAACAACAAATAAGAACATGAGAAAACAGGGCAACAAAATCCCTCCAAAAACTTCCAACTCTACCAGAGCTGATCAATGGGGCATGAATGGTGAGGGAATCAAAAGCTAAACAGCTGAATTATATGAAACAATAAAAGGTGAGACAAAAAAGATCAATAATGTGCCCAGCAAGTTCAAAGATATGTTACTAAGTAGATAATGGACTCAATAAACAAAATTGATTAGTGAGCTTACAGAAGATACTAATGAAAAGTTAGCTGAGTTAAATAAAATGATTCAAAACATCCATGACCAATTTAGCAAAGAATTAGAGACCATGAAAAGGTGCCAAACAAAAATCCAGGGGATAAAAAATTCTACTGAAAGTATGAGCAGCAGAAAGGACCTATGTGAGGATAGACTATCAGAACTAGAAGATACGGCTCGTTAAGGTGACCATATACTCTAAGGCAGAGTAGAAACAAAGAGAATAATAGGGCTGGGGATTTAGCTCAGTGGTTTTGCCGCCTGCTGCGCAAGCGCAAGGACCCGAGTTCGATGCCCGGTACCAAAAAAATAAAAAAGAGAGAGAATAATAAAGGAAAGATAGAAGGAAACAAGGAAATGACTTATGCCAAGGAAATAAGGGCAAGGGATGAGGAAGAGGGCATGAGAAAATAAGTAGAATAAAGATAAGCCATGTACAGGATTCTAATAACCTCCATGAATATAAACACTATATGCCATAAACATTAACTAAGTTTAGTAATATCAACAAGAATGAAAAAGGGGAAAGGGGAATTAGAGGAGGAAGAAAGGGGGAAGGAAGAGAAGGGGAAGGGAATTAAAAAAAGAAACAAGCTATATTATATACACGTGACACTCCCCAAGCTGACTGTAAAACGCATGTACTGCAAACATGTTCTAATAAAAAAATTGGAAAAAAAAAAAGAAACAAGGGGACATGGAAAATGGATCCAATGGCTGCTAGGTAATACAAAGAAGACTAATCTAAAATTAATTTGAATTAGTGAAAAATCAGAAGATAGCATGATGACATAAAAATAAACTGTTTACAGAAAGACCAGAAAACTTTCCAAATATAGGGAAAGAATTTAACATACAGATAAGTGACGCATAAATTCCAAATAGCCATGATCAGAAAAAAACTTCTCCATGAAACATCACAGTCAAAAATCTCAGAAATCCAACACAAGGATAGAATCTTAAAAATTGTTACAGAAAAGCAACAAATCAATTATAAAGGTAAACCCATTAGAATTACAACTGACTTCTCAAAATAAACCTTAAAGGCCAGGAGAGCTTGGAGTGCAGTGTTTCAAGCCTTAAAAGCAAACAACTTCCAACCCAGACTTACATACCTTGCAAAACTATCTTTTAAAATTGATGGAGAAGTAAGGTCTTTCCATGACAAAGAGCACCTTTAAAAATTCATGACCACCAAACCAACACACCAAAAAGTTGTCAAGGATATACTAGAAAGAAACAATGGAGCCACAGTGCCAAAATGTCTAATGAAACAAATATACCAGGTAGAGTGAGCAGTTATGCAGAAAGGAATTTTAAAAAGGAATAAACAACCGGAAAATAATGCAATGACAGGAATAAGTCAATACCTTTCAATAGTAACTCTCAATGTGAATAGTTTCAATTTCCCAATCAAAAGACACAGATTAGCAGATTGGACTAAAAAAAAAAAATCAAACCCAACCGTATGCTGTATACAAGAAAAACATTTAATCCCGACGAAATTAATAGACTAAAAATCAAAGGGTAGAAAACGATATTCCATGCAACAAGAGATCAAAAACAAGCAGGAGCATCTATCTGATTTTCAGATGAAGCAGACTTCAAGCTGAGACTGATGAGAAGAGCCAAAACGCCAGTGCACACCAGTTAAGGGAACAATTCAGCAGGAAGAGACAACAATTATAAATACACGAAAAAATGTTCAGCATCTCTGGCCATTAGAGAAATGCAAAGTGAGACAATACTGAGATTCCCTCTTACTCCAGAAAGAATAACTGACATCAAAATATCAAATAATTACAAAAGCAGGGGGCGGGGGGTAATGTAAACTAGTGGTTGATGGGAACGTAAACTAGTACCACTACTGTGAAAATCAGTATGGAGATTCCTCATAATACTGACAGTAGAAATTCCATTTGACCTCACCATTCTCCTTCTCAGTCTCTCCCCCCAAACATCGAGGACATCACATGACAATGATCCGTGTACGCCCATATTTATAGCAGCAAAACTCATAATGGCTAAGTCTTGGAAATGGCCTATCTGCCCACCAATAGATGAACGGATAAAGAAAACACGGTGTTTAAACACAATGGAGTACTACTCTGCAATAAAGGATAAACTTGAGTCATTTGTAGGAAAATGGATGCACCTTGAGACCATAATGTTAAATGAAATAAATCAGACACAGAAGCTTAAAGATCACATGGTTTCTCTTTGTATGAGAAACCCCAAGTAGAAATAAATTAAGGAACAAAGAAAAAGATAGATAACAGGAAACAGGGAGATCAATGTTTTGCAAATGTGAAGGAGACCGGGAGGGGGAGGGAGGAAAGGAAAAAGCGAAGTAAAAAGAATTAAGATGTGTTATGAACATATAACAACTTCCCACAATTAATGTAATCATTATGTACTGCAAACATACACTAATAAAAATAAAGTTGAAAAACAAACCTCATACCATCACTTCTGCCACATTACACTTGTTAGAAGTGGGAAAGTATAGACCATGTTCAAGAGAAGGAGAATTAGATTCCACCTTTTGAAGAGAAGCATATAAAAGAATTTGTGCATACATTTTAAAACTACACACCCTTCTAAGAATTCAGAGGAAGTAGCTTTGTGCTACAGAACTGGCGGGAAGCAGAGAGGACTAGGTAGCATCCGCCTGCATGACCAGGTCATTATCAAGACCAGCAGCATTCAGCCCTCTCTCTCTCTCTCTCTCTCTCTCTCTCGAAAAGCTTATAAAAATTTTGTGCATACATTTTAAAACTACACACCCTTCTAAGAATTCAGAGGAAGTAGCTTTGTGCTGCAGAACTGGCGGGAAGAGGAGAGGACTAGGCGGCATCCGCCTGCATGACCAGGTCATTATCAAGACCAGCAGCATTCAGCTCCCTCTCTCTCTCTCTCTCTCTCTCTCTCTCTCTCTCTCTCTCTCCTTTCTCTCTCTCTCTCTCTCCCTCTCTGTCTCTGGCTTATTCCAACATATTTACTTCTCTGGGCCTCAGTTTCTCATCTGGAAATCTAGCAAAATGTCTTCCTAGGTCCTATGTGGACTATGTGTGTGTGTGTCCCTCCCCCTGCCTCCTGACTCCTACCTCCAAATTCCTACTGAAGCTCCATCTCCCAAAGAGATGATATCTGAAGGGCTAAACGAGGTCATAAGGGTGGTACCTTCATGATGGCATTAGTGCTCTGGTAAGATGAAACACTGGACAGCTTGCTCTTTTCCCCCAAATCCCTCAAGTAGACTCAAGAAAAAGGTCATGTGAACACACAAGAACACTGTAGATGGTTTGTCACTTATAAACCAAGAGAAGAGGCCTCAGGATGAAACTTATCTTGCTGGCTCCTGGGTCCTAGATTTCTCAGCCACTAGAACTGTGAGAAAATCTGTCTCTGCTGCTTAAGCCACACAGCCTGTAGTGTTCCCTATGGCAGCCTACGCTGCCAGCTTTGGCATAAGGGCCCAATGGAATCTCAGGTGGAGCATGCAGTTTAGACAAGAAACATACAAATGGGATCTGCATGAGGATTTAGGTGAGCAGAGTGGACATGGGTAATAAGCCTACTCTCTGAAAAGATCAGCCCCCTCTTCTCCTCCCATGCCTGTGCTGTCCCCAGGCACCAGAAGGTGGATGACAGTGGGAAAGCCATCCTCTGTGCATCTGTGATCCTGCTGGTGAGACAGGGAGTGTGGGGCCAGGGACAGAAGACACTGGATGGCGATGCAGTTACCCTACGTAGCCACTGACAGAAATTAGGCTGGTAAAAAGCAAATAGTTTCCCACACCGCAGGTATGGGGTAAAATCCAGCAGCATCCAGGTGAGCTCATAGGATGAAGGCAAGAGGAAAGCAGTGGGATGATTCTGCGGCAGAAGCTGTCCGACTGAGACGTGCTTTGCCTTGACATACTCGGATGAGTAGATTTGATGGTTGGGGGATTTCAGGAAAAGTAAGATGTAGGACTTCAGGGAAATAGGAAGTTGATCATAAGACATAAACCCCACATCTGAAATGACAGAAAGATCTTTGAACTTTTATAAGTTGCAGAACCAATGGCAGAATTACCCAGTCAGCTCTCTGTCTCCGAGGGGCCACTGCGTGCCCACTGGCATGTGAGTTCCATTATCCAATGTCCCTTTTAGGCACTAACTCATTTGGTGACTCTGGAGATTTCCTTTGCCTGTGTGGGACTCACATTTCTCAATAATAAAATAAGGAATGAAATCTGAATCAATGGATCCAACCCAGGACCACTAAAGCAAGCGAAGGCAGTTATAGGAGAAGAGGGTTTGTCCTCGAGCAATTTCCAAAGCGTGAAAAGGCCCAGTGGAAAGTGTCCATTTACCACTGGCCCCTACAGAAGTATGCACAAGCTCATTCCGAAGCATCTAGTCCTGCCTAGATAGAGGCACTGCCACTGTGTGTGGAAAGCCAGGTTGTCTCCTGCTGATCAAGGCTCTATTCAGTAGTCACCTGTCATCAACAAAACCAGAAAGCAGAATTCTTTCTTGAAGAAATTTTAAGCAGATGAAATATTTTTAAATCGAGTTCTCTGGGGAAAATGGACAGCAGCAGCCCTTTCGGTGAAAAGCCAGAAAACCACTGAATCATTTGAACTCCAATTTCTGCTCAAGCCTTCGGTCCCTCAGCCCAGCTCTGAGTGCTCCAATTATCAGGGACCCTTCCCACCTCATGCTCACCTGGGAACAACGTGTGCCTGAGTCTGCACCAGCGACCTTCCAGATGGCTTCTGGGCCACCTGCACACCCAGGCCCACCTCTCCCACAGGGCTGGAGCTTCCAGAAACCTGCTTGGCACCCTGACTGTGCGAGACATGGAGGAAATAAAAGACCTGAGCAGAAGTTGTTCAGCTAACCTTTTCCCCCACAGCACAGGGTGATACATGCAGCCTCTGGAGGCGGATGGACATTGCCACCAAGCCTGGGGCTGCCACGTACCTCCCAGCTGCATCTGCACGCCCTTGATGCCCCCTACGTCTGTGACATGCAGAGAATAATCACTCCTTCAAGGTGTTGTAAGAAATAAAGTCACGAATGCATGGAAAGTGCCTGGAGCACATTAAATGCTTGATGAAAGCAGGTCTATCCCCTGACATCAGGGCAAATCCTCACGTGGGACCAGATGGGCAGGTAGGTGCTAAACATCGTGGAAAACAGCTGGACTCACCTTGCACTTGAGCCAGTCACTAGACTGGGGCCTTTCCTTAAAACACCTCCACCTTCCTACCCACCCTTTCTGGGTGGAAAGAGAAAACATCTCATCTTTGCACTTGGGAAGGAAAGAAAGGAAAGAACATCTTTGACTGCCTCCTTTCAATTTCCTCAAGTTGGTCTCAGCAATGCTTTGGCTGGGTGAAGTAAAAAAAAAAAACGTAAAAATTACAGTCATTAGCGTTCCATAAATCCCGTGAACTGCTTGCCATAGATGTCGTGCTGCCATTCAGAGCAATAATCATTCCACATACAATAGACTGACAGTGTGGAAAATTTTATTTGATCCAACACTGGATTTTGTTTGTGTAAGTTCATTCTCTGTCATTATTGCTCATCTGCTAGCAACCTGACATACAAGAATTCAGCCTATGTCTCCTCCACAGCCCAGGTTGCTGGGACAGGGCGGTAGGCTGCAGAAAGATGGAAAGAAAATAGCTGGTGAGAGATAAGGGTTTTTAAGCCCTAGTAACGGGTGCTAACAGAGAAGCGAAGTGGTCATTGTGATTTACAAATGAGGGAGCGTCCACAAGAAGTTTGAATGGACAGGTCCACAGGGGTGTGTACATGTGTGTGTGTGTGATTCTGAGGATTAAACCCAGGGCATTGGCACTTAGCTACATACCCAGCTCTTTTATATATATTTTTTTTATTTCAAGATAGGATGTCCTAAGTCACTAACTTGCCTAGACTGAGCTTGAATTTGTGGTCCTCCTGACTCAGCCTCCCAGAGTGCTGGGATTACGGTATATACCACCACACCAGCCAGGAATACTCTCCCCAGCAAATCTCCAGGGGTGAAGGGTACTGCATACACAGCAACAGTACTCCCAGCAGATCCACATCCCACAAGGGGGACCTGCACAGCCTCAGCTCCTCCCAACATAACCCAGGAGGGACAGGTACCCGACTACAGTGCCCCCCGCAGGTTGAGTGGTGGCTGGCGAGGTGGATTGCTGGGCAGAGGGTCTCCACAGGAGTGGGCCACAGAGTAAGCAGCCTGCATAGCCGTGAAATCATTAGCTTTGTTTGCTTTGCTGCATTTTAAGGAATGGCTGACTTTGCGTACAGACAAGAAGGTAGTTCCTTCAGGCAACACCGGTCTGTGGACTTGAGAGGCCCTAGATAACACCTATCTGGACACATCTGCTTGTAATGTTCCCTTGACTTGCCAAGCGCCTTGGAGATGCAGAAGGGGCATTTTAGGAAAGTGATGTTAAACGACTTCAGTTTTTTGGGGACAGCGCAGCCAACTGCCCAGCTTTTCCCTCCCTTTATTTGAGGAGAAAAAGAAAATGTTTCACAAGGTCACAAAGTCATTGCATAAGAGAACCCACACAGCCTGTCAGCCCAGGATGTCGTGCCTGTTGGAAGGCTCTTTCTGGGCTGCTTACAGAAGGAAACATCATTTCCCCAGCCTGATCCTACCAGACTCCACCCACCAAGCCTGAGCTAGTAAATTTGACCAGTCTACGGCACCAAGTAGCTGGTCTGATCTCCTCGCAGAATAATCTTTACATTCACATCTGACAGCCCTAAAATCCAAACCGAAAGAGCAGATTGGCTTCTCCCTGAACTTACCCCAAATCAGAGTTTTATAAGGTCCACATTTATTTATTCAGAACTTGGTATGCTCTAGGTACTGTTTGGTGCAAAGGGAAGAGCAGTGAATGAGACAGACACTGTTCCTGTCCTCATGGATTTAACAGCTATGGAGGAAATAGACATTATAAAATTCACTATACAATTTTATTATAACTTGCTATGTAGTTCAGGCTGGCCTTGAACTCACTATGTAGCCCAGGTTTTCCTTGAACTCATAGCGATCCTCCTGCCTCAGCCTCCCAAGTGTTGAGATTTCAGGCATGCACCACCACAACCAGATGTTTTTTTGCAGGGGGGAGACATGGTCTTGCCATGCTGTTTAAGCTGGCCTTGAACTCATGATCCTCCTGCCTCAGCCTCCTGAGTAGCTGGGGTCACAGTTGTATGACATCATGCCCTAATCGCGATGATTTCTATTAAGGAGAAGTGGGAGATTTCACAAAGCAGCTATCGGAGATGGGTGGAGGCTTCCATTAGAAGGGGACATTCAGCTGGACATGAAGGTGAGTGGGAAGTGACCAAATGAAGAGGAAGGTGGCAAGAAGCAGCGCAAGATGCATAAAGGCCCCTTAGAACTACAGAAACTAGGTAGAGCTTGTCTATAAAGCAAATGGGGATCTGAACTGACCCACAACTTAGCTCAGGCCTGTGCAGGACACAGGCTTACCTATCCCATGTCATGTTCTGAGACCCTGGTGGGGGAAGGAACTCAAACAGTTGGAGGAACTAAGGGATGAGTCGCAGAACATGAGGGGCATAATGTATGAGAGGGAAGATGTCTGAAAAACAGGCAGGCTTCTGATTACTCAAAGATGGTGTCCTGCAGTAGAAACGCTAAATGGTAAGAGCAAAGGGAAGTCATTCAGGGCGAGTAAGCAGAGAAGAGAATGTATGTCTTGTACATGAGATCATTCAGGGCCATTTGCTTCCAACCAGGCAAGAGGCAGTGGTGGTCTGGATGAAAGTGGTAGCAAATAAGAAATGAGGAGAGATGGTCTAGATATCCAGCCATTATTCATTACTTGGGGGAGAGTGGGTGGGAGCTAAGATAAAGCTCAAGCTTCTGGCCTGAGCAGTTAGATAGAGAAGGAGCAGATTTGAAGGGCAAGGTGAGACCTTCTACATGGCACTGCTGAGCTGGGAACTGCCTTTAAGTAAACATATCCAGAGTGGTCAGATGGATGTAGAAATCTAGTTGAGAAATGAGTCTGCAGGAGTCACTGATATAAAAGTGGTCAGAGACATAGAGGTGGGTGCAATTTCCAAGGCAAAGAGTGTAGAGTGAGAAAAGAACCCACATCAAACCCTGGGGAGCCCACATATTTATAAGTCAGAGTGGGAGAAGTTGATAAAGGAACTCATTCAAGTGTTCCTGAGTGGTACAAGGAGCACCAGGAGAGCATGTCCTCTTTCTCAAGGACAAGGAAAGAAAGTCTCGAGAGCAGTGAGTTGAATCAGGTGCTATAGAGCCATCAGGTCAGGTGGCAAATGGGGCCACTGTTGACTTAATCAGGAGCATGTGCAGTTAGGTGGTCAGGGAAATGGATGGGTGGCATGAGATGGGATTGAAAAGAGGGGGAGCACAGGTGAGAAGAGTTCTTTCGGAACACTGGGCCAATTCAGGGGAAGAAGTTGAAGATGGGGAGATGGCAAAATAGGTAAATCAGGCTCCTGAGAAAGCAGGAGGGATGTGATGAGAGAGAGGAAGGAACCACCTTTGAAAGACAGAGGACCCTCCACTGCACGGTCACAGGAAGGAAGCAGAGATAATGGGTAGAAAAGCAGGTTGGCTTGAACAGTTGTCAGCAGGAAGCTGAGGTGGCTTCCACCATATGGTTTCTATTTTCTCTTAAGTGAGTAAGAAGAAGAGAATGCAAGGTTTCAGGAAAAGATGAAGAGTGGAAGTGAGGTTTGCCGAAATGCTAAAAGCAAACAACTCCAGAGAGATGCAGCAGATTTCCAGACAGTGGAGGCAGACAATCATGGATCGAGGTGGGTGTCTTAGGGTTCTTTTGGCAGCCTGGGAGGAGCATGTGGAAGGCAGAACTGATTGGCTCCGTGAGTATGGCAAAGGACAAGGGGGAAAAGAATTTGGGAGTAGGGAAGAGCCTGACTGGAAGAATGGACCAGGAAACGAAGCCGAAGGACAAGGGGAACTCAGAAAGGAGAGTGCTGATTGTTAAAAAAGGATGATGTAAATGAGGCTATAAATTGGGAGCCCTTGATCATGAGGTCAGGAACAGTTGTGAGGGGGACTCTGAACCTCAAAAGGGAGGAGGCTGCAGCCAGAGAGTTGGAGGAGGAGGTTGGGGGGCAATGTTGAATGATAAAATCTAGGCTCTAATTATTAGGTCAAACAGCTGAGTGGAAGTGGAGGAACACGACATCGGAAATATGGAAGTCATGGAATTGAAAAGCCACACTTTGATGAGTCATCCAAGAGTCCACTGAGGTCTGTCAGCCTCACAACAGAAGAGTCAGCAGGAGGCAGCAGGAAGAAAAGGAGAAAAGTGCTCAAGTCATTTTTGAATGGAAGAGAAAGAAAGAAGAAACTTGAGCGTCCTGGGGTGTCTATGGATTCCAGTTTCCCCTCTGTCATGTTCCCAGAGTTTCCTACATTGGAGAAATGGCCAATTTAGATTTCCTGAAACTTAGAGGAGAACAAATTTAGATTTCTTGAGATGATCTCCTAACATAACTGGAATTTCCTAATGAATGAAAAGACCTGTATATTTGTAAATATATTTTACTGGACTGAAGTCACTTTTACGTCAGAAGAATAACAAATATCGAAGCATTAACCACACATAATCCTGGTGTCACTCAGATAAAGAAGCTTCTATTTTTGGCCAAGATGAATCATCACACAATTACACATCCAAATGGGAACTTACAGCAAATGACACACAGACTTTCCCTTTGGCATGCAGGTTCTTTATCCCTTGAGCTTTGGTGGATCACTTGTCACCACTGAGCCCAGACTCCTTCCTGCGTAGCAGCAGGTTGGAAAGTTATGGGAGGGCAATCAATCCTCCAACTACCTAGAAAGGGGGACAGTGAGGGCTAACGGAAAAAAAAAGACAACAGAGACTTGTATAATTTTAAGGTATATGGGGGACCAGGAGGTCAGTGCCTCAGAGTGGGCAAAGACAAAGACTCTCTGAGCTTGCCACTATTTATTGGGTACACAAAATAATTGGAGGGAGCAGCAGGTGACTTAGGGGATGGCAGTTATCCTATGTAGTAGATGAGGAACTTATGTTGATGAAGATCTTGGGTCTGAGGTTCTTATGTTGAGGAGGGCTGTAAGGAAAGCAGTCTTACAATAGCAGGTGGGAGGAGTTAAGCTGATAAGGAACTTGTCCCTCCCCAGGTGAAATCTTTCTCCTACTGCTCTGTTCTCAAGGAACCAGAATGCCTTTAGCTGACAATCTTGCTTGAGTATCACAGCATCACAGAACCACTGAAGTCTCGGCTGTGACTGGAGGCAAAAATAGAGTTATGTCTCAACATCCCATAGCTGGCCTGTAGGCAGAAAAACTAGGCCTAACCATAATTTAATTGTGAAATGATTTTTCCCCAAAATTATGTAGAATCACTCCTGACAGAAAGTCATCATCAAGAAACTGTTTTCTGCTATGCTTGGTGTACATACCTGTAATCCTAGCTACCTGGAAGGCTGAGGCAGGAGGATCAAAAGTTTGAGGCCAGTCTGGGAAATTTAGCAAGACCTTTTCTATATTAGTAAGGATTCTTGTTGCTGGGAAAAAACACACGACACCCACAACTTAAAAAAGGGGGACAGGTTCATTTGGCTCACAGTTTCAGAGGGCTAAGTCTATGGTCAGCTGCTCCAAAGCAGAAACATCACAGCAAATGGACATAGTAGAGGAAAGCTGGTAAGTTTCTGGGGACTGTACAAGCAAGAGATACACCCTCTGAAGGCACACTTCCCAGGGACCCACCTCCAACCGGGCTCCAGTGGATTAATAATCCACTAAGTCTAGCACCTCATGATCCAATCACCTTTCCATGAGCCTCATAATCCAATCAAGTTGACAGTTAAACCTGTCATATTGTCTTAAATTTTTAAAAAATTAAAGAGCTGGGGATATAGATCAGCCTACCTGGCTTCAATCTTCAGTACAAAAAAAGAAGAAGAAAGGCCAGCAGGAAGGAAGAGAGGCAGAATTGTTTCCTTGAGTCTAATGTAAATCTTTTGGCGAAAACAGAGATCCCCATAAAAACACCAGTGCGCAGTCTGCCCTCTTCCTCTGATGTTTGGCTTAATTCTACAACAGTGACTTTCCCACCATCATCTAAGCTGAGACATTCAAGTATCAAACATCCTGGGCCGCTGTCTGTGGAGGGCCAGTGGTGGTCCACAGAGGGTTACCACTCCATGCAAGGTCAGTACGGAAATTAACAATGTCTTAAGAACTTTATAGTAATTTGACAGAGCAATATTGTGTGTTTGTTAGATGGGACTTGTGCTTTTGCATATCTTAATGGTATTTTCATTCCATTATCCTCATAACTCCTTCCATTATAGCTTACATAAATGTGGATCCACCATGGTTGGAATTTTTAAGACTAATTCTTAGCCAAAGATAGTACAGATCTAAATCATACTCCCAGGTTTGTTCCTAGACTCATGGCCCCTTTTAAATTAGAAGAAAAAGATAGTGAAATGTGAATGGGAAAGATACACATGTTATACAGAGGCTAACCCAGTTTCAAACCCCCACCCTATGCTGACTGTTACTTAGGTAAGCTACATTTCTATTCCTTGTCTGAGGCAGGAATAATAATCATTGACACGCAGACTTTGATGATGCTACACTGTGGGGCCAGCACACCACAAGGCCCACTAAGGACTAGGAGCTGCCTTAGAGGTCATCTCTTGAACTCATAACCTGTGGCTCCCATGAGACTCTCAGGCCCCAGCAATGCAGCAATCCCACTTTCCTGGCACAGTCAGCATGAACTGACGAGGACCCAGTTCAGGCAAGGTAAGGGACACCGGCCACATCGCCCCGACCTGGTCTCCATTTTAGCTAAAGAACTTGGCATCCTATCTTGCAAGGAAATGCAGCAGCCACTGTTCCTCTATTCTCTTATGATACAGAATTTTCATTTTGTTCAGGTATTAGGCATTCATGGGATTCAGGGAAGCAGGGCCCCTCTATTTCTCCTGTCCAGTTACTGATTTAGGAATGAGTTTATGGTATCACTTGGCCAATAAGACATGAGGGGTGGACTGAGTCCCTCTAGGACTGAAGGACTACTGGAAAATATTTTTCTCTCTTAAAAGCAAGGAAACTAGGCTTTTGCCTGCCTCTGAATATTATCCACATCTAAAGCCTGGACCTGCTGCAACCTTCTGGGGACTGGGAGAGGACTAAGCCCAAGAGGATGAATAAAAAAAACGGAAAACAACAAACAAAATAATAGTAAGAAGTAGGCCTTGGATGACTCTGTTGGCCTCACCCACGATTTAACCACCAGTCGATCAGAACTACCTCAGCATTTTCATTACTTGAGATAATCATTTTCCTCTTGATTCAGTCATTGTTGATTGGATTTCTGGTTAATGGCAGATGAAAGCAGATAGAGAGGAGACGGCCGAACTCTAAGCTATCAACAGTAGGCCCGGGGCTCCCCTCCTCCTGTCCTTCTTCTCAGCAGCTGAGTCACCTCTGACTCATCCAGTGAACCCTAAATACTTGAAGGAGTCCAGGAGGCAAGGTGTCCATTCGCTTGCACCACAGGACATGACTCCTGAGTTCTAGCAAATTCTCGGGCCAGTCCCCATCCCGGTTCCCTCACTGGCTCCAGCTGAGGAAATCAGAGCTCTATGGAGCTGAGTGCAGACTTTGAGGCTGTGAATGAAAGGAGGGGATGCGCCCGGCTGTGTACTGGTCATGACCGCTCCCGTCCTAGGCTCCTGTCAGCCCCTTGCTCCTGCAGTGGATCTCTGGGGCTGAGAGTGCAGCTCCGTGGTAGTGTCTGCCTAGCATGTGTCAAGCGGCCTGGGCCCCATGCCCAGCATGAAGCAGACCCACCTCTCCAGCTCTTTCCCATCCTCTAAGGCCTTTGGTAAACCCTCCTTTTCTGGGAAGCCTTGACTGCAATGCAAGATAGGGCTCTGAACTCACAGAGACACCTGGTGACATTCTGCCGGGCCCTGCCTTCTCACTGCTCCCCCTGTGCCTGACACTGTCTCCCCCGAATGGCTGAGCTCCCCGAATGGAGTGATCAGTACAGCCCCAGGTCCCTGATAGTGGCGATCACAAGAGGCACTGAACACAAGCTGAAGTTCAACTAAAAAGTAAACTTCCTATTCATAAAATCAGATATTTTGAGTCATACCCTCAAAGGCTCTCTTATCTACCTGCCGCCCAAAGTGATCCTACAGATATTTGCAATAACATTGAACTCATCGCTTTGTGTGCCGCCAGTGCCATTTCTGGACAGTTCTCATTATTGGAAAGTTCTTTGAATTTTACTACAAGGCTCAAATTTGCTTTCTGATAACTCTGCTTTGGAAGATCTACTCATCTTTCTAGGATGCATTAGAATAAAATTACTCTATGTGTCCATGTGATGCCACTAAACATAGTGAAGGCAGCTATTGTATCTGTTGCAAAATCTTTGTTCCTCTAACCCAAGTATTTTCAGTTAATTTATTCTGTAGAAGGTGTAGTTTCCAGAATGTTTTCCATATTTCTGTATGCATTCCAACTGGATATTTCTCTCTTAATCCCCCATTTATTAATTCAACAAATATTAATTGAGCTCTTACTCTGTGCCAGGCTTGGAGCAGGGAGTCAGATGTAGATCTTGCAGTCCAGGAGGAAAGACAATTAAGCAGTGACAGTAAGGGGAAGGTGTGCTAAGTCACTGCACTGCACAGCTCCAGTATGGCTCACACATCACACAGCCAAAGCCTCGCCCCCTGGGGGCCTGTCCGTTGGTAAAAAAGTAAATTATATAGGCACAGTTGGAAGCTACTTGAAATGTACAGCCAATTTTCATTTGATGACTGAATTGATGTGTGGGATGAAGGAAAGAGAGAAATCAAGAACATCTTAGACAAATGGGCAGGCTGAGGTATCATCTACCAACCAAGGAAACCAGCAGTGGAGGAGACCCAGTGCATCAGTTAGCTTTCTGCTGCTGGAACAAAATACCTGACATTCATAACTTAAAGGAGAAAAGGCTGGTTTTGGCTCACAGTTTCAGAGGGTCTAGTCCATGGTCTGCTGGCTCCAAGCTAGAAACATCATGATGGAAGGGTATGCCAGAGGAAAGCTGCTCAACTCATGGCAGCTGGGAAACACAAAGAGCCACAGAGAGAGAGAGAGAAGGGGCCTGGAACAGGAAGTACTATTCCAGGTAGCACTTCACTCACCTGGTTCCTCCACCAGCTGCCTTCTCCTAACAGCATATTCAGCTATGAACTCAATGATGTTGATGAGGTTATTGCCCCATGATCTAATCATGCTCCAAAATTCTGCCTTTGAACACATGAGCCTTTTAGGCGACATCTTGACACAAACCATGATATACATGTTTAAAAAACAAGGAAGAATAATGAGTTTAATTTTGGCTATATCCCCTTTAAGTACCCTAAATATGTAAGTAGAGATGACTAATTGTATTTGAGGAGACATCCCCACAAGATTAGGGAGTTATCAGAATATAAATGTGGACTGAAGTCATGGGAAAGAATATTGACTCATACAAATAGAATGGGAAAAGAAGGTGAGACCATCATGGAATACAATCATTTAATGGTTGAGTGGAAGAAGTATCAGTAATGGAGAAACAGCTAGAATGATTAAAGGAAAAATGAGAGTGTGGTGTCATGGACGCCAAGAAGATCCAAGCAATCCTGAGCACCCTATAACTGTGCCCACCCTAGAAGGATTAAGATGACCATCCTCCCCTAGGATTATCTATCACAATTCAGCCTTGCTGTTATCATGTGGATCTTTGAGCAGCAGCCTCACCACGCTGTTGGCTATTCTGGGTATAGTGCGTTGAATTGTGTGTCCCAGAAGTTACACTGAAGTCCTAACTCCCAGTCCCTGTGAAGGTGATCTCGTTTGGGAACAGGTTCTTTGCAACTACAGTCATGTGACAATGGGTAACCCCCAAGTCCAGTGACTCGTGTCCAGACAACACAAAATTTGGATACAGACACACACAGGAAAGGTGGACTCATGACAACAGGGGCAGAGGTTGGAGTTAGGCTGCCACAAGTCACCATCAGAACCTAGACAAGGGAAGGGGATTGTTTCCTAGAGCCTTCGGAGGACCCACGGCCCTGCTGACACCTTGAGTTTGGACTGCTGGCCTCCAGAACTGTGAGAGAATAGAGTTCTGTTGTTTTGAGCCATCTAATTCAGGGTAATTTGTTATAGCAGCTCTAACAAACTAATACTTGAGGTCAGCTAAAATCCCAAACTTTCTTTATTTGAACTATGACAAAGTTACTTCAGCTTCATCCTAAGTTTTGCACTGGGGCTTTTTAAAATTAAATTTATGACTTGTGCTCATTCACATCGGCTTAGATATTTTAGGCAACTGATGTAGCTTTTGATAAACTTGTTTTCTGTACCTTTGCCCAAGTTGATTGTTACTCAGCTTTTAATTACTATAACAAGAACCTAAGGGGGCTGGGGATTTAGCTCAGTGGTTTCACCACCTGCTGCACAAGCGCAAGGACCTGAGTTCGATCCCCGGTACCAAAAAAAAAAACAAGAACCTAAGATAAATCAACTTATAAAGAGGAAAGATTAATTTTGGCTCACAGTTTTAGAGGTACAGGTCTATGGTTTGTTGGCTCTATCACTTTCAGTCCTCCATTGAAGGGACAGCACATCACAGTAGGAGCACATGGCCTAGCAAACCTGTTCACCTCACTGTGACAAAGCAAAGAAAAAAGAGCAAGAAACCAGGGTCCCACAACCCCTTCAAAATCATGCCCCAGTGACCTCACTTCTCACCACCACGTTCCATTTCCAAAGGTTCTGCCACCTCCCAGTATCACTAAGCTGGAGGCTGAGCCTCTAACACGTGGACCTTCGGGGGACATCTAAGATCCTAACTATAGCACTGATAAAAGAATAAACATGGTAGCCAGTACCATAGAACATCAGGTATCAATCAAGATTCTTCTCCCAGCTACAAATAATACATAACTATATCCTATCCACAAATCACTCATGTTAAGACTTTCTCTGATGTCTTGATGAAATCCACACACACCAAGTCTGCTGCAAATCTAAATCTAATACTCCAGAGCATGTGAAACAAGTAAGTTGTCCAGTTCCGAATGATCCAAGATCTGCCCTCTTCCTACAAGGCAAGGTGAGCATAATCATCTGTTCATCGTGATTGAGCTTCAATTCTCTGTCTCAGGCAACCTGACTGCAACCGTGCTGCATGTTCTGTTCTTGCCTCAGCTTTCACACCTGAGGTTTTTTACAGAGACAGGATGTCCTGCTCCTCTAAAGTCTGACCCTGCATCCACATCTACAGAGTCCTCCTGACTCGGCATTTCCCTATCTACAATCACAGTAAGTGGCACCGCCTTAAAGTGGGACCTAAACAGTAAGGTTCCTAATGACTGTCACCTTCTTTCCTACCTACCCCACACCCCTGTTTTATTACTGAGCATTGAACTTCACTGCAAAGGTACAGGGAAGCAGCAGGGTGCCCCCGGCATAGAAACCGGAAGTGGGCGGGAGACTGAGAAAGAAAGGTGCTTTGTCTACCAGAAACTCCAGCTGATGGGAGAAAAGGCGGCGGGAGGTGAGGGGGGAGCTGAAACTTGTTGAACAGAAAAGTGGAGTAAATGTATTTGCATGTGCACTGCCAGAAAACAAAGCATTGTATGAAATGATACATATAGAGTATGGGGAATGTGTTCTCCCTGGGTCCATCCTTCCCCTTCGGTCCTGACCCGAAGCTCTCCTGGGCCCGCAGTACGGTGTTTTAGGGTTGATTTTGCTGTATGTGGCTCTTCCTGTCCCTCCTTCCCTAATTGTTTCATAACATGTGTAGCCCTTTCCCCTCTCTCACCTTTTTGCCTTGGGAGAATACTGTGAGTGAATAAAAACACATTCTTTGTAAAACAGAAAAGACCAGCATTCCACAACTGCAGCATCTTTGTTTTGTGCCCCAAACCCAAAGGCTCTACTATCCCCAATCTTTGCTGACAAAGAGTTAGCACCTTCTCCATAGCTAGAAGGGAGTTATTCAATGATTCATTTATCAGATTTCCCAAAAGCTACTTAGTGTATGGGAATTCATTACATAGAAATTGTATGGACTCATCGGCATCCCTGGGCACATTAGTTAAGGCACCACCAGATGCTGGAGTAGATAAACCCCCAAATCTCTGGCTTGACACAGCAGGGGCTCATTCCTCATTCAGAGCGTATGTGGGGCAGCAGTGAAGGGGATGGGAGCAATACAGGTGAGAATCTTGCTCCTCACAGCCACACACGCTGACAGCGCTGTGTTCGAGTGCCGCCTCAGAAGCAGAGTGCACATCATACAGCCAAAGCTTGGCTTAAGAGCCAAGACTGGCGATGCAGTCTGATGCTCAGGCACAAGAGGGAATGAATGGTGCGTTACTCACCAAGTGAGGCTTTCTGGAGAGAGCAGGAAGGCTCCCCAGCTGGTCCGAAAAGGCTAGAGAGAACACCGGAACTGGCTTGGAGCTTAGAATGGTTATAGAATGGAGAGAGGTAAGGATTTCTAGGTACAGGCCAGGACTTTCATGGTTTGAGCTTCCTGCTATTGCCAAAGGCAGAGTGCTCAGGCTTTCTTATCAGCTCTGTGGGTGGATGGGGTAAAAGAGATGATGGTCTTGAAAGCTGTCATCGATGCACGGCTGCCGAGGTTGCCCTGGATGTCAACATGCACCCAGAAGATAAGAGAGGGATGGTGGAGGATTGAGTGAGAAGTTCAGTTCCGTTGGGGCAGGCCTGGGGACCGTGAGCGTAACCCTCCTGCCCACATTGCCTGGCCAGAGCGAAGTCAGCTAAATGGAAGGGAGATGGAACTGGCTCAGCACTCACTTCCCCACACGTACAGCAGGAGGCAGGACCCTGTAGAGTCAGCGTTCTCTGCCACACATGCGAACACAAGCACTAAACGACCCCAGTTCTGGGGGACCCACAACTGGAAGCATCTGAAGGCTATCTTTAATAAATAAACAAAAATTATAGGCACCAAATTAGTAAAAGGTCCTTGCAAGTCAAAGCTCTGAAGTTCAAGGTGCATTAGCCCCAGTAGAGGTCTCCTCCTATTCCCTGAGTCGCTGTGGGTAATTCAGAGGTCATCGCTGGCCACTCTGTACGCTCACAGGGCGAGGTCCCTGAAGTGGCCACAGAACTCCTTGCAGCAGGGAGCCAGTTCTGGGGCCGGTGATTTCAGCTATGGAGTTCATGAACTCACAGTAGTCTAGATCCCCTGAAAATAACTGCAGTGCACTCTGAAAACTGAGAAAGGTAACACTGTTATCCATCTTCTGCTACTGCAGCCATATATCGCAGTACTGCAACTTCAACTCCTGAAGAAATCATATCCCCTTTTACTCTACCACTCTTCAGGGATGGGAGGCAGGGAAAGCCTTAAGTGAAAGGTTTACAAGCATGACAATTATTGTCGACTGGCGCACCGTGAATACAGAAAGCTTGAGAAACACCAATACCCTCACCAAAGCTGACTCAGAGGAGCTCCGTGCATCCACGCCTCAGCCCACTCTCAGGCATGAGTTGGGCAGGTGACCCAGACCCAGAGGGGAGCTAGGAACCGTGACACCACTTCCACATGGGCCGGAAACAAGGGATACGGCCCTGCACCTGGGCAGCAGCTGGGCTTCCGCTTCGGCGCCTGCATCTCGGCCCCTCGGGGTTCCACGGGGCACGTTTGCTCTCCTTACACTCCCAGGTCCATTTTCTTTTTTTCTTGAGTTTCTTATTTGTATTCAACTATGTCACACTGCCTATAATTCTGGTAGCTTCTATGTAGGGGAAAGTGGCATAAAGTAAAACACTAAACACAAATACATAATAAAGTTTAAAAAATCAGTCAAATATCTGCTTAATGATGTCATTGCTATATTCCCAGCCCTCAGTGAGGCTAAGTCAGGAGGATCAAAAGTTCACACCCAGCTTGAGCACTTTAGCAATTTAGTGAGACCGTCCCAAAATTTTAAGGAAGGAAAAGAAAGTAAGACTTGGGAAGTAGCTCAGTGTGAAGACTCTGCCTTGAATCCCTATTACTATAAAAAGGAAAAGGAGGAGACGGGATAGGGCAGGGGAGAAAGGGAGGAAAAATGATGCTCTGCTGTGTCTGGGTAGAAGCTGAGCAGTCTTTTAACCCTCGGCTTTATCCGTCTACTTATCCAACATTTACTGAGTATTATCTTAGGTGCTGGGCTTCCTGGCAGGGACCAAGGACAATACCTTCACGCGTTCAACCTCACTCTAAGGGCACAGTGTCGTCCACACCCACACCCAGACTAAGCAAGCCCACGGGCGACTTGTCCGCAGCAGCTTCTGCTCAGTCTGCTGGGAGGCGGCTGAGCAATGGGACAGATCGAAGGGGTTGGTGCAGTTCCAGCCACAGGACCCACTGCGGGCAAGACCAGAGGAAATCGCTGCACTAGTGGCAGCGGGATCTGGTGGTGACAGAAGGAAGCTTTCCCCTGCCAGGAAAAGAGGAGCCCAAAAACTCAAGAGTGCCAGCCAGTGTCCTCCAGGACTTCCTGGGTCTCAGCCACCTCTGCGGATCTGCTCTTGGCCCTGAGCACATGACTCACTCTCCATGGGCTTTGGCCTTCCCCATGCTGCACCTTGTAACCCCAATGTCACAAGCTCTGCAGACCGTGGGGGCCAGCTGGTGCCACCAGCCAGCACCGTGCCTGCCACTGCCGTATGCCAGTGAATGCAGCTGACATGGTCCTGTCCCAGTGGGGTGCAAGTGAACCATTATCAAAAAGGCATACATTGGGCCGGGATGTAGCTCAGTGGCACCACTCCTGCCTTGTGAGCGCAAGGTTCTGAGTTCAATCCCCAGTACCAAAAAAAAAGGCATACATGTTTTCAGGGATCACATCTATGAGGGCAAACGTAAGTAGGCCCTGAATGGCATTGAGGGTGCCAAGTAAGGAGTTAGCAGAGTCAGTCAGCTTTCCATTACTTGACAAACTACCTGAGATAGCCAACTTCAAAGCAAGATTTACTTCGGTTCATTGTTTTAGTCCATGGTCACTTGGCCTCGTGGCTTTGGGTCTACTGAAGGCCTCGACATCATGACAGAGAGCATGCAGTGAAATAACACTGCTTATATCTTGGTGGCCAGGAAGGAGATACTGCCCAGAGTCTCAGTATCTCCTTCAAGTACACGCCACCAGTAACTGCGTGTGTTAGTTCTTCATTCCTGGAACAAAATACCTGACACACACAACTTGGAGGAGGAGAGGTTTATTTTACCTCAGGGATTCAGATGGTTCAGTCCATGGTTTGCTGGCCCTAAGGTACACATGGCACAGTACAAGGGTATGGCAGAGGAAGGCTCTTCACTTCATGACAGCCAGGAAGCAGAGCAAGTGCAAGAGAGCCAGAGAAAAAGGACAGGGTTGAGAGCAAGAATAGAACCTTCTGGTGACTTGCTTCCTCCAGCTAGGCCCCACCTCCTGACAGCCCATTCAGATAAGGAATTCCTCAGTGGATGAGCTAGGCCCTCAGGACATGAGTGAGGGACACATGGGATTTAACCACAGCACCTCACCTCTTTCCACTAGGCCCGGCCTCTTAAAGGCTGCATGTCAGCTCCCAGTAGTGTCCCAGGCTGGCGACCAGGCTTCTAGCATGCGGCCCTTGGTGGGGCAGGGCGGGGGGGGGGGCGTCATTGCAGATCCAAACCATAATGGAGGGAAGGCTGCAGCTGTAAATAGGGCGAAGGGAGTCGGCATCACTGAGTGTGACGCATGAATAAGACGATCTGTGTGGATATCTAAGAGGAGTATTCCATGTTACAGACCTGAGGGTGGACAGAACGGCTCACTGTGCTCTGCTGGCCCTCCGGCCCATGAACACTGTAGGCCCCAAACTGTGGCATGGCCTACACAAGGACAAGGGGCTCAGCCTCAGTGTCCACCACCCCCTCTCTGCCTGCACACCTCAGCCAAACCTCCACGCCCTGTGCTAAAAGAGATTGTTTCCCAGCTACTTTGTCAAGCTGAGCCTGTTTACAAATCGGTAAAATAAGAGGTGGCACCCATACCTCTAGTGTTGTTAGCAGTCAAAAGCCCAAAAGATGGGTGCCAAGGGGAGCTGGCCTCTGAACTGAGCTGGGAGTCTTCACTGGGCATGCACTGTGTGCCTGGAAATGGGCCACAGGTTGGCACCAACCGTGTGTCATTCTACAGCACCATGACAAAGCTCCATTTTACTCACTGGGACATCGTACCCTGGGGGCTCTGAGCTGATGAGGGGCAGAGCTGGAATGAAGCTCCAGCCTGCAGGAGCCTGGGCCCCAGCCCGAACACACCACATGGTGTCTCTCCAATCTCTCAGCCAAGTGTTCTCGGTGGGGTGAGCAAGAAGAACCAGGTTCTGAAACCCAGTCTAGACACGGAGGTTCTCATTTCCTACCAGTCAGCCTGAATCTCTGCCACCTCTGCTGGCCTACAACCCAGGGGTTTTCTTTGCTGAACTCGTATAAGAGAACCCCACCGCTGCCCCACCACTGAAAGCCTGATTAGTGTTGGCAACTGTGGGAGGAATGGAAGGGGCATTCTCAGAACTGGAGCTGGGGCCAGCGGGCTCCACGTTCAGCTCACTCTAGAGACCATGGGCATGGGGTTTTGAGAGGAACCCGTGACTCACCCTCACCTCCCGTGATGTTTCACTCAAGGGCACCCTCTTCCCATACTCCTTCCTCGATCCCCCACTGCTCCTCTGCCTGGCTGCTGCCTCCTAGCAGATCCACACCTCAGCATGGCCGGCCGAGGAAGCCTCTCTGGTGAGCTGAAGGGCCACAAATCCAGGGCGGTGCATTTCCCAACCACAGCCACTTGGCGTTGCTAATAGCCTGCCCTCACACAAGAGCAGAGGCCAACCCAGCACATCCAGAGGTCAGCGGGGTGAACTCAGAAGTGACGGAGCAGGGGAGGAGGAAAACTCTTCTTGATCCCCATATCCAGCTCTCCCAAGTTCAACCACCTGCTCACATGGGCTTCTAACCACGCCTGCCCGCTGTGGTGTGTGATAGTGCCAGATGCAGGAGCCCACATGCTATACTTTAAGACTTCATGTGATTTTTCATTTGTCCCTCACAATACCCCAAGGGTACAGGTGATGCTATGGTCAGTCTGGGAGACAGTGCAAAGTGAGGCTGGGGCACTGTGGGACCCTGTCCCTGCCACAGAGCAGGAGGAGGAGGAGGGCACAAGGGTCCTAATCTACTGCCTGTCTAGAAGGCTTCCACCGAGCTGCAGGGCCGCCTCGAGCCAAAGCCAGCCTGCCCAGAGTCCTGGTTCTCCCTGTGCTGAGCACCCACAGTGCTCAGCCAGCGGCTGGGAGCAGGCAGGGGAAGCGTGGCCTCCTCACAAGTGCAACCATGATTTCTAAGCACAGTGGCCAGGACCCCTGGACAACTAAGTTCCCTCTTACAGGACAACTAGGGCCTCAGCAGTTTCCCCCACTGAACAGCCTGAGATCTGTCACCGCCCATCATCTGAGTCTGCTGTGCCTCCAGACACTCTCCTGGGAGTGTGCACCTGGCTATCCACAGCCACAGCCAAGCCTGACCTGCGTCCTGTAAAGGTCCCATGGGAGGCAATGGGGCTGAGTCCCTGGACAGTGAGAAAGAATACTTGCACGTGCCCTGTGTGCCCAGTGCACCTAGGACCCTGAGAAAGAGTCTAATTAGAGCAGTCGCCCTTGCACTCTGGGTATCTCCACCACACCCAGCAGTCTGCCGGATGTCGACGGGACCTACAGGACACCTGTCTCCGGTCACTCACGGCCATCCGACAGCAGGCCAGGTAGCTTAGACAGACCCAGTGGGAGCCTGAACAGGCCGAAGCTCAGATTTTAGTCTTTCAGCCATTCTGCCTACATGTGCAAAATATATGCAATAACCGTAATTGAGAGAGCAGAGCTACCGGTGTGGGGAGAGGTCGAAGGAATCCCGTCTCTCTCTAGATTTGATTTTCCCAGTCACCCACAACTCTGCCAAGAGTATGTATCTATCAGTTTGGGGACGTGTTTCAAATGTCCTCTTATTCTCAGCTGACTTATTCTACCCCTAGACTGCCCCATTGCTGATAAGTCCCTTCATAAACCTCTCATTCAGAAAGCAATATGCAAAGTACATTCATTCATGGAGTGATAATCTTTGGCAGTGCTCGCCAAAATCCAAAACACATATACCGCTAGATCCAGTCATTATACATTTCAAGGACTTTATCCTTACACACATGCACAAAGATATCATGCGAGATACTTCCAGCATCTGTGACTGAGAGCTGGGATGGGTAGCTCAGGGGTAGAGCACTCACCCACCATACATGCAGCCCTGGGCTCCATTCCAGCACTAAAAACAGTTAGGATAAGATACTTCTATGCCTTCAGTCACAGAAACCCACTGAGATGAGCTAGATTAAAGAGCAGGTGGCTTGTTGCTTCATGGGCAGGAAAAGGTTCTGCAGGTTGGTCCACAACACTGTAAATAAACTATTGAACTGTACACTTAAAAATGGTCACGGCAGTAAATTTTGTTATATGAAAAGCAGGTTGCAGAATAATAATACACCTTAAGATTACATTTACACTTGCTATAACCTTCAAAGAAATATCTCAATCATGTGTATGAGCATATATGCATCTAGAAAAATTAACAGAAACATCTCGATAAAAATCAGTATGTCAAGCTGCTAGAAGTTATTTCTGGAGAGAGAACTGGCATCATCGGGTGTGGAGAGGTTATAAAGAGGAACTCCACACTTCATTCTGTTGCATAATTTCTGTGTTGGAGTTACTGAAATTACTTGCATGCACTTTTCTTTAGATGCATTCATTCATTCAGCAGATACCAAGCACGTGTCCCTCATTAGCTGTCTTTTGGAACCAGGTCAGACAGTTTCTCATCTCCCCTCTTCCTTTTCCTCTTCCTCGCAGACTGCCACGGAGAACAGTGGCGCTTTTTGTCCTCCTGCCCCTCCTGCAGGTGAGTGGGTGGGTGAGGGGCAGGTTCCAGCCTCACCATGAGGACCACTTCCTTAGAACACACTTAGGATCAGAAAAGGAGAGTGAGAAAACTACAGGCCCCTCTAGGTCTTAATGCAAACACCAGCTCTCTGCACCAGACTCCCACTAACCAGTCTGGTCTCAGCCTCAGATGAGATCGTGGTTTCTTTGAAAAGTAAACCTTTGCCGGGGGAACTCAGAGCCATACATCTCCAAATCACAGGGTGAGGACGGGGAGCAGTCAGCTCATTCTGAAACCTGAGACCTCGTTACCCAAGGCCTCCAGCTGTTTGAGGAACAAGAGATGCACAGCTGCCTGGCTGGGCAGGGAGCAAGAGCATGTTTGACACGGACTCAGACTGAGGGGCTCTGCCAGTGACCACCAGATTGGGGCAGAGCCGCCAGGCAGGACACTCACGTGCGGTCTCTGAGGACACTGCACACCCAGGCCTCGGGGTCACTAATCCCTCAGGGTCAGAGAGGTGCAGACTAGTTAGCTCTCTCGGTCACATGAGGCCCCGGGGACAAACAGCAGGGAGGGGCGGCCAGGGGAAAAAGCCAGTCCTAATATTTCACTTGCAAATCCTGGCAGGGCTGTTAGATGAGAGTAGGAAACTGTACTGTCCCTGAGAGCGAGAAAATTATGCAAATGAGTACATTTTGCATGCCAGTCCTGGTCCCTAAAAATGACCTACCAGGCACAGGTTCCACCAGCCCAGGGCCCCACCTGGCATCCTGCAGGCCTCATGGCCAAGAGACTCCCGACCAAAGGCTTTGGGTAGTGACTTACCCGGGGAGCAATAGTTCTTCCGTCCCTTACCCTGTTAACCATGTTTGAGATGTGTGAAACATAAAAAGGATAGAGGTGTGAGCACATTAATTTCACCATTTGTCGCAGAGAGGCCCCCAGGGCTTGACGCTGCTCCTGAGTGGTGCAGGGAGAGGGCGGCGGTGGGGAGGCTGCAGAGGGCCAGGGCTTGGAGCGGCAGAGGCAAGAGCGGGGAGCCGGGACTACCCCCCGCCCCGCTCTTCTAGGAGGCCCCTAACTTCACCTGAAGCCCTCCTTTTGATAACGATTCATAAAATGCCTAGCGACAGATAATGTAAGTCTAAGGTATTGCTTTGTAAGGCTTTTTACAAAATAATGAGCTGAAAAATCGACGGGGAAATACCCGCCAGACTCTGTTCCCAAATCTTGGTTTTAGGAAGCTAACACTGTGAGGGGAATCCAGGTTGAAGGGGCGGGAGAGAAACTGCACCGAAACTGGGTGCCCCAGGGGGCCAACCAGGATTTCTGAGTCAAAGGTCAGACTGAAGGGCAGAGCGGACGCAGTTCCGACCGGCAGACAGAAGGGAGGACCCGCCCAGGGGAGGGTCTGGTAGAGACGCGGTGGCGATCCGACTGACCGACCGACAGGTCTGCCCTGGGCCTGCCGCAGAGCTGAGCCTGGACACCGGCTGGAAGCGAGCCCGGGCTGCAGCACAGCGCCCTCCCCTGCATCAGCACAGGTTCTCCCGCCTTCTGCCACAGAGACGCTGCCACTCGCCAGGCAGAAGCTCCGCGGGAGGGGGACCCAGTCCCTCGCCCACGGCCCCCAGTCCTGCGTGCTGGACTGACACGGAGAAGGTCCTGGCGTCGAGGGCCTCCCTGCTCCGGGCTGAGACTGTCTTCTCGCCCACCTGCTGCAAGGGTGGCCTAGAGCGTGGCCTGAGCTTGCAGACCCACGCAGCGATCCCACGCAGTGAGCCCTCACCGCTCCACATCTCAGCACGGCCTGGCTCGGTCCTCAAGAGCCTGGGCAGGGCAGGCGTGACGATCACCCCCCGCCAGCGCAGGAAGTGAGGGCTTGGTCCACTCCCTCCAATGCACTCATTTCTTCCCTCAAAGCCTCCAGGGCCTGAGGCTCTGGTGCTGCCTGGGCTTGGGGGATGCAGCTGTCTCCATCCAGAGCAGCTTCCAAGTGTGCAGGCGCAGGGGCGCAGGGGAAGAGAGGGAGGCTGCTCGCTGCCGCCCACGGGTGCTCTGTACTCCCAAAGGCTCCCCGAGGACAGAGCCTGGTCTCACCCGCGCCGCTCCCGAAGCACAGGGTGCAGAGAAGGCCCGATGTTCAGTGGCACGGTGGGCCAGGCAGCCTCTCCACACCAGCCCAAGAGCAGAATGGGAGGTGGACAAAGCCATTAAACAGACCCCAGAGCTGGAGCTGAGCTTCCTTCTAACGGCCAGTGAGTCCCAAACTTAGCCAGACTCTCGATGGGTTGCCAGGGCCCCCAACACAGGCTGCAAGAGGTGCAGGCCTATAATCCCAGCACTCTGGGAGGCCAAGGCTGGAAGAGCACGAGCTTCAGCCCAGCCTGGGAAATCTGGTACTCGCAGGACCCTGTCGGTCGGGCTGGGCATGTGTGCAGCTCAGTGCCAAGGCCCTGTGCTCAAACCCCAGTACCAAGAAAGGCAGGTCGAGGGAGGGGCTGTGTCCTCCAGATGAGGCTGCAGAGGCTACCCCCCACCTGCACCCCGAAACCTCAGTCTGCACCCATCACCCCAGGACTGCCGGGCAGGGTCTGTTTACAGTCTCCTCAGTGGGACAGCCGCTTTCCCTGCCTCGCCAACCTCACCCTCCTCCTGGAGCAACTGAATTTTCCTCACACCTTGAGCTGGCCAACCCACCCAGTCTACCCACTCGTCAGTCCTCTGAGCTTCCGACCTCCAACCCAGTCAAAGGAGAGCCCCAAGTTTACTGTTATTGCTTACCCGCCCAACTGCCTCCTCACCCCAGCCCAGCCCACTGCCCTGCCAGCATGGGGAGGGACCCTCACTCCCGACCCCCCTGCCTCCAGAGCTTTCCATGTGCCTTTCACAGGCATTCTCAGTGTGGCAGCAGGGAACCCAGGCTGGATTCACCCAACTGGTTACGTGACCTTGGGCAAGTTTCTCCTTCTGGGAGCCTGAGTTTCCTCATAGACAGCTGAAGACTGCGGCCTTCTTCTCTCACACCGAAGCACTCCAGCAGCTCGGCCAGTGCGCCCCTGCCCCATAAAAGCCAGCATCTGCCTCAAGGAGCAAGCTTCTGTGCCACCCACTTGAGAGTCCGGCAGGAGCTAGGCCAGCTGTCGTGTGAGGCTCGGGCACAGAGGGGGAGGCATGGCCCCACTGCAGCCCTTCAGCCCAGCCATCGGTGCAGAAAGGCAGCCCAGGGTAGTCTCCCTAGCCAGAGAGCCCACTCCTGAGCTGGGTCAACCCTGAGAAGGAAGGGAAGAAGGGAAGAAGGGAAGAAGGGAGGGCGGGCACTGGGTCCAACAATGGGGCACAGGAAGACACTGGCTGTTGGCAGAGTCACAGCCCCACAGATGTCCACTTCTAGTTCCAGGGCTGAAAGATGTCACCTTACGCGGCAAAGGAGTCTGCAGATGGCACTACGGTTGGGGGCCCTGCAACGAGGGGATTATCAGGGAGCATGCGGGTGGTCTCCTCCCACCGTGCTGGCCCTTCCCAGCCCGACAGCTCTGCCCTTTGTGAGCTTGTGACACAGCTCCCCTCTGTCTCGGCACCCATGGACAGGGACAAACACCCTCCTGCCTTGCCTTTCTGCAGGCCAGCGCCGAGGGTCATGCAGGTGAACTGGCCCAGCACGTGTGCTCTCCCTGCCTGGCGGGGGGAGGAGGATGGGTCGGTGGAGCAGCTCCTGCTCTGGAATGTACCGCCCGCGACTCAGTTCACAGCAGCCTAGCCTCGGCACCCACCCACAGGCGACGTCTGGGAACCTAAGGTCTCTTCTGGCTCCGAGGGTCCATGTCTGGGCCCCTACCGCCCCCTCCTGGAATTCTCTAGTACTACGCAAACCCACTCCCCTGATCTCTCTGGGGCACTGAACCAAACGCAACACCAACCCTCCTCCCAGGACCCCAGGCTGACAGGGACTATCCAAGAATCACGAGCCAAAAAGCAGCTTAGTTCCTGAGCCAGTATTTGGCAAAGAGGAAGCTCCTAGGCTGTCCTCATCACTCGAAAGGGAGCAGCACTCATTCCTCCTACACCAGACATGCCCCACATGGAGGACCCCCTTCACCTCCCAGAGCGCCGGACTGGGGGGAAGTGTCAGGAGTCAGGGATCGAAGTCTGAACCTCAAGAAAGAGAAAGGAAACTTTCAACTATTAAATCTGTTTAGTAAAGACAATTTTGCTCATACAAAACAACAGTTTACAACAGTCTGAGTGCTGGATACACCATCACGGACAAAGCAGGTGCTGCAGGCACCCAGGGCCCTGTCCCCAGGCCCAGAGAGGACCCAGGTGCCCCTCCACCACCAACCCTGAGGAGCCACCCCCTTCCTCCCCAGAAGGGAGGGCAAATGTGGGACTGCAAGACAGCGAGGACTCTCCCACTCTGCTCAGTGCTGGGGGAGCCCCTCCCCTCACAGGCTGAGCTGGGGAACAGGAAAGTGGCTAGTGGGAGGGGCAGAGTCGGGACATCTTTGGTGCGAAGACTGCCCCCATCCACTAGGCCACACAATGGAGGGCCACAGAGTGGTCTCCCCTCACCACGCAGAGTAGCTGGCCGCCACCCCCCAAGCCTGGAGAGAAGCGCAAATGCAGAAGCTTTGCAGCCCGAGCCGCCCAGGCTCACCGGCATGCGATGAGGCTCCCACCGAGAAATGGCTGAAACCCAAGCAATCAACAAGCACAGGTGTTCGTGGCAAGAACGGGAAGTCCAGAGGCTGTTCAGAAGGGCAGTGCCTCTGAGGACAAGGACAGCACTGCTCGGGAAAGGGGTCCTGAGGGGTCCAGTCTTCCTGATCGCTGAGCCAGGGCCCAGCCACTCCCCTCAGCCCCGGAACCCAGCTACCAGGCAGCCCGCAGCCAGCTTGGCTCCAGATCCGGACAAGCGTCCCAGGCACTTAGGCGGGCTCAGTACGGGCAGGAGGGAGAGGCGTGGACCCCCGCAGGCCCAGGCCCACTGAGTGCGCGGCCCTGGGCGCAGGTCTGGACACGCACAATGCACACACGCACACATTCACTCCTACCTGGAGGGGCTGAGTGCAGCAGAAAAGGAGGGGCGGGCACCCCCACCCAGGGGGCCTTGAGCTCCCAGAGTGCCTGAGCCAGCGGGCTCCGGGCTGCAGTGGGAAACGGAGGCGGCGGGTCAGCACAGGCTCACTCCCCAGAGCCTTCCACAGACAGCCCTGGATCCGCCCCAGCCAGACCTTTGCAGTACCAGAGGGAAAGGGGTCTGGTGGAAAGGAAGAGGAGTGGGGGACAGGAAAGTCAAAGATTTCATAAAAACTCTCGGTCAAATCCCGGATAAAATTGCAAAATGAGCACAGGCTCAGGAGCACCTCGCTCCACTCTCTCCAACCTCCCAGCCCTTCCTCGCCAGGGCAGCCAGAGCCAAAGGCAGAATTCAGCCGCCGGCCGACCCAGTTCAGGGCTCCACACAGCTCAGGAGGAAAGAGGCGGAAGTGCACAGTCCGTGTCTCTTCATTTAAAAACATATTCACGTAGAGAGTTATTGCTTGTCCTCCAGTGGGCCGGGAGGCACAGCGGCTCAGTGGGCAAGGGCCGAAGCCTCCAGAGCCCGAGCTTTCTTCCGCCTCTTCAGAAGCAGAGGGTTAGATGCATCTTCGATCTTTTTTATCTTGATCTGCTCGTAGTCGACACGCATTGTGGCCAAGGCACTGGTCATCTCCTCCTGGGGGCAGTGGCAGCAGAAGCGGGGCACGAAGCAAAAGCAAGCCAGAGGACAGGAGAGATGGGAGCGCGCAAAAGAGCCAGGAGAGACAAGGCAGGTGGCAGGCAGGCACAGGGTGGGCCACGAGGAGAGAAGAGGGCAGGCCAGTCAGTACATCGGAGCACGTGACCTCGGAGTCACAGGGCTGGGCCAGCAGAGCCCTCCCACGTCCCTGCAGGCAGGGAAGAGCCCTGGCCTGGAGTCAGGAGCCCTCACTGGTCCCAGACAGTCACCAGCTGTGTGACCCAAAATGGGTTACTCTCCCTTTCTAGGGTTCAGTCTCCTGCACAAAACAAGGAGCCTGGACCAGAGGCCTTCGCACCCCTCAGAGACCCAAGCAGCAGCGAGGGCTCAGGAACACAGCCCCTCTGCCTAGCCGCGGGTCAGGGAAGGGCTCCGGGTGCTGTTCTTGTTGTCAGGGAGACACCCGGAACCACTCTCCTCCCCACCCGCCCCAAGCTGCACCCCAGCCTCCCACCTGCAGAGCCTCACCTTGACATCCTCCCACCGCTCCTTGTCTTCCTTCAAGACCCGGCTGGTGTGCAGTGGGGTCTGGGGGACCTTCGTGGATTGCTGGAGAAAGAGACAAGGGGTTCCAGTGAGAGTCGGGGCAGAGTCTCAGCCTGAGGGGCCCTCGAAGACCCAGAGTCCCCGCCCGCCGGGCACACCAGGCTCACCATGATCCAGGGATGGTTCATGAACTCTGTGATGGTCATTCTCTGAGTGGGCTCTGTTTTCAGCAGGTTCCGGATAAGCATTTTCACTGTTGGGTGGCAAAGGGAACAGGGGTAGCTCAGGGGCCACTCCCTGCACACTTTTCAGGGGACAGCAGCTCAAGAGGGCTGCACACAAAGGCACACTGCAGCAGCCCGAGGACCAGTGTGCTCTGCCACTCTCTGGGCCCCCATGGCTGGCAGCTGGGCCTTGACTCAGGGTCCACAGGCAGGGCCACCCAGCAGCATGAGACGGCCCGCTACATGTGCATGTGCATGCCCACACACGCATGCACGCACAAAGGGCATCTCCCCTCATCCCAAAGGCTGGGTTCCTACCTTCCTCTGATACTTCTGACCACTCTGGGTTGGGAAATTCATATTGGCCCATTCGGATGCGGGTCTTCATGCCCGGAGAGATGGCAAGGCCATGGTTGGAATAAAAGGGAGGATACCCACACAGCCTAGGCCAAGCAGAGGCAGGGAGAGAGGGACAGAGCCAGTGTTACTTAGGGGCCTGTACCAGGAGCAGGATGAGGAACAGGTTCTGTTCCTTATAAAGGTCACGAAGAAGCAGGGGCTCACTGTACAGGTGCACAACACAAAGTCAGCGATAGGCCCTCAGTCTAATGAAGAAGAATCGTCACCCCTTTCTAACCCGTTAGTTTCCGCCACCACTTAGCAGTCAGAACCCACAAAGCACGGAGAGAAGGGGGCACGCAGGGGACTGCCAGGGACTCCCCCGCCCAAAAGGGGATGCTAAGCGTCGCCTCTTCCTCTTGTCCTGCAGAGGTTCAGGCCTCACCGAGTCCCTGCCCCACCGCAGCCCAGCCCGGCCGGCCCTGCCCAGCACACTCACAGGATGTACATGATGACACCCAAGGACCACATGTCGCAGGACTTGTCATACTTCTCTGGGCCCAGCACTTCCGGAGCTGCAAACCAAGGATCACCATGGGCGGGCCTGGACCTAACCCAGTTTCTCTTGAGATGCTCCCCATCCTGACCCTTCACCCCGCCACACTGGACAGCAGCGGGGGTGGGAGAGGAGAGCGGCGCCCCCAGGAGGAGCCCTGCAGGGAGACTCTGAAGATGAAACCCTTGCCCAGCCGCCAGACTCTACTGCACTGTCTGTTCATCTCATACACACACTTTGGCAGCAGATTCTGTGCCCAGAGCCAAATCTACAGAGAACTGATGGGGATGGTGGCTCTTCTCAGGAAGACTGCCCAGGGCTGTCTAGCCCTGCCAGTCTCAAGCACACGATTCCCCCAGTCCTCAGTCCTGGCCTAACTCTGACAGCCCTGCTGGTAACGGTGTCCTGCTGGCATCAGCAAGGGCCAGCAGAACACAACTGCCCTGGGATCTGTGCCCTGAGGTCTGCCAGAACGGCGGGGGGAGAAAAGTCCTGGGGAGAAACTGCTCCCTGGGCTTGCTTCTCTGGACTCACCCACATAGTATGGTGTGTAACAAGGAGTGGTCAGAGAGTTGTGGCTGGTGGTTTCCTTGGCAAAGCCAAAATCAGTGAGCTTCAGAATAGCGTTGGGCCTTTTGGAGGTGTATAAGAGATTCTCTGGCTACAAAGAGAGACAGATGGGTTATGACCCTGGGGCCGAGAGGGCAGCCACCCAACAGCCCCGTGCCTAGCACCCGGTGCTGCACACTGAAGGCGCACGAGTCCACACGGCCGGTCCTGCCTTGCCAGGGAGACAGGCACCTGGAGGGATGAGACCGACCATGAGGCTACGGTGAGCACAGGGGCAGAAATGCCCAGGGGTGCTGGTGGGGCGCTCACGGCCAGAGGGCAGAGGACAGCACACTGCCCTCTTCTGCCCTCAGGGCTCGGGCTGGCTCTTGAGAGGCCTCTGGGGCCACCCACTCGCCACCCCATAGCCTCCCAGCACCCAGGCACGGCTGGCACCTTGACGTCCCGGTGGGCAATGTTGATTGAGTGCAAATACTGGATGGCCTCGCCGATGCTCTTCATGATCTCTGATGCTTCTGGAGAGGAGAGAGGGTGGGAGTGGAAACAAGTCTCTGGCTGGGTTGGAAAACCTGCACCTTAGTCCCAGCCTGTGCAGCCTGAGGCCCCACACCCATCACCCACTCCAGGAACAAGGAAGCCAGGAGCTGCCCGACCAGCTGAGGGACCCACCCGGGTAGGCAGCAAGTGGAGGGGCAGCAGTGTCCCAGCCCACCCACACAGGCCCTGCTACCTCTTTCTGTGAATGCCTGGTCTCCTCGGTCCTGGATTCGGCTGAAGAGCTCTCCACCATCCAAACTGAAAGGGAGCCCCGTGTGAGCCGGGGACACACAGCCCACCCCCACTCCACTCCCCCAGGGTTGTCAAGGCCCAGGACCACACTGGGGTGTCCTCAGCGGAGGGGCTCCTTGCAGGCTGGGGACAGGCTGGGCCAGACACACAGCAGGCTGCCTACCACTCCATGACAATCAGCAAGCACTTCCTCCCCGCATACAGGTTCTCGTAGACGTCCACGATGCGCACAATGTGAGGGCACTGGGAGGCCCGCCAGTGCAGCTCCACTTCCCTGCGGGCCTTTGGGCAGTCCTGCAGCATCTGCAAGCCAAGCCCCTCCTGAGCACACCAGTCTGGTGAGGGGGGGGGGCACCTTCCACGCCCCAGTCCCACTTCCTCTAGCCTCACAGCAGCTTCCCTCGCCTCTCCTTCTAGATCCCGGGAGGACTTTGCAGCGAATCTACCTGCTCCACAGAAAACCTCAACACGGCTCCTCAACGTGACCCCGCAGGGCCTTGACAGCGCGGCAGAAGTCAGCCCTAGCTGCGCTGAGCGCAGGGCCTGAGGTGCACAGAAGGCACCAGCAGCAGGCGGTGCAGGGGCACAATGGGTAAGGATGCGGGGAGAGGCAGGCCGAGAAGAACCAAGACAGTAGAAGAGGGACCTAGAGGGGAGACTCCAGACTCGGACTCGGCAGGTCAGGCACCTCCACACTTGCTTAGACCCACACACCACGCCACAGCAGGCCTTCTCTCTGCCAGTGGTTGACTTCGACCAACAGACAGGGACCCCCCCACCCCCGAGTCAGCCGGCACAGTTCTTACCACATCTGAGACCCTGAGCGAGTCACAGCCCTCCCCTGAGCTGCTCTTCTTCCCTAACCAGTCAAGGTACTGAAGGCAGCTGGGCCGTCACCAGCCTCCAGGGCTGAATCCTGGCCAGTGTACACCAGGCTCGTTTGTTCAGGGCTTTCGTCAGTGACTGGCTTAGGAACAAACCTAAGAACCAACTGTCCCAGAAGAGCTTCACAGGAAATCTACAGAGAAGCCACGGCTAAACAGGACAAGGGACCCCCATCATCTGTCCTGTAAGTGGCGCGTGGGACCATGCCAATCACCCTGGAACTCCGGAGGGGGCCGCCTGTCATTACTGAGCAGACAAATCAGTTCACTGAAGAGTCAAGCAGCACACCCTTGCTGACATCGCAAGAGTCCCTCGTGACTTCTTTGTGGTACAGTGAGCTTTCCTGACTGCTTAAATTGACCTTAGCACAACATGCTCATTGACTGGAGCCAAAGCATCTTGGTACACCTCTCCTTTGTAGAATGGGTGACAGCCCCACGAATATGTGTGAGGATTGAGTGAAATATTCCTGCAAACAATCCAGCAGAGGGCAGCCCTGTGCTCAGTAACAGTCGCTTCATTTCCATCATAGTGCCAGCTAAGCTCCTACGAAGATGCTAAAATGCGGACAACGGCCCACATAGACTTATCACTGAGTAGTCAAGACCAGCCTCCAGCCCCCTTGGGACATTTCACGGCCTGGGGTGTCAGAGAGAGAGAGGGAGTCGGGCTGGGGAGCCAATGGACAGGCAGCACGGGAGATGTCAAGAGCTGGGCAGTGAGTAACTGCCATGGACCAGGGACAGGACGGGTAGGTGGGTGATGCCGCGGGGAGGGCTTAGAGGCTGCTGGAAGTGCACAGGCCTGCTGCGGAAGCTCAGACAGCACAATGCTGCCCGAGCACAGAGGGCAGGGACAGGCCAACAGGGATTCTCAACAATAAAACCAGCACGCATTTAGGATACGGCCCATGGTGTGCGTGGCCTTTTCTGATTGGACAGCAATTACCATTTTTACAGGATGAGAGAACTGAGGCTCAGGGAAGTAGCAGCCCAAGCCTACATTTCTGGGACAAGACAGCGCCAGCGCTGGCATCTGGGCCTGAAAAATTCTAAGCCTTTCCACTGTAACCACCCAGCTCTAAAGGGGACGCTAGAGGGTGAGACTTCAGAGGGACTCTGCAGCGGCAATTCCCCAAACAGGTGGCAGGAAGAATCAGCAGCTAGACAGGTCAGGTTCTCCCCACACCGAGCGCTGCGGGAGGCAAGGTCCCTGTGGAGCCACACTGCCACCTTGTGGCCCAGAGTCCTGAGTTCCACCACTTTCTCCTTCATTCATCTGGACAGAGCAAGAAAAGACGCCTTTTATTTCCCCATGCTCTAGGAGCAGGAGGAGGCACCAGCCAACCTCATGTGTACCTGATTAGATTCAACAAGCATTTACTGCACTCCTAGTACAGGCCATGCACTGTGCTGAAAGTCAAGACCTGACAGCAGAGTCTTGATCTGAAAGTTCAGGCTCGTAAGGAGGGGAAGGGAAAATACAAGAGAGGGTAGAGACAGAAAATCCTCAGAGCCCAACTCTTCCAGGTGAGAAGCAGCCTCCCATGGGAGCGCTCCACATCTGCAGGAGGGCGGGGAAAGGGAGGTGCAGACAGCTCCCAGGCTGCCCGCATCTTCCACAGCTGGATGCACAGCCTGGGGAGAAACGAGAACACTGCCACTCACACGGGTGGTGTGGGTGACAGGCAGGAGAAAGCCTGAGGGTGACGGCACAGGAGCATGAGTTAAGAGACCAACTCTCAGACACTGGGAACTGTGGTTTGGGATCCAGGAACATAAATTACTGGGATCAAATGTGATCCAGGCACTGGTGTCCACTGCGTAGTACAGGCTCCATACCACAGACGAGCGCAGGAGCGGCAGCTTGGAGCCGGCACGTGTTCAGCAAGGGGAGACCACGCGCCCTCCCAGCAGTGCGACGCAACCATTCTTCCTGGCAGATTCTATTCAAAAGGTCAATAAAAAATTTCCACTGGGCGGAGCATGGTGGCGCACACCTGCAATCTCAGCACTCTGGAAGACTGAGGCAGGGGGTCACAAGTTCAAGCCCAGACAGGGCAACTTAGCCAGACTCGGTGTTAAAAATAAGAAAGGGCTGGGGATGTAGCTCAGTGTGCAGGCCCTGGGTTGAATCCCCATTAAAGCTTTCAAGTAAAATCTTCCCCAAAAAGCTTACAACCCAGTGAGACAATGCCCCATAAGAATGCTGAGCCCACAGCGTCCACAGCAGCCCAGCAGGAAGGGCCTCTGTCACCCCCTACAGGTGCACAGGACCAGCGATCCAGGAAGGAAAGTTGAAGGCTGTCCAGTTTACTCAGACTTTGCCGCCACGTGGTTGTGGATTTACCCCGAGGAAGGACTTGAGTCCAGGACTGGAGTTTGTCGATTTGGGACTCCACAGCCTGGGGAGGTCAGGAGTCCACGCCAGCTCTGTGTCTACAGGCGGAGGCGATGACCCCAGCCTGGCCTCTCCCTCACAGAGCCCTTGCGTTGTCTCACAAAATGAGCCGAGAAGTGAGAGGCGCTCATCACTGCAAAGCAGGAGCGCTGCTGCCAGGGAGGGCAGGGCCATCACTGAGCTGAGGCTGCAGCCCACAGCTCTGCAGGCCGGGTTCCTGTCCTCGGCCGGGGAGCCAGCACCCGGCATCTGTGCCATCTCAGTGACATGATGCCCCAGACATGCGCAGGACCTGGTGCCAGGACTCGGAGCTCCAGGCAAGTTCTGCTCCTCCCGCCAGAGAGGTCCAGCACAGCTCCGGGCCAAAGGAAACTGAGCCCTGTCCACACCACACTTCAGGCTCAACCAGATGCCTCAGCAGGCGTTGTGGACAATGAACCCAGGCTGCAGAACCGGAGGGTACAAACCCAGGCCAGCACTGCCCGGGGCTAGAAGCCAAACTACCTCGCCAGTCAGTCAAGCTGGAGTCAATCTCCCAAAATAATATTCCTGAAGATGACCGAGAATATTAGACAGAGTATTTTTCTTCTTTTAAAAGAAAAAAAAGTAGCCCTTTGCACATTTGTACCTTTTCTCCCCAACCCAAGTTTCTAAAGGTCATGATCAAATTTGATTTCTGTTTAATTCCTCCCCTCTCCCTTCCCTTGCCCAGATGTGCTGAGTTTTCCTACGCTGGGAGAAGTTTCTGTGCACACCGTGGCCCGTCGCTCCCTCTCTGTTACCTGAACTGTCTCACAGATGCCCTCCCTGAAGGTGACTGACAGGGGAGCTGCAGCAGGTCCTCTCACCTTCTCTGCAGGAAGTAAACTGGGAAGAGATGGACCTCAATTCTAAGAAACACAGTAACAATTTCCCAGGAAGACACCCCCACCATGGCAACCGACGTACCCTGGGCACAGGTTTATCAGAGATTCTTGGCTACATCTGAAAATCAACCAGAACAATGAAAGCAAGAGCTTCGCACTGGTCGGCAGCCTGGATGGCACCAGGGGCTGAGCACAAAGTGCCACAGACACCTACACACAGTGTGCAGCACAGAAAGCTGGCAGAGAGCAATCAGGAATGTGCTCATTTGGGGCCAGAGATTTAGCTCAGTGGTTCTGCCACCTGCCTCAAAAGCGCAAGGACCTGAGTTCGATACCCAGTACCAAAAAAAAAAACAAAAAACAATGTGCTCATCTAGAGTACAAGTAAAGAACAGGACAGTGGCTGAGCTCCCAGCTAGGTCAGAGGGTAGGCAGTGAGCAAGGTTCCCAGGCCACTGCCAGAGCCACCAGCAGAGTGAGCTAGGGTAGCAGGTGCAACCAGCAGCCGGGAGAGTCACACGGAAAAGGACCCACTCCTCTGGCATGGACAAGGACAATGGAGACCAAAGGGCCCAGGACCACAGTTCTGAGGGCCAGAGACTACACCGGGGAAGGCCTACCCACTGAGAAGCCACAAGCGTCCCCAGGAGCAACTGACATGCGTGAGCCCGTGCTAAGCCTGGCACCCACACTGCACTGACTCAGCCCCGTGCGGTTTGCATCTGAAATCATCCTGCACTGCAGAAAAGGTCAGTTGTGCATGCTCACACCGTGCGACAGCCAAGGCCACCTGCCCAGTTGGCAGGGGTCCGGACCAGCCACAGGGTCCACAACCCGGGGAGGGGCCTCCAGGACGGCAGCAGTGAGAGACGGATGGTTCCAGGCCTCCCTGGAGGCCAGAGATGGGCCCTCCATTCAGGCTATACCTGGACTCCGTTGGCCCTGACTTTTCATCACAGGTCCAAGATGAGCACCAGAGAAAAGGGAAGAAATACAGGACCTGGGGCCTGAGGTGCCGCTCAGCAGCAAGGCCGATATGAGGACAAGGTTGGCAAGGAAAAAGCCGCAGGCCTCAGTGATCAACCCGCACAAGCCCCACTCCCTACTGGCTGTGTGAAATAGGGAGTTTTTAAACTGTTCCCTTATCTGTTGTCCTTATCTGTTGAATGGCATAGTAAAAGTCCTTACGCTTCATGGGGTTGCTATATTAAATGAGTTCTCACACACACATGTATAAATTACCAAGAATGGTGCTTGGGGCATAGTTAGCACTGCATTAGTGTTTGCTGTTACTATTCTGCTCCTGGCTCCGTGAGCTCATCCTGCTGGACGTCCTGGGCAGCTGGGATCCCGGTCATGCCTGGTGTTATTAATAGCTCTAGGCCGTGGGCAGTGGGGGACCCAGGAGACTGTGGTCCAGGGAGGAGGAGGGAAACAGGCTTTGGCATTGAAGCCCTGAGCTCTCCCACCTGATACCACCAAAATTGGACAGCTGGAGGGGGCGGGTGTGCTATGTAACAAGAGAAGGAAGACATTGCTTCCCGAGACTGACTGTGATTTGGTGCCAAGGATGATGCAAAACCCTGATTCAGGCACTGCGCATACTGCTGCGTGGTGCATGTTGTCGGAGGAGACCTCTACAGAGGCAGCTGGGTCAGGGGAAAAGCCCTCTGGGTCACACACTAACCCCTGGGGCTTCAAGCTTGGGTGTCCCTCTGTCCTGGGACCACAGGCGCCCCTGCCGCACACAGGGAAGCTGCCTGGCATGGTGCTTTGCAAGTGCAGGTGAGAGGGCAGCTGCTGCAGGTGGGCACCAGCAACCCTCCCAGTGCAGTGCTGTCATGGGCCACAGCCAAGGTGGGGGCGGGGAGGGCCCCGGGGGCTGTCACCCCTCACACCCACCCTGGGGGAACATCCTGACCTGCTCGGGAGACTCATTCAAGGGCTTTCGGGTGTCCGTGGCAGGGCTCAAGCTTTGTGAACCCTGCTCTTGCTGCTCCAAAAGCCCCCTTCCCAGCACCTCACGGAAGGCAGAGAGCGCAACGTCTGCCCAGAGCTGTCAGGAAGGGCACAACAGAGGCTGAGTGAGAATGACTTGGGCACAAGCCCTCTAACGCTGAGATTGCACTTGTAAAATGTCATCCTGCCGTGCCCACCACAGATGCTGCTAAAGGGCACACACAAGCCCTGCACTTACTCACCTTAACCAGGAACGGCTAACAAACTCACACCCAGCAAAAAGGGAAAGAAACTGCTTTCTGAAAAAAATGAGAGCTGAGGCTGCAGCCCGAGAGACTGCAGGCTGTGGTCCCGCCCTGCACCACTTACATCCGAGTTTATTCCATCTGCAGGCATGGGGATGACACTTGAGAAGAGCATTTCATGGGGAAATGAACTCCCAGATGTCCATCAGAGTCTCAGTTACCATCTCTGTCACTGTCTGAGCCAGCACACTGTTCTTCTACAGCACAAATGCTAATCTGCAATTAATATCAATTTCTTTATCAGAAAGTGGCTAAGAGTAAGCAAAAAATCAAGTTACAAAAGCTTACACGACCCCAGGGCTCCAGGTGTATTTATTCATACCGTACAACCGTACAACCTATCTATCCAGACACACAGCACGGATGTCCACATGCGTGAAGCAGAGCACAGCAATACCCAGTACATTAAAAATGATCTCTGAAAGACAGAATCCAATGATTCACTTTTCTTTATTAGACTTTATTTCCTAGACGGCTCATAATTAGCATCTAATACTTCTTAAAAAGACTAAGAAGCTTAGCTCTCCAAATTTCAATCAGAGAGCACCACCTGTCCCTGGCCTTATGAGCACACAGCAGGCTGGGCTCTGAGCAGCTCCGCCTGGGAGCTCCGCTGCCCAAGTGTGCAGGCCACAGAGGCCCTTGTGAATCCTTGAGCAAAAGGCAGCTCACGCCCCACTGCACTGCCCTCGCCGCCAGATACAGCCTTCCCGGTGAGCAGCTCTCCTTGCAGCCGGCACCTGGGGAACTGAGCCCTGCTGCCCCTGCTAGCCACGAAGGGGGCAGGAAGAAGCCACGAGTCCACAGGGCCGGGACACTCTTCTCGCACCATGTAGCTCTGTTGGGTCCTTCGATCCGGAGCGCCCGCCCTTGGACCTAGAGCCAGAGCGGCACGGGGGAGGTACGTGGTACCTGACCCCACCCCTCACAAAGCCCCGGCTGGTCTAGCGGGTGCGAGGATAGCGCCGAGCAGGCCTGTGCCCCTGGGAGACTCACACTATCACAGAAGGGACACGAGAAGGAAGTTCCGAAACCATTTTAGTTATGCAATGTGACCTGTGCAGCAGAGGAAACAAACAGTGCAGCCACAGACTTGGGACTCGCTCCCGAGGTCACAGACAGGTCCTACAGCGCGGCTGCCCAGGCAGCTCAGCACAGGCCCGCGGGAGACCACGGGGAGCCACATCGGCTAAAGGCCTCCTTTCCTCCTCCTCTCCTGCGGGACGAGGGAGTACGTCCTCCTTCCAGAACCTCGCATGGGACTTGGCCAGAGCTGATCTACACAAAAATCTAACAAGAGGCGAAAGCCTCAGAAAGCAGACAAATAAGATACACGAAGCGCTGCTCTTCATGTCGGGGTGCACATTCCCGCACATCTGATGGAAGGCAAAGTGAAAGAGAAAATCCCTGTCCAAAAGAAAGCCAACCCTGACAATGGGCTCTCCCAGTACTGAATGCCCTCAACACCTGGCAGGAAGACAGGCCACCTCCACCGTGAGTGACATCCCTTCAGCCCCTGACTCCTCTCCAGAACCGACACGGGGCGATCACAGAAGACAGGCTCGTCAAAAAGCCAAAGCCCTAAAAGTCACACCTCGAATGACAATCTTTCTAAATATCTGCAACACACAACGGACGGAATGCTAAACTCTAACTAATCAATTATAAAAGATTAGCAACCCAATATAAAGACGGCTAAAAGGTAGAAGGGTAAGAACAGGCAGCTCAAAGAAAAGATGCTCACTGCAATTCGAGGAGAAAAATGTTTAGATAAACAAGGACAATTTCACAAGGCTGGCAAAAAGTGTTTGACCAAAACACAACTCCCAGATTTATGCAAAGATTTTCGGAGAAAGGGCATTCTTCTCAGAAACTCACTCAAGAGGGCTATAAACATAAACTAGCAGTTTTGGGAGGAATCTGGTTATATCTATCAAAAGTATAAATGTTCAAACTTGGACCTGATAATTACCCAGCCAGGACTCTATCTTACAAACTGCATTCATAAAGCATTTTAATGGCAAAAGGCTGGTAATAACACAAAAGGCCCCAGTAAGGCCATGGTAGATTAAAAGACAGCAAATCCACACAAGGGAACACTGCGCACTCTTGTAGAAGAAGGGGCTCCTCAACCCCCGCCCCCTTGCAGACGGACAGAACAGGGTGTTACAAAATGCGAGAGCAGACACAGAACAAAGTGATACTCTGGCTTTGTGTTTAATGTTCTCATTTTTTAAATAGAACTGACTTTTTTTCCCAGCACTGGGAATTGAACCTAGGGCCTGGTACATGGCTAGGCGGAGACTCCACCACTGAGCCCCATCCTCAGCCCTTCTGACACTTTCCTTTTGATACAGGACCTTGCTAGATCCCCAGGTTAGCCTCGAACTTGCAGCCCTCCTACCTCAGCCTCCCAAGTGACTGAGATCACATGTGAGTGCTGCCAAACCCAGCCATGTTTCTTAACTTTTAAAGTACTGTGTATTAATAAAGACAGCAGCAAACACACCAAAAGGTTAGTAGTTTTCTATAAATCATAGTAGTATGGGTGATATTTTCTTCTCTTGTGTATTTTTAAATTTCTAAACCTAAAAAAAGGAAAGTACTAAGGAGAATGTATAATTCTCTTTGTGTAGCTTTATTGTTGTTACTGTTTTATTTCTTAAGACAGAAGAGAAAGGGCATATGGATTTGTGGCTGCTTACATTTTTCTGGAGAAATTAAAGTTAACAGTGTTGAACACTAGAAAATAGGTACTAGAAAGAGGTGTATTTTTTCTTTTTTCCCTTTTCATTTTATGCTTTTATGTACGGTTTGAATCTTTACCATCCACCCAGACTTCTTTTTACAAATGAAATCAAACAGTTTGGATTCTGACGTGCAGTGTGCCTCGGGTCTTTCACCCAAACCCAGCCTGAGATGGTGAGGCAGTTACAGGGCCCCGGAGGCGCTGCCCTTAGGACTGGAGAGGAGGGAGGGAAGCAGGGATGAGGGATGACACCGTGCCACAGGAAGGCAAGCCTGGAGCAGGCTGTGCGCTGCAGGCCAAGACAGTGGTGATGACAGAGGCTGGCTGAGGCCCTCCCACCGCTGCTACACACTCCTGACCCTCCCTCATGGAAATGAACACGCCACATAGAACCATTTGGGAGCCTCGGGTAGGAAACCAAACTGGGAGACCCATAGGTTTCGATTTCTTCCAGAAGATGATTAAGGCTTTGAAAGGAAAGGGGCATTTTCATTTACACCACACCTGTCATGTGCCGGGTACACTTTGTTTATTTAAACCTCCTACCAGCCCTGTACTTGCAGCCCCTCACTGGCTCCCTTGTAAGAGGTGTGGACTGAGGCCCAGTGAAGCAGCTTGCCCAAGGCCACCCCGCTGGTAATGATAAAGCCCAGATTCCGACTCCAGCCTCAGGTTGGGCTGATTGACTGATTAACCTTCAAGAAAGGCAGCTGAGCTGCAAACCTCTGACTGCATCCCCTCCTACATCTCCCCTCTGTCCTGGTCCCAGGCAGCCCCGTCCTGTTTATCCCCACAGCCTTCGGGCCCAGTGCAGCACCTGACACAGCAGAGTCGCAATAAACACTTGCTGACTAAATGGGCAGACTGTGCAGCAGGGCGGCTTCATGGCTGTGGCTTCCAACAAGACACAGGCATCTGCCCCTGGGAGACAGGGCATGGCGGTAAGGAGGAAACACACACAACTCAAACCTGAGCTGCAGGAAGAGAAGTACCGTGTTCTACTTAGGTCCAACTCTTAGAAATCGAGATCTTTCTGATTAAGATGGAAGGAGGTGAGGAGTGCTGCTTCTGGCCGGAGCAGCTCCACCAATTTGACCTGCACAAGGGCCAAGCAAATTTAAAATTGCAATCTGAAGTGGTTACTGCAGTCTCATCCTCACCGCCCCAACTTGGCAGTGAGGTTCCTGGCGTGTCCATCTAAATCAGCAGACCTAGAGGGAGGCAGAGGGGGAGAGAAGGGGGCCTACAAATCAGGCAGCATGTACACACACACACAGACACATGGACACACACCCCTTGTCCGCAATTCCGTGCAACCAACACCAGAGAACAGCTAGTGATGAGCAAAGGAAGAGAGCCAGAAGATGGAGCACTGGCTGTGCTAACAGGGGGGCCACTGGGGAGCAGATCTGACCCCCTCGACACCCAGACCCAACAGCCCAGACATATGACAAACCTCAGGTCACACTAACCCAGACCCGAGGACCTCTACGGCAGAGCGGAACCTGATACATTCCTGCTTTACTCAAAACATGACCCTTTGCCCAGGATGAAGATCTAAGCATGGGAAGTGTTACTCTGAGCTGAACTCTAACCAGGAAGGAAAACCTAGTGAATTATGTTTAAAAGCACGCACACACACTTCGGTTAGTAAAAACAATAATAACAACAGCACCACACTGAGGAAGTGACCTCGATAATTTAGAGTTCAAAGGAGGGAAGAAAAACGAAAAAACCCCAGAGACAAAACCAGTAGCTTAGCCTAGACCAAGAGCTAATGATGAAACAAAGAAGTAGTGTCGGCAGAGATCCCCAAAAGAAATGTGTTTGGGAAGGTCTGGCCTGAGACCTAGCAGGTGAACTCTGCTGGTCGGACACATAATCCGGAAGAAGGGGGGAGGCTGCAGCCACAGGTCTGGCCACAGCACGGGAAGAGCCAAAGAGCTCAGCTACTAAAGGATGTGTCCAAAGACACAAACAACTGCCCGTAAGCCGGGGCAGACCACAAGAGAGGGGCCCAGGTTCACGACGCAACAGAGGCAGAACTGCAGAAGGGTACATCCAAAGCTGTAAGATGAACGGGGGGTTGGTGTTCGTGTAGAAAAGACACAGAAGGGAGGAATGCTCATCTCTGATACGTCCAGCTTTTCTGGCAAGGAGAAAGCTCTTCAGACTAGAGCAAGTTAAACATTTACAATCACACAAGTGCATGTGTGGACTTTTTTTTTTTTGCCAGCATCAGATTGATTGATTGAAGTCTTTATCATACGTGGGTACTCTTAAGGAAACCTCAAATTCAAACTAGGCCAAGAAGCGAAGTGCCTTTACTCAACAAAGGAAGTTATAAGATGTCAATCTTAGAAGAACCACATCCCAGGATGCAACAAGAAGCCACAGGTGGGTTCCAAAAGCACTACTGGCAACCGCTTAGCAGCCCTGAGGCAAAGGAGGAGGGTCCACTCGCAGGCTGTGGGACAGGGCACACTCCCTCCTAGCCACTGGCGTCCTGCACTGGACCAGTGGTGGCAACCTCATGGCACGCATGCCGCAGTGGGCTGTTTGTGTCCTTGAAAGATCTAAAAGGTTCACCATCACTGCACTGGACTAAGCACTCTGGGCTTTGAGGACTCACAGGCTAGCCAGGGGGGAAACAGAAAAGATACGTCAACAAAATTGTTTTTAAAACTCTGCCAACTAAGAGGACTTAAGGAAGTGGTCTCGATCTTTTTGTTTAAAGGGAAAGGGAGAAGCAGGGTCGACACTGGAGCATAACGGCCACTTCTGGCAGAGAAGAGCAGATCATCAGCTGGACCTTCACCGCCCAGCCTGGCCTCCCTGAGAAACCACGGCAAACTAGTCTCATTGCCTTTTCAGCAGAATGAATAAAGTTATTTACCAAAAGAAGGGCAGACACAGGGGCCCTGACCACTATAAAGCACGAAGACAGTCTGTTGCCGGACCTTTGGGATGACAATGAAAGAGGGCGTGAGGTGACAAAGCATTTAGAAGATATTTGCAGTGGCTGTAAATGACCTGATAAGGTGGTGTTTAATGGCTGGAGGACAAGCTGCTGAACCCTAACATGCTGAACTCCCTGTCCTGCCAGTATGCTTCGGGGCCTCAGTAAATGGCAATGACATCACCACCCAGCCAAAGCAGTCAACCTCAGCCTCTGGCACTGCCTCCCTCTGCCACAGAACTCATCCAGATGCATCGTGGAAGGAGCCCAAATCCATCGTCCCTGCCCAGTCTTGCTGCCCCTTCTCACTGGCTTCCAGCTGGAACATTTACTCTGTTCCAGTACACCCAAGGGCACCTTCGGAAGGACAAATCTGAGCAGGACATTTTCTTCAGAAACATCTCCACTGGATAAAGGATAAAATCCTGAACTTGGTCTTTCCCAGCTCCTACCTTCATCATCTCTACCCTTACCTCCAACTTCCCCCTCAGAAGTGAGAGCAAGCCAGACTGCCTGGGAAGGGGCACAGTGCCCACACGTGAGCTCAGCTGAGCTTCATGACCTCTAACAAGCCATGTCTTTGGATGACTCCAGTCTACATTATCAAGGATCAGCATGTGCCAAGTGCCTGTGAAGTCTTTCTAACCACTTTGAGGCAGAATCAACCCCTCTTGACTGAGAGATGGAGGGAGGAAAGGCAAAGGGTACAAAAAGAAGATGTATTACATACATGTACCAACTCCCCACAATGACTGCAACCACCATGGACTACAAACATACTAATAAAAGAATAAAATAGGATTTCTTTCCTCTCAATATATTCCTGGTATGGCTTACATCTAAACTATCTCCCCAAAGTCTCATGTGCTCAAAGGTGGAACCTGGTGGAAGGAGATGGGTCACCGACGGTGTGACCTGGAAGGATGCACTCTTGTTCCCAGCTCCTCCCTCTGTTTGCTTCCCGACCACCATGAGGTGAGCAGCATTCTTCTGCCTGGAGCCAGCCAGCCACAGACTAGAACACTCTGAAAACCATGAGCCAACATAAACCTCCCCTCCTCTAAGTTGCAGGTCAAATATTTCACCCCAGCAACGGGAAAGCTGACTAACACAATTCCCACACAACTGTTAGACTCCTGGTGTTATTTAAAAGACAGTTCCTCCTCCTGCTGGGCTGGAGGCTGCACCATCTTCTTCAGCAAGTTTATCAAACCTGCAAGTGACACACATACATATATACCTATCTACATACATAGGTGATGGTCGATGTGCTCGGGAGCAGGTTTTTAAAAGATTACAGCATGGGCCGGGGATTTAGCTCAGTGGTTCCGCTGCCTGCCTCGCAAGCGCAAGGACCTGAGTTCAAGATTACAGCAGAAGGAAATATGGAGTGGGGCATGGTGGCACACACCTGTAATGCCAGCTACTCAGAAGACTAGGCTGGAGGATCTCAAGTGCCAGGCCAGCCTGGGCAACATAGTGACACCCTGTTTCAAAATAAAATTAAAAGGGCTAAGGATGTAGCTCAGTGGTACGCTGCCTCCCTAACATGAGTTAGGCCCTGGCCGAGGAGAGAAAGAGAGAGAGAAAATGAGGCAAAACTATCCCCGCAAAAGTCATATAGTAGCAATCAAAAAATCATTCACAATAGCCTAGGAGGAGAACTTTCTTAACTCAGATCTGAGGAACACAAACATGAGTGAGACCAAAGGCTCTGCAAGAACCCAGGCTGCCTGGCAGGGGGCACAACACCACCTCCCACTAGCCGTGGGACCCGGGCGAGTGTCCCAACCTCCTGGCACCCCAGATCCCTTAGCTGTCAAACAGGGATAATAGCAGTATCTACCTGGGGGGGCTGTTGCTTAGTTAATAACAACGTAACTGCACTGAGAATTGTTCCTGGCTCCACAAACTTTTATTGTTTGTTGTTGTTTTTGTTATCAAAAGCTGCTTCCAAGAAAAGGAAAGAGAAAGTATAGAGCATTCTGGTTACAAGCAGGAGTCTAAAACTAGACTGCCCCAATTTCAAACCCCAGCCTTAAGCTTGGTAGTTTGCCTGGCCGTCACCAGCTACTTCACTTTCCAACCCTCCATCATCCTCATCCATTAAAGGAGCTAAGGACAGGGACTAGGGATTTAGCTCAGTGGTTTCGCTGCCTGCTATGCAAGCACAAGTTCGATCCCCAAGTTTGATCCCCAGTACCAAAAAAAAAAAGGAGCTAAGGACAGTCTCTGTCAAACATAGCCACATCAGCACTGCCTATTTCAAACTGGAAATAAAATATCCACAAACAAAAACTAGTAAAATATATTATTGTATATCCACACCATAGGATAATATGCAATTATCAAAAAAAGAGGTAGATCTAGATACACAGATATCAAAAGCCCTTCAAATGGATACTCATCCATGAAAAAAGGCAAGTTGCAATTTGATCATATATGATATGATCCTAATACGATCCCACTGCTGTAAAGAAAATTTTTTTCGAGACAGGGTCTCACTATGTAGTTCAGGCTGGCCTTGAACACACTGTGTATCCCAGGCTGGCCTCGAACTCACAGCGATCCTCCTACCTTAGCCTCCTGAGTACTGGGATCACAGGCCTGTGCTACCATGCCCAGCTCATAAGATGTTTTGAAAAAGCAAAAGCAATGTGCGTGCACGTGTGTCCGTGTGCGTGAGTGCTCACCTTGGTTTCTACAGCCACGTGAAACCATAAAAATGGCCATGCAAGCCAGTCTTAATCACCACTGGAAAAAAATCGTAACTGTCTCATGACCTTTAAAATTTTCTGTCAAAACAGTATAAAAATACTGTCAAGTTATACATGAATGAGAAAGTTGCAAATAGTAAAACTCATATTTAGTATACTGTAATTTAGAATACTGGAGATGCCGAGAACAAGTGCTCTACTTCTCTGCGAAATGCTCATCCTGAGCCCTGTGAACAGAGCTTGCCTCCCATCATTTCACAGACGCCGCAAAGTGAACCTTTCTATTCTTTCACGTGCTCATACTCCTCTGGGTCAGCTTCCGACATTTTATCCTTGGCATGTTCCTCAAGGTGGAGCATCTGCACGAGTGTCACTTACGTGAAACTTTGTCCCAGTGGCGCCCCACCTCTCTGCCAAGACCCCTTCCCCGATGATGGCTATGTGCCCCCACCTTCTCCGAGCTCCATCTGCACGTGCAGAGCCCGGGACAGTGGCAATGTCCGTGTTCCCGTGGCCAGCTGTCTATTCTATAACCCCGTTACGTTCGGCTCTAACTTCACTTCCAGCATTACTACTTTCTATTTCCTTGCTGAAATTTCATGCCACTGGCCAATTCCCTCTACAGACTATCCACTTTTTATAAACCAACACATGAGTTTCTCAAGGAGGTAAGGAGGCAACACAACCACACTCCTTCCTGTCTGAGTGTGAGACGCACAGATAGGCAGCGACCAATCACCGGCTCTTAAAGAAGAAGCATGACTGGCCTGTGACCATGATGAGCATCTGCTACGTACCTAGTGACTTGTGGACTGGGGCACTACCAGCAAAGTTCATACCCCACACAATTACTCAGAGTTAATGTGCCATGACAACTGAAAGGTGAGCAATGTTTTGGAGGACTGGCATTGACTAATCCCTGGTAAATGAAATTCATGCATATTACAACCATAGAAATAAAGGAAGACTGTACAAAGACCACAATCTGGAAGTGTATCACTCTTTAGTGACTCCTGACTACGAAAGAGTTTACCCTCTGGGAAGATCTACACTTGGAAACAGTTGTCAATCTGGGCTGATTTTGCCCCTCAGGAGATATTTGGTAATGCTGGGTGAAATGCTTGACTGTCACAACTTGAGGGGACAATTAGATGACTTCAACTGGCATGTAAAGAGTAGAGGCAAGAGAAGCTGCTAATTCCTACAAAGCATAAGACAACCTCGACCAAACAAAGATGTATTTGGTTCAAAAGGTCAGTAATACCAAAGCTAAAAAATACTGTTTTAAACCCACGTTTTTACTATCTTAATGTTAATTCATTTCTCATCAGGTGGTGGCAAAGATTAAATGAGACAATGACAAGCAGAAGTACACAATCAACACTATAATATCAGAGGCTCGAGATTACTTCAAGCTGAGCACCTTAATACAGCCTTAGCTTCGTAGTAGTGTTTCTGACAGTCACTCATGTGATCCCACACTGATGTGCCACCGAAGGGTGAGTAATGCCTTCAGATTGGTGACAGATGAATACCTGGATCATGTAGGGATCCAAATCCAACCATGCTCTGTCCGTACTTCTCACACATCTAGAACCCACATCTAGACCACATTTAGATTCCAGCACTCAATTCTGGGCAGGACGTTTGACAAAAGGGCTTGAAACTTCCAAAGGGGGACAACAAGAGTGTAACGGATCTGGGAACCACAACCCGTGAAAACAGTTCAATCAGCAGGGACCACTGGCCCACCTCCCAAGCTGAAGTGCTGGGTGTGATAAGAGTCCTAAAATTCTACAGAGCTGTCACAGAAAGTGGCCTTACTGAGACCCGCCCTATGTGTTTCCTCAGGGAGATTCATTCCAGGAGCCTTTCCTCCACAGCAGGAACTTTGTAAGGTGCTCCTCTCCCTGGCATCAGTAGAGCAGAGGAGTCTGGTGAGCTCGAGAGGGGAACTGGACTTTGGATAAGACATTCACCTACCTGAGCAATAAAGCACTTCCTAAGAGTCACATTTTGAAGTGCAGAGTATATGAGTGCTGAGAGCCAGGCAGGAACAAGAAGCAAGAGCCTCCTGTAACACAGCAAGCACACTCCTAAGTATTTATCTAGCGAAATGAAAACATTACATCCACAAAAAGACTTGTGCAAGAATGTTCCTTGGAGCTTTATCCATCGCAGTCAAAAACTGGAAACAACCCAAATGCCCATCAACAGAACAGTTAACCAAATTATATCAAGGCAATGGAATATTATTCAATGTAAAAAGGAACAAAACAAGCAACCTTGCAGATAAACCCCACGCAAAACTGTTCATACCGATTATCCCGTTTATATGATGTTCCAGAACAGGAAAAACCAAACCATGGTGAAAAAACAGTCAGAACCATGATTTTCTCTGAGGGGTGGTTAGGAAAGAACATGATGGAACTTATCAGGACAATCACCTTTTTTGTCTACGTGCTGCAGAAGCTTGACTTGCACACATGCAGACATTCATCAGAACTCACCAAGCCTGTAGTAACAACATAAGACTTAAGCATTTCACTGCTATATAAATCTTCATGGGACAGTTTTTTGGTTTTTTTTTTTGGGGTACCGGAGATTGAACTCGGGTCCTCGCCCTTGTGCAGCAGGCGGCGAAACCACTGAGCTTTATAAATCCCCAGCCCTCGCTGTTATATACATCTTAGCACCCCAAAAAAGATGCATGCACAAATAACTGAACTCTAATTAATGCCTACATATGCTGAACCGTTTAGGAGTAAAATACAGATGTCTGCAAATTATTATGAAACGCATCCCAAAAATAAGACTGGACTGTAAATGGACAGAGACTGAAAGATGGAAAGAGGCTGGATAAAGCAAACACACAGGAAGAGGGGAACGGCAGTCTAGATGACTGAGCATATGGGTGTTCACTGTACAACTCTTTCAAGTTTGCCACATATGTGAAATGTTTTACAATAAAATGTTGTGGGGAAGAAGTGACAGCCAGTAGCAAGAACCAAAAGGGAAAACAGAGGTGGTTGGGAGGTCATGGGAGGAGAGTGCAAGGGGAAGAGAGGATCAGTTTCAACCTCCACAGAGGTCTCTCAAGGTCGGAATTGCAAAAGGCCAAGCTGACCTGGGAAGAGGCAGTACTGGCTAGGAAGGAACACAAGTGAGGCTGGTGCTCAGAACTCTGTGGTCACAAGCTCTTGTTCCTACAGAGCCAGTTCCGTCACTATGAGACTGTGTGTGTGGTCAGGGACAAGTCTCTGCCCCTCTGGCCTTGGCTGAAGGGATCCACGCACAAGGAAGGGCTCATTTAAAAGATCCCATGTGCTTTCCAGCTCCAAGCATCTACTATTCATAGCATCTCTGAAAACCACTTTTCTAGACAGGAACCAAAGAATGCAGGTGCCAATCACAGCTCAGAGAGCTCCAGCAGTTTCAGACAGGCTTCACCCTTCCAACAAAGGCAAGAAGCCTGCTGTTCTGTCAATATGTCCTCAGAGAAGGAGCCTGGGTATAAGCTGCTCTCAACCGTAAACATGTGGATGATGTACTTGGTGGATCAGCCACCGCAAATACTGAATCAACAAGCAAAGGGCTCTCCTCTGCCCCACTCCCCCACACCCATGCCCAGCAGGTTTCTGGGATACATGACACTATGAAACCCAAAAGAGTTAAGGAGATAGATCTGTTGGGAAAGTAGATATAAAAGTAGTAGAAAAAGAATTCACTAACATTTTGAAAAGTTCAGGGCCAGGGATTTAGCTCAGTGGCGCAGTGCCTGCCTCGCAAGCACAAGGTCCTGAGTTCCATCCCCAGTAACAGAAAAAAAAAAAAAGGAAAAAAAAAGTTCAATTTCAGTAATTTTGAGATTACCTACTCTAGCTCCCTCCCTGGCCCCAATGACATTGATCATTTAAACCTGACTGCAATTTCCTATGGTATGGTCAGCTTGATGGCCCTACGCCTCAAAGGCATGTATGCTGGAGTCTACCAAGTGAGACAAGATGCCAGAAAGCAGAGCACCTGTTCCAGCCCAGTTCTGCACTTACCTCGCTGAGTACCTACAGACTCTGTCTCCTCCTCTGTACAATCCACCTCCTAGTCTATCCAACCAGATGCTGTGGATTCCCTGGAAAAGCACAGGAGAGCCAAGGAATCCCTCTCAGATGTCAGTGCTCTCAACCAGCCCCTTCCTTCTCATCTGAGCCACTCTGGTTTGCAAGGAAACCCAAAGGATCTAGAACTTCCTGGCCTCACCTTAAAAAAGAGGGATACACATGCCTCTCAAGCCAAAGACCATTACCTCATAAACCAAAAACCACCTCCTGCAGGGCTTCCTTCCCATTCTCCTTGGGAGGGCAGACTGCTTAGAGGTCAGCATTCCAAAAGGGGGCCCCGGGGCAAGTCTGGAGAGCCTGGGCGTAGGGAAGTCCCATTCTGCACTGGAATAACTATGGCCAGTCACCTAGGGAAAATCTGGGATCTTCGTCACATGAGACAACAGGACATCCTTTGAGGTCCAGATGTGTCACAGCTGCAAGTAGGCCAGGATGGGAAATGGAGGCCCAGTAAGGCTAGGACCTGTGCGGAACGGGAGAGTGAGAGTAAAGCCGCACCCAAGTTACATGCCTACTACACACTGGAACCACAATGTGCACTGGGCTGATCGGATGAAGGAAAGGCAGGTGAGGAGAACCTGGACAGGGAGAGACTTAGACACCGCCCTGATTTCCAGCCTTGGGGCACAGCAGCTCGAAGGCTTATTGTCCAGCCAATGTCATGACCTGAAAAAAACTGAAGATGTCTGAATAAGTCAAGTCCCACCGAGGGGTAAGAAGGAATTTCCATCATGACCAGTTTGTCTAAAAGAGGCCTGAGGGTCTTGCTGCACAACGGATGCACCCCCAGCTGACAGAGGAAGGAAGAGTCACCCCACCTTCCACCCATGGGCACAGGCCTTCTCACCCTCAGTGAGTCAGAGGTTCCTGGCAAGGGCACCCTCCCTGGGAGCCACAGCAAGTCCTAGGGAACAGAGCTGCTGGCCCCTCCAGCAAGCCTGGGGCCCAGGATTCTGGGAGCACAACCCCAGCCAGCAGTAGTGGCTAACACTCCTGCTTCTCAAACCAAAACTGGCCCACCCGGACTTCCAGGCCACACGGGAGCCTGGGGAAAAGTATCTGTCTTTTTTCCTCTAACAAAAGGCAACCCCGTCCCGGACTGAGTTTGCTCCTCGCCCATCTGAGAGTCTGGGCCTCTGCTGGAGCTGAAGAAAGGCAGGCAGCAGGACCAAAGAGCTGGAGATAGAGGAAACTTCGCCCTAGTTCCCGCCAAGGACAGCCTAGCCCAGCCCATCCCCCACTGTGGTAGGAGGAAAGCCGCCTTCAAAACTCAATCAGTCAATAAAGTAGGCATGAGACAGGGAATCCTGGCTCTGCCTTCATTACACCAAGGGCTCCCAACACTGGCAGCAGACGATCCCCAGGAAGAGTGCCTGACTCTCAGCCCGCGTCCCCACTGCCACTGTTCTCACTGCCAGTGTCCTTGGAAATAACCCTGGGCTCCCGGCAAAGCCACACCAGAGGGGCCCTGAGGCCTGCAACAGGCCCTGTTCCAAGGGAAGACTCCAGTGAGGCCTCCCAGGCATTTCTCGGGAAGCTGGCATCTGGGGACCATTCATTCATATCTCGCTTCCGTCACCGATGGTCTAAAAGTAATTCTAGCCAAGGCTCTCAAATATTGAAAACTACACCAACTTCAGTAAATCTACTTCACAATTCTGAGCTCTTCCTTAAATTTCAACTAAAATGCCTTTATCTCAGCTCCCCCAGTACTAGGGAGCTTAATGCCTCTGCCCTAGGTCACCTCACAGTAGAGAGGGGAGGAAATCTCCAACCCACCTCCTTCTTGCTAGCTGCCCCTCGAGAGCCAAGAGAATCTCCCCCATGGAAAAGGAGAATACAGGGAGATAGGGGCGCCCTAAATCTCGCTCCCCTCCACTTCCAGAATTAGCAAGCAGCTGCCTCAGGATCCCCAGCTCTTCCCTGCTCCAATGCCCAGGCTCTGTGGGCAGCCTGGGCCTCAAGCAGGGATGGATGTCTGCAGACTGCTCATTCACCCCCACAGTGCAAACCGCCGCTTCCCAGGCACGACAGATGTAGCTGCTATTCAGTGTTTTCAAGCCAGGACAAAAGCTTCTCCAGAAGCACAAAGCCAACAGGGATGCAGACACGGCCAACTCCAACAGAAGCCACCTGGCGGGCCGGGCCCCTCGCTGCTATACCTCCCTGCACACAGCACATGAAGACCTTCTTTTCAAACCTCTCAGAGCCGCATCGACCCAAGTACGGTGATTTCCTGTCTGAATCACAGGACAGGTCTCCCAGGGGGCAGACACTGTATTGCCTTTCTCAGATAGTATCCTGTAGGATGTGAAAAAGAATTCCGTGTGTCAGAAGCACTAAGTAAAATAAACTTAGACAGATTCTATGAATGTGGAACGTGGCGGAGGATTTAACATGGCAATGTGCACTGCAGAACGTTCCAACTGATGGCATCACGGAGCATCTCAGGATTGGCACCTGTACTCAGAGGAAGGAGTGACTCCTTCCTCAGTGCACCTAGCTCACCTACCATTCAGAAATATAAGAAATGCCATGCCCATGTTTCCTCCATCGGCTTCCACTCATCAGGAGATGAATGGACAGACAGGTGGGCACGCAGTGTATCTTCACTACACGGGCCCAGAGGTGAGGAAGCTCCAGCAAGGACCATTAGAAGTTCATAAAAAGAACCTGAACCTAGGCACACACTCCAGCCACCCTTGGTCGTGCTTCTGCCACCAAGAAGAAGAGTCGGACCCTCAGCTGAGCCAGCAGGCTTCCTTTCCTTACCAAATCCGCTCCACCCCAGACTCACTAGTTGCTTTACAACTGGCTGTAAGGGGGACTGGGTGACCGCCTGCAGTGTTCACACTCGTGCTTCATAAGAAGTCACCACCACAGCCGCTGCACGTGGTCTGGGCAAGCACAGCCACCAACACCACTAATTTCAGCACAGAAATGTGAAAGGAGAGGAAGGCCAATGAAGCTAGACTAGCCAGGGGCCTGAACGCTCCTCACCCAACTCCCCTCCATCGTGGGCCAGGTAATGACGCCCAGGTAACGATGAGGAGAGGCACTCAGACAGAGCACAGGTGTTCAAAATTTCCCAGAAATTTCATATTCAAACGAGATAGCTCAAATTTTCCTTTGGATTTGAAAGTACTACCCCTTCCCACTGAAGCAAAACTTTCAGACAAACTCTGGCTTTGGGATGGAAAAATACAGCCCCTGTAGCTTGGGATGGACGTGTGGAAAAGACCCTGCCAGTAGCCTCTCTGACTTCCTGGGGTGGGCTTTTTGGTTCGCTCATAACCAACCAGATCTGAAAGGGGGTCTCCTCTGGACTCCGCCCACAGATGTGCAGAGAAGCAGGTGCGTCCCTCACCCAGGTCCCAAGGCTCCAGAGCTCCACCCCTGCACAGGAAGCCTCTGCCCCCCAGGCAGGCTGTCCTCACTCTGAGGCCTGGCTGTTCCCAGCATGCCTGCTGCTCAGAACGCCTTTGGTGTGGTTAGTGTCTGGGTACCATCAAGAGGTTGGGGAATCCCTCCTGCTGCAGCTCTGACCTAGAAGGGAGGAGGCCCTAATGGTACCCTGCTCCCCTCCTGTCCCCAGTAGCATCAGAAGGAAACAAGATGAGGCATCATCAGGCAGTGCTAAAGGACCCCTATTTAAAAATATAAACTAAGTATTTTTAAAAGTGTGCACATTGTCACCTTATGATAAAGGCCAGAGTTTATTCCTACCGTGTTTTTCCCAATTTCTCTTTTTGCTCACTTGGCAAAATTAGTTCAGTCTGCAGACACTGGGTGAAGAGGTCACTAACGTGCTTTCTATGGAAGCCCCAGCCCAATATCCTAGAGCAAGAAGGAAGTCGTGAGGGTGCCCTCACCAGCCCTCTGCCAACACCCAGCCCAGCCCCTTCCCTCTCAGCTCTTCTCCAGGCTAAGAGAATTCTGTGGCCTAGCTCACTATTCCAATTATCTCCTATAACTGGGCGGAGTTGTTTGGAAGCAGCTGCTTCTAAAGATGACACTTCAATGCTTGATTTAAAAAACGGTATTGTTTAAATACCAGTTTTGCCTCTGAAACTGCCAAAGCCTCATTCCCTGCTTGTTCATTATCAACTGCGAAGCAGCGCTTTTCTCCCTGGAGCTGATGAGCTGCCGGCCACTCAGGGCAGGAACACCGGTGCCTGGAAGGGCTTCAGACCCTGGGGCAGCTGTAGCAGAATCCAAAAAAGGACTGCCAAAAATGAAGCCACTCCTGTCATGCGCCTGGCACTGCGTGCACACCTGGAGATACCAACCCCACGGGCACAGTCTGTGACCTCAAGGAGCTCAGTCCAGCAAGGGAGGTCGAGGTGGGGACAGTGTTCCTGCCCTGGTACTTGTGGTACAGCTGGCTCTGCCTGGAAATGGAGGCATGGCCCGGTTAAGTCTTACAGGTGCCTCAGAGCATAACACAATTTGACCAGAAAGGAGACAGAAGGATGGACACGTGGAGGACCAAGAGAAGACAAGAATCGGCATGCATGGGGTGGGAAGGAGCAATCAAGCTCCTGGAAGGGTGGGGGCAGAAAGGAAGGTCAAACCCAGCTTGTTCTCATGCCGTGATGAGGCGATGGTCCTTTACAGAGGTAACTGGAGATCTACCTAAGGTCTCCTGGGCAGAAGCGGTGTTTGTGGTAGTATCTGAACAGGGGTGGGTGGCTGACTCCCTCGATGTCTGGAAGAAAGCCAGCTGAGTGCTCCTCAAGAGCCTGTGTAACGACGCCCGCCAGTGGGGGCGGGACGTAGAGTGGAGGGGACACCTCGCCCACCCCAGCTGGACAGTCCCTGGGACCCTGTCTCTGCATCTCCCCAGCAATCTTGGCAGATGAAGCAAGATGTTCCCTGACTCCTCGTGGCAGGGGCCGCGTCACAGCACGCTTACATATCTGCTGAGCCTACACGAAAGCAATGGAGGTGACACATTCTGTAAGGCTCTGGAAAAGGCCAGGAGCACCGAAGGATTTTACAGGGTCATGGAACCAAGTTTTTGACTCAGCAAATGTAGAACTGTACCAACATTAACTTTTTTAATGGCATGGAGTGAGCTCCCCATCACTACAGGAATCTGAGCACAGGTTAAAGGGGTGGTTGCCAAGCCCAGGTAACTGTCACTGGGAGCACAGTAAACACATGATCCTGATCCTGAGCGCCACCACCAGAGTCCAGAGGCAGAGCGATCAGAGGAACCGTCCCTTTGTGCGTCACCCACAAGACAGCAGCCCGGGCTGGGAGCCACACGACCAGATGATCGCAGTCCTGAACACGGCAAGCCATGGCCTTCTATGCTCTCATCGGGGCCTCCAAACCTCTCCAGCCTTCCGCAGGTTCCCTTCCAGCTCAGGTGAAGCCTCACCTAGGAGCAGGATGACTACCTCAGGGTCCCGAGATGACGGGAGTTCTGCGCACCAGTTGGCCGTGGAGCACTGACATGTGGCTGGTGTCTGAGGAACGGGGTTTTCAATGTGATTCAATTGTAATGCTAATTTAAACAGGCACACATGGCTACTGGCTACCAGACTGGCCAGGGCAGCTGCCCGCAGAAAAGGGTGAGGCCACCGTGGGAAGCAGAAAGCAAGCCAGTGCCGGCCCTGTGCCTTCCACATGGTGCTCTCCGAGCACAGACCAGAGACCACCTCAAAGGAAACAGGACGGAGTCCCGTGCCCCTGAAAGTGGAGCAGCGGTACAGGGAACAAAGCGCCCAAACAGAACGCACCCCTCGGACTTTACCCTCTTGTGCAAGAAAGCAATGAGCACCAGCACGGTACAGCCCTGCTGACTCCCAGCTTCCTGGGGCTTCCCGGGGCAGGCCCACCCTTCTAGGGACGAGCCAGAGCACCGCTTACTGACTAAGGACTGCACCAGAGAGAGAGAGAGAGAGAGAGAGAGAATAAAGAAGAGAGAGGGAGGAAGGAGAAAGTCAGCTCCACTACTCTTCAGACTTCAAAGGCTTCCATCAGGAAAATCTATCAACTGTACTTTTCCAAGCACAACTGGATTCTTGCCCAGCTCCCATACCAAGGCCTCCAGATGAACATGTTCGGTCGACAGTCCTGGTTTCTGCCTCCCACACATATTCTGGACCTTGTCCCCAGTGTTGCCCAGGCACGGTCTGGAGCTGCCAACAAAGCGTGGTATGCCTCAGCCTTCTGGGACACTAAATAAACACACCCAGAGTGGCAGCAGAGACGCCAGGTGGGCTCCAGGAACCCCCTGCCCTGTTCAGACAGCTCCTGGCCTCCAGGGAGAGGCAACCAGCAGCCTCGAGGGTGTCTGCTGCTGCAGACCTCTCCTGCCCAGTCCGGACCACAGGCAAGGCGACTCCTTGAGGTTCTCCCAGGTGATCTCAGCCCTCAGGGGCCACAGCCGGCCTGCTGCAGACCCAGTCTGAGAGGAGGGAGCCTGGCAGTACACCTGAGGAAGAAAGGCCAAAGGAATACTACACTAAAGAGCGCTGGGGGGCGGGGGGAATAACCACATCAAAAACAAGTCCTTTTTCTGAAGTTACTGGAAAATGTTTTTTTTTCCTTCTATCTTACTCTATAAAAAGAAAGAAACAGAAAGACATGTTGCAACTTCCTTTGTCACAGCACATGCTCAGGAAAAAACAGACCCAACCCATTGCTTCACTTTCCCATCTGCGTTAACGGACGGACGGACGGACGGACGGATGGACGGACAGCACGAGCCAGAGCCCTGCCTCCTCTCACCCAGCTCCAGAGACACAGGAGGTCAAGAGCACCAGCCTCACAGCCACAGCCCCCAGCCCCGAGCTCCTTCGTGAATATGCCCACTCCTGCACCGGCATGGAGAAACACAGGAAGGGCTCAATACTCTGGAGGAAGAGGGATCCTAGGAGGGCCCAAAGGAAGACAAAAACCTCTGCCACAGCTTGGCCTAGTCATTATTTCTCGGTATGGCTTTGTTAACTCCTCTCTGCTCTCTTGGGATGGTCCTTAACACCCAGTTCCGAGCCCCTGATTACCAGGGGAGACACCACCTGTCCCTCCTCTGCTCATACCCAGCCAAGTCCCTCCCACTTCTCAGAAACCAGGCTGTGGACCACACTTTCATCTGCGCCCTCCCCACGGGTCTCAGGTGTCCACAAAGCATCCCACCAGCCACACCAGGCAAAGTGATTCCACCCTGGAGAGCCCACCGTGTAACTCTGCTTCCTTTACCTCTGCCACGCACCTACCACCTGCTCCCTGACCTTTCAGACCACAGACCACCTGCCCCGGAGGGCCGAGTGGGAAGGCACCTGAGAAGGTACCATTCGGAGTCTGAGGGCAGACTTCTTTCATGCATTTCACACACACAGGTGATCGCTCCCACTCTGAGCTCTAAGTTTCCAAAGGCAGGGCCTGCTCCTATTCTTACCAGTGTAGCAATCTGTACAAAATAAGCATCCTAGCAAATTAAATTGTTAGGTCACATACTGCACTCTAACGGGGCTATAGAAGAACTCCTAGAAAGGCAGTACTGCGAGTTATAAAGAGCCTGGTTTTAGAATTAGGTTCTCTCATCATCTATAGCCTTTGACCTTCGCATTTACTATTCCTTCTGCCTGGCATCCCCTCCTCCACCCCAAACATGTGTCTCCAAGGCTCACTCAGCATCCCCTCCTCTGTGAACCCCTCCCTGATCTGCCGTCCACAACTATGATGCCAGGCATACACTCCCGCATTCCAGCCCCTTCCAGCCCCACTTTCTCCTTCGGACCGACCACCGTGGATAAGCTGTGCATTCAACTGATTACGTCTGTGTCTTCCCTAGACCATGACCAAGGGCCATGCACGCAGGACTATGGCTTTTGTCTGTCTTGTACACTGATCCTAAAATGATGCTTAGTGCTTAGTAGGTATTCAATAATTAACTGCTAGTGAGTTACTCTGAACATGTTTGAACACGTTTCCTCCTCTGTAAAAAGGGGAATTTACTTTGCAGTATTATTTCAAGGATTAAAAGGGTATGAGGTAAAATATCTGACAGAATGCCTGATACAGTGCTCAGTATCGGCTCAAGGAGGGCTGGCGACTGATCTAAGAACACTTCAGAGTTGTGATCTGAAAGTATCAAAGTCTATCTGCCGTTCTGATCTATCCTTAGGGAAGCCAAAAAGTCACTCTCTGAACTGGTAATTAATTTTGAGTAATAAGTTGCTTTGGCTCTCAGGAGGCCAGAAGGCACCCTGAGGCAAATCCTGCTTAGAAAGGCAGGAGTCCAGGCTAAGCTGCTGGGCACAATCACCCCTCACTGTTCCAAATTCCTCTCATCTCATATGGCACGCATATTAAAGGGCTCTAAACCCAAGGAGAAGGCCCGGACTGTTCCTCCATCCTGGGCTAATCCTCCCATCTGGACCTCCTGATGGCCAGTCAGCAGGGAAGACAGGAGGCAGCCACGGAGGAGAGTAAACGTTTATAAACACTGGATGAATGAATGAAATCAGCCTTCCACAAGAAGGGTGAAGTAACACGGGCCTGCAGAACTGAGAGAGCGGCACCCAGACTGACCACATCCTTCCCAGCAGCAGCTCATCTTCCCAGCAGCGAGGCTGCAGCAACAGTGATGAAGAAAGGGAGTGAGGGCAGGAGTCTGGCAAGCTCAATCGGACCCCTGTGATTACAAGCCAGGGAGATGAGCAAGGTCCAGGCAGGCTCTGGGGTATCTGCAGGGCCACACAGAGGGTGCAAAGCCAGGTCCCTCAGATTTCCCTTCCTGCACAAACCTGCTGTGCATGGAGATAAGTGGCCCCAGAAGGTTCCAGGCTCTAGGAGACTCGGTGCTCAATGCTGGTCCCTCTTGCAACACACAGGCAGGCACAAGGCCAGCCACTAGATGACCCTGGACTGTATCTGTGTGCCCCTGTTGTGCGGCTGAAGCTAACCAGTAAATGCCAACAACTGTAGGAAAGTTGGCACACGCCATGTCTGTCCCTCCCTCCATTAATGTTCTCTAAGGGGCAAAAGGGTCATCTCCATAACAGAACAGGAAAGGGAGGGGCCCTGGGCAGGGAGGAGGAGGAGGAGAAGGAGGAGGAGGAGGAGGAGGAGAAGCATCAGTTCTTGCACCTCTTGTGGCAATCTGAATGAAAACTCCATTCGAAGAAACACATGGTACCTCTGCCAGTCAGCAGTGGCCAGTGGGTGGAGGGAAGAAATGCCCAGAAAGCTGTTCTGGGAGCAGCTTCCAACAGACAGAACAGGGACGGCAGACAGGGGATCTTCCCGAGCTACTGGCGCAGTCTCAGAGCACCCAGCCCAGGGCTGTCACTCCCAGTCCGGCCATGCCCTCAACCCTGACTGTTTTTATGAGGCCATGGAATCACTACATGGAAATACGAGGATTAAAAAAGGAGGAGGAAGAGGAGGAGGAGGAGGAGGAAAAGGGGGGTCTTCAAGGAACTTATTATCAAATATCAAATCCAAGGTCCAGGGATTTAGCTCAGCGGTTCAGCTACCTGCCTTGCAAGTGCAAGGACCCAAGTTCAATCCCTGGTACCAAAAAAAACCAAAAAATATATCAAATCCAATACCTAAAGAAACACCTTACACACGGAGAAGTGCATTTAAAATGCCACCACAGACAAGAATGCCATGGCAGTTTGATGGGGAGGGATAGAAGACTCACCACCACTGCCTCGGCCGCCACCCCACCCAGCCCAGCCCATGCTGGAGATGGAGCCTCAGAGCCTAGTGCACACTGAGCACACGCTCAACAACTGAGCTGTACCCCGAGTCTCAAGACTCAGTCCTGGAGTAGCAGGTAGAAACAGATAGGAGAACACAGGGAGGGCCAAAATGAGACAGGTAGAGACCTGCAGAGGTAGAGTGGGAAGCAGAGTCCTATTAAGGAAGCAATACAAATCAACTAACCTGTGGGACAGGGAGACCGGACCCAGATCTGGGAAGGATTTGGAGATCTCATAAATTCAGGAGACAGGAGAAACCATGAAGGGGTTAAGCAGGGAAACTACACGGTCAGAGCTGGGCTTTGGGCAAACTAATCCCCACTGTGACCGAGGAGGAGCAGAAGGCCAAGACCTTCACAGCAGGGCTGAGGGCTCTGGGAGTCAGCTGTGCTTTGCTCTTCCCCCAGCCCCTCGCCACCACTTCTCTCTATCCCTTCCTCCTCTAATTACACCTTAAACCCAATTTGATTTGCTTTCAAAGAATCTGCGCCAAGGTAATCAGTTCAAGTCTGCAGAGTCAAGGCAGTGAGGCTCAGTAGCACAGGGGAGGAGAACAGCAGGGCACGGTGTCACTGATGTGAGAGACAGCTCTGCCCAACGGGACATGACGATCGTGGGCCTGGCGTCACGGGAACACCACCACTGCTCAGCGTTTCTGTAATGCGGGCCTTAATAAAACAGGTCACCACACAGCTCAGTGCTCCCTGTGGCCTCCTTGCCAGCCACTCCAGCACAGCTCAGAGCACAGCCACCTTCGTTCCCTGGATGCTTTGAGCTCCAAACACCAGCCCCTCTGCTCCTCCACTGCCTGAACCCTCTGAGCTCTGCAGAAGCCAAGGGTGACAAGCAATCTTCGGACACATGGCTCCAGTGATGTCTGCTCCTTAGAACCCCACCAGCCTTCCCTAAGAACTACAGGAGCCAGGGCCGGCAATTTAGCTCAGTGGCACAGCGCCTGCCTCGAAAGCACAAGGTCTTGAGTTCGATCCCTGGTACCAAGAAAAAAAAAAAAGAATTACAGGAGCCAGGCAAGATCCCTAAGATGGGGCAGGAGAGAGAAGGAAGGGCTCTTGCAGGGATGGGGGCTCCTTCTGTCAGAGTTAAAAATAAACGCTTAGCTACTACACCCAGCTCCTCCCCACCAGAGGCCAATCACAAGAAATGAGGCCCCTGGGACGGAAGGGAGAGGAACTTGGGGAGCCGTGACTTGGTTATGTGCCTCCACTGAGGCAGCGGGATCCCCAGCTCCTACCTCTGGGCTCCCATCCGCGCTGCCCACGAGCCCTGTCCCCCAAATACACCTTCATCCCAGAAAACACACAGAACCCGCCTGTGCCATGATCAGTACCAACACCTGTCCAGGGATCGGAAAATCACAAAGGTGAGAATGCCAGAGCCACACTGAAGGAAGCCCTCTGCCCCATACCTCTGGGCCCGGCAGATATTCCGCTAGCTGTGCTTTCCCCATCTCGCTCCGCAGGGATCCAGGATCCTCAGCAGGAGAGGAGGGGACCGGGCAGTGCAGAGATCACCAATACCTCTGCCCCTGCAGTCAGGGGGAGAAGGAAACTCACGCTGTCCCTGCCATGCTCCATACAGGAGGCTGCGCTGGGAGGGCCAGAGGGGTGATGGGCAGACTCGGGAAGGGCGTGCAGAGCCAGGCTCAAATTACTCTTGGAAGCCAGCAAGATGAGGTCACACTGCAGAATGCGGTAACCCAAAGCCCAGCGGTGACGTGGGGAGAGGCTCACTTAGCTGCAGGACAGGAGTGTGGGCAGGAGGCTGTCGGGTGAGGAACTGTCCCGAGCAGGTTCTCCCACTCATCCCCTGGCAGGCAGGCCCGCTTGGAGGCGCAGCGTGAAGGGTGTCAGAGCTAGAAGCCTAGTGGAGAAGACTGGAGAACCCTTCACCCTCCTCTGTCCAGCCCTTTCCCTACTGAGAAATGACCAGGTGGCGCCACAGAGCCTCTGTCCATGGGAGTCCAGGCACCGGAGGAAGCTCCAAACACAGCTCATTTCCCTCACTGGGCACGGCGAACTGACCCCACCTGCCCTCCGAGGCGGGAGTGGACAGGCGAAGAGGGAGGATGCAGGGGAAAGTGAGAGCGCTGGTTCAGCAGTGGGGCAGAAGGCAGACCTGGGACGGAGCGCAGGGCCTGGCTGAGGGGAAGACCACAGCGGTGGCAGGTTTACTTTTAGCTGGTGGGACAGAGGGGCTGAGTAGCAGGCCTGGTCCCCAGGCAGGAGGCCAGGCAGCAAATGGCAGTACAGGCTGGCAGCCTCCTCATAACACGGATGCTCGAAACGGCAGCGAGGTGGGCAGCTCCTATCTCCGCAGGGAAAGGGAGGGTCACAGCGCAGGCGCTGGCACCGCAGGCTCGGTGAGTCCCCCTTCGCCTCCTCTCCTCGGCGGGCCTGGGACTGGAGAGCTTTTTCACCTTTGCTTCAGGCTCCAAAGAAGAACAGTCACGGGGATCAGCCAGACCGAGAAGCCACCACGCCGCAGCTGCCTGACCCACCACCTTCTCAGAGACAGAAGCCGCCACTCTCCACCCCTCCAGTGAGTCCTGTTCCCATGTGGGCAGGGGCCAGAGCTGGCCAGCGGCTCCCTCAAGAACAAGACGATTGTCCTGTAAGCCTTTGGAGAGCTCATTCTGAGTACAATGAGCACACAGTGTGGCTAGTCTCAGAAGGGAGCCTCACACACAAGTAGGGACTGACCTTGAGGCCCTGTCCTAGACCCTTCTGACTGCCAGCTGGCACACGGAGGTGTTTACTGGACCCGGGCATAAACTCCCCAAGAACTCTACTATGCCAGAGGCCACGTCCAGCTTCATACCCTCTCCTGTTTTCCTCCAGTGAAATCGGGCAGCCGGGTACACAGCCCAAACCTCCAGGGCTGAAACCACTGCTCTTGTCTTGAGTGGGCAGGAAGAAAGGACAGGACAGACTTTTCCAGGAGTCCTTCCTCCTCTTGCTTTCTCAGGCTCCAGATTTCTCTTCTTACCCAGCCCTCTCTGGGGGCTGAGGGGACCTGGATACCAATCTGGGAAGCAGCCCCAGCTGTCGGCTCTGGATAGCCCCTCACCCATAACTGTCTGGGAGTGATGTGAAAGCAGGCATCCCTGAGCAAACCAGCTACACACAAGGCAGAGCTCGGCAAGCGATCAGCGGCCACACTAACCCCTCGGTCAGGAGCCCTGTGCAGGGCACCGGCTGTGCAGCCAATCACAGTGGCTTTCAAATACCCCACGACCTCAAAGGGAGTCTGGAGTGAAAAATAAAGAAACCCTCATCTCTGTTGCATACCACCAGTATGCTATGGTTCTCATGATTTCAATGGGAGAAAGGCACCTCCCCAATGCCTTGGGAGCCCATCCTCTCTCAGTGGCAAGCTGGGATACCTTCAGGTCCTCACACAGCAGAAGGAGCAGCTGGTCAGTAGTGACTATTGATTACCTGGAGCCCAGGGCTACGCCTATCAGGCATCCACGCTGGCCCAGACACTGCTGCCGGTCAGACATCGAGCAAGGCACCACCCACCTTGCCCTCCACCTCTGGCCCCCAGCACAGCCTCCTCCCCGGTCCCACTGCCAGCACCAGGGGCTGCTGGTGCCCGACCCTCTGATGTGGACACCGAGGCCCAAAAAGCTTAACTGACCTACACAACGCCACACAATTTGTTAGGACACAAAGACTAGAACCATCTTTGAAGTTTGGCTGTTACTGCTTTTTGCTGTGTTTTACTTCACTTTCTTATCTAGCACATAACTCCTAGAAGCAGGCTCTTCTCCACTTATTTATATCTATACTTTTATAGAGATACACATATGCACCTACATCTTAAAATACATAACATCAGTATTTTCTTAAAGACCAGAAAAGGCCCCACAATCTAACTGGGCCACACACCTGGTGTACATTTAGCTGCCCAGTGGCACGACCCTCTCCCTACCAATGGCCCATCTGAAGGTGGCTTTGGACTGCCAGGTCTACAGTCCCAATACTACCCCCTCTAACAACCAAAAGCCCAAGGAACCCAGGCCACGGCAGGTCCCAGGGAACCAGGTGTGCCAGGGCATGGCTCAGATGCCAACGCTAAGTAAGACACTGAACCTTTTGCACCCGCCCGCCCAGCCTCTTCCTCATTGAGAAGGAAGGAGGCAGGAGAGACGGCCAGGAACTGAAGCTCTGGAGTGGTGTGAGGCCCGGCTCCCTTTACTCATGGGCCTAAACCATTAACCATTGCAGCTCCAGCAAGGAGCAACTCTGTGCTGCCCACAGCCTCCCGCCATTGTGCAGAGCCACCTGGAAAGGTGCAGCACAGAGAAAGGGGGGAAGCCCCTCACATGGGCCTGAACAGAAGAGAGAGGCAGGAAAGTGCAAATTCCTGTGCCACAGATCTCAGCCCATCAGGGAGAGTCCCAGAATGCTCAGGGGACGGCAGGGCCGCTCGAGAACTGTGAACGACTCAGATGCTGGTACTGCACTGTGCTTCCCCACCTTGGCGGACAGTCCCCCAGCACAAAGCGCTCCATCCCTGCTCGCTCGGGCCCAGGATTCAGCCAGGGACTAAGTTTGCCTCCGGCAGTCCTGAGGCAGCCTTCCTCCCAATCTCCGGTACCTGCTTCATAAAGAACTCAGCAACTGATGAAGTCCAACCCCTCAAGGTCCTGAGTAGTCAAAACATCTCAAAAGTGGATACTAGGGGCCGGGGATTTAGCTCAGTGGTGCCGCCGCCAGCCTCTAAAGCGCAAGGTTCCGAGTTCGATCCCCGGTACCAAAAAAAAAAAAAAAAAAAAAGTGGATACCAATACCTTCATCCTCCCCAAAACAGACCACACCAATGTGTCCCTGAGGCCCCGAGAGGACTTGTCTTTCCCCTCTATCAGCCACATATCCCAGATATTAGCTGGAGATTATTTTCAAGCTCTATCAAAGCCCAGAATCCAAAAGTGAAAAAGGACCACGAGCCAATCCGGCTTTGATCCTGTCTCAGTGATGCCAGGCACCCTGCTGCAGTCATAGAAGTCAGGGCCAAGGCCAGCCTGGGCATCCACAGAGCAGAGCAGTGGCTCAAAACAAGGACAGGGTCTCTCAAAGCAGAAACCAGACCCTTCCCTCAAAAATCTACACACTCAACTTTAGCTCTTCCTAACCTTTCTTTACAACATTCTGAAGTCCCTCAAATATTTTAAAACTTGCTTCACCACAAAGCTGAGTTATGCTCATTTCTGAGCCCACCACCTGGCTCTCCTACTCCTTCCCTCTACATTATACACCCAGCTTTACCTCAGCCTCTGCAGTGCTCCCTCCAGGAGCCATCACACATGCAGCTACACGACCAGCAAGGGAATTTGTAATTTAGTTTCATTCCTTCATATTTATTAATTCTAATTTAACAGCCACACCTAGGTAGTGGCAACCATGTTTGATAGGGCAGCCTTAGACTACGTTTGTTCATTTTGCCTTCTCCAGATAGGTTTCTTGACTCCCAAAATTTTATAGGTCACCTTATACAATTATATCCTCCACAGGACAAAAACTATGGCAAATGCTCAGCAAACTGTTAACTAACCGGAACCATACTGGACATAGAAGAGGCTGGCTTGGTCAGGCTGTCATTCCACCTAGCAAACCCCAACCTGAGACAGCCTCTCAGCCAGCTGCACTACCTGGCTGCAGTCCCACAGGTGCACAAGATGCGCTGTGCGGAACAGGATGCTGCCTGGGGTAGGGAAAGGATGTGGGAACTCTGTCTAGCAGGGTCCAGAACACCAAGACAGGAGCTAGTCATCTTCCCTGCATGACGCCAGCTGAAGCCGCGTCACAGAGGCACATAGGTGACCCGAAGGAGGAGGCCTGCTGGAGAAAGGAAAGAAGAAACTACAGGTCACTGTTTCCTCTAGACTGCAGAATGGAAAGATAAACAGGTAAATTATGACAACATTCCATATTTCATAAAGCAGAAGCATGCTTATCAGTGTTGCACAGCAGAGTGGGACAACAGTACAGACTTTAATTAAATTTGTTCAGCTAATACCTGAAAGTTACCACGATACAATGAAGCAGGAGGCAGCTGAGAAACCCCACGGGAAATACAAGCAATTAATATATGAAAGGGTTGAGACTAAGGGTCCTGGCCAAATTAATAACAGAATTCCCATATTCTTCTACAAATAATAATAAAGATTTAAAGCAGACACTCCCTAAGAAAGGGAGAGAAGAGTAAATAAGCTTGCTCTTGCACATGTAAACTCATGCAGCTGCTGCGTTGAGGACTAAGACTACAAGGTGGCAGACACCCGCCTGGTGCCCACGGCCAGCAGGCAGAGAGCCAGTGGTCAGAGGAGCTCCCCCGCTCAAGAATGGGCAGCAGCCAGCCTCAGCCTGTCATCGTCACTGCAGTTGGGAAACAGCGGCCTGAGGGTGGGAGTCAAGCAACCCGGACTCTACTCCGTCTGCCGAGTGCACACCTGTTCTACCCCGACCGAGCAAGACACTCCTCCACTTGGGGCAGTGCTTTCGCATCTGTAAAATGGGGGAGTTGGATGAGATGGCCACTGAAGTCCCTTCCAACTCTGCCCAAAAATTCTCGGCATGACTCAGAACTTCACAGGAGAGGTGAGATGAGGTCACCAAAAGCCATTTAAACACCAGCTCTTCATGACAGCAACAGAAAAGCAGCACGGTGAGTTGGGACCATTTGTTAAAGCACTGGTTTTACTTCACAGGGCAAAGAGGTCACAGGACCACAGAAAGGGAACCAGCACCTGGCCAGCCACCACTTCCAATAAACTCTCAGGACCACAAGGAAGCAGACTTCCTGTCCCCAGGAGCAGCTGGGCACGGAGGATAGACAGGTCTCCTCCCTTCTGCTCAGGAACCTTCCCAATGGGGTCCCCAATCCTGCCTGATGATCACAACTTCTTCCCTTACTTTATAATCAAAAGGCTCCTATTTCTGAAAATCGTTTCACTACTCAGCACCCAAAGTTAATCAAAATTCAAGATCAGGAAATCTCTTTGTCTCTGAAACAGGATTCTTTGAACTAGATTCCCACAAAGCTGTAATTATGTCTTGGCCAATATTAGGGCATGAAAGTGCTGTTGACACTACTGTCCGTCACCAAATGCCATATTCCTCCTTTCTTCCTCTCGTATTAAGTTTTAACACAAAGATGTGTGGGAAATCTACAATTTAACAGTTGAGTCAACTTCTCAACTGAGAACAGGCTGCCTGTCAAAACAGACTGATTTCAGTCTTCACACACTTCTAACCAGGAAAGGATAAACCATTCAAAACTATTCAAAGGAGAAAAATACCCAAATTTCTTCCTATTCATTAGGACAGAAATCTGAACTGCCACCCAAAAATCTTCTGGAGTATGGTGCGGGTGCATCCGTGTGCGCGTGTGTGTATTAAACAGAGTAAGGAGACGTTGAGAGCTTTTGTTCTGAAGTCTTTATACTCCAACTATCCAAGAGAAAGAACAGCCAGCGTCTCCACGGCTGATGGGCGAAGGCAGATGGCAACTCAAAAGAGACAGAGAACACTCCTGGAAAGCACGTCTGTCACTTCCTCAAGGGTACAGAGTAACTGTGGGCAACGTGCATTCACTCACCTCCAATCCCAAGGTCAGGGCCAGTCGACCCAGGCTCCTCCCCGCCCCCTCCCCTCTCCTCCTCCCCCTGCTACCCCCCCCCCCAGTAGGGAACAGGAGGTCAAAGGCATAAATGTTACAGCGTTCAAAACCCTGATAAATTTCCTCTCCGACAGTCAGCTAAGCAACAACTGAAATCTCATGGCAGGGGCCTACAGAAGAAAGACAGACAGAAACAAAGAAAGAAATCTGACAGCGCTGAGGATGAAGGCAGAAGGAAAATAACTTCAGAGTTCTTAAAACCCAGAAACTGGACATGCTGCCCGCTGCAAAGTACCAGGTTTTTATAACTTCTGATTGTATGTGCCATCAGGCCCACCCAAAAGTCACAGCTGAGGTTCGGACGTGATAACTAAAAGGCAGCTGGCTGTGCAGACTGAAAGGGAAGAGAAAAAACATAGCACAGGAAGTATTTCTCTCCCCCTCCAGTCATTAAGGCACCCCAGGGGAAACCCACCTGTCCTGTCACCTTTAGGGATGCGATCTGACCTGAAGGCTTCTGGGGAGAAGCCTTTCTGCGGGCCCTGAACTGGCTCAGCCTCCCCCGCCCCGGCCCTCGCGGCAGCCTCCCAAGGCCATTGTGTGCAACTTCGGAAGTGGAGCGGTCCCTTCAAGCCTCACGCTGCCCTGCCACACCCACTCGAAAAAGAAAGAGAAGACAACGGCCGGGTTTCCCCGGGCCGAGACCAGCGAGGCCCCCGCTGGCGCCCAGCCGCCCGCGGCCGTCCCGGTTCCCGAGACCCGGCTGGAGCGGTCGGCGGGGCCGTGGAAGCGGAGAGCCCGGGCCGCCGGGCTCCCGTCCCCAGCCCGCCCCGCGCCAGGCCCCGGGAAGTGAAATCACACATTCCGGCTCCCAAATAAGGAGCGGGGCGAAGCAACCCCCGGAGCTCCGACTGCTCCAAACCGGCCGCCCAGCCGCTCCCTGGGTACTGGGCCCTCTGTGCCCGCGGAGGAGAAGGCGGGCGGGACGGAGCACGCTGCCTGGGGCGCACGAGCCCAGGACGGCAGAGCCCGCCCGCCTCAGCCCCGCGCCAGCCCGCCCGCCTACTTTCAGCGCGAATTTCTCCTGCGTCCGCTTGCTGAAGATCTGCAAAACTTTGCCGTTGATGCCGAGCCCCAGGACCTGGCTGGTGACCTTGTAGTCGTCGATGATGGCGTTCTTCTTGACCTGCAGGCCCGACTTGACGTGGAACTGCGGGAACTGCGGCGGCGGGGCCGGGGGGTGCGCGGCCGGGGCGGGGGGCTGCGGCGGCGGCGGCGGCGGCGGCCCCGGGGCGCAG
>NW_004624807.1:4768886-4809523 GCF_000247695.1 Heterocephalus glaber
GGCCGGTGCCCACCGACCCGGCTCTCCCCCCGGGGGCCTGGCGCTCCGGGGAACGCGCGACGCGGGCCGGCCGGGGGGAAGCGGCCGCGCGACGAAGAAGCAGCCCCGGGGCCGGCGGCCGCGTCACAGGCTCGTCTGCGTCCGGGGCCGGTCCTTAAAGGGGAGGGGGGCGGGGCCGGGGCGGGGCGGGGCGGCCCTTAAAGGGGAGGCCGCGGGCGCCTCGGCGGGAGCCGGGACCGGGGACTGAGGGCCGGGGCCGGGGGCCGGGAGCGACCTCGTCCGCCTCCTCCTAGGGCCACGCAGAGCCTAGAAGGCGGCATGTGGAGGCTACTGAGTAATTCGGCTGGAAAACCCGCTGCTGCCCAGCTGTCTGCCTCTCAGCAGCAGCGAATCGGGAGAGGGGCGCCCGTCCTTTGGGGGAGCCCGGCCAGAAGAGACCTGCCCGGGAGGGGAGCGGAGACTGGAGACCGAGGCCTGGCCAGGGGCCAGGGTCTGGCGCAGTGAAGTACTTCCTGAACGTTTTCCTGAGGGTCTTACGTGTCTTTCCTCGGGAACGTCTTGTTTTTAGTAGAGTTCCTTGGACACCTTAGTAATTAGGCCCCTGAACATATTTTTATGTAAATAAACTCAAAAGGACCCAGGGTGGGGCAAGACGCGGCCAGGGGGCGGCTGGCTCCGTCCCCACCGCTTCCCGGGGACTTCCTGGGTGACCCCAGAGACTCGCACCTGTCTGCGGGAGGCCTGGGCCTTTCCCTAGGGTTCTGGACAGAGCAGAAGGCAGGGAGAACGGCTGTAAGTCCCAGGGCACCAATACAGGTCCCTGAATGGACCGTCACAGGGGACTGGATACTTCCACAGAAGCCTAGTGCTAGTCGCTAGTTGGGGTTAGCCCAGCGTCTCTGCAGAAGATACGGTCCCAAGACCTCGCTGTGCCCCAGCACAGAACAGGGCGGGGAGGGAGTACGGGAGGCATTAAATGCATTCCTGCTGGCCTCCTCACGCCCAGTACTGAGCAGTGGAGACACAGCACAAAGGACAAACCTCAGCCAAGTTAGAGAGGGGCTCCCTCTGAGAAAGGGCTCCCTGGGGACATGTCCAGGTGGATGAGACCCAAGCTGGTGCTTCCTCTCTCCTTCCTCTTACCGAAGGGAGGCAGGCATGGGGTGGGGGTCCCTTTCAGGGGCAGGCAGGGCTCCTCAAGGAGAATATCCGCTCTTCTTGGGCAGCACTTACTGAGTGGTGCCTGTGCCTTGCCGCCCTGCACAGCCCTGCGGTGGTGGCTGGTGTGCCTCTATGAGGACAGGCAGGTTGGGAGAGGTCAGAAATTCGGCCAGCACAGGCCTGGGAGTGGAAGGCAGGGGATTCACTTCTGTCTACAGCTGCCCTGAGCTTCCTCCTGGGCAGAGGAGAGGATGGAGGCCGTTAGGCTGCTCTGGGATTCCCCCGACTCTTCCAAGACAAAGACTCTACCTAAAGCCACAGAGAAAGGAAAGCACCACCCCCTTACCAGTTCTGTAGTATCACTGCCCCCGCCCCAGCCCAAAGATAACCAAGGATTGAGGAAGGAACATAGGGATGAGGAGGAAGAGGAAATCTCCTAGATTCTTCCAGTGACAAATGTGCAGAATCCAAGTCTCCAGGTGAGTTACCTTGAGTGAGAAAGCCAGTTAACCTCTCTGTGTATCTGAAAAGCACTAGAATAATAAAATCTGCTTTCAAACCTAAGCAAGAATCACATGATGTAGTATTTATGAGATCCTTTCATAAAGCATGAACTGTAAGTATTCAAAGTATTTTTTTTTTGTACCAGGGATCAAACTCAGGACCTTGTGCTTGAGAGGCAGGTGCGGTGCCACTGAGCTAAATCCCCGGCCCTTTCATGAAATAGTAAATATCACCATTATTCAGGCATTGCTAGCTTGCTCCTCTGCTCCATGCCCACTACTTCGAGACCTGTCTCTGACATCAAAACCACCTTTCTATCTAGCCGGGGTTCTGGGGAGGTGAGGAACAGAGGACCTAGGCATAATGAGGCAACTGAAACCCAGCTCGAGATTCCTCCTGGAGTTTCAGGGCAGAATAGGCCCAGGGAATGTACAAGGAGCAGAGGGTATGTACACAGTACGTTGAGATTGCATACACAGTACTCAGAACACACACACACACATACGAACACCACACAGAAGCGCTGTGTGCCTGGTGTGTAAAATGCCAGCTAGAGGAATAATCGAGGAATTGCTGAGCCAAAGAAGCTGTGCTAGGCACAAGGTAGAGAGTCTGAAGTTCTTTGCCAGTTCTGACTAGCTAGGTGACCTCATTGAAGTCCCTCGCCCCTCAGTTCCTTCTATCTCATCTGTAAAATACAAAAATAACATCTGCCCTGCCTACCTGGTAGGGATATTACAAGGAGAAGATGAGTATGTGCCTACAAGGCCAAAGAAATCCAAAGTCCTACTTGTAGAACGCCAGGCTCTCAGCTGTCTCTCATTAGTTACTTAAGAAAGCACTTCAAAAATTGGAAGTTAGGGTGGAGGCTGTGGCTCAGTAGCAGGGCACGTGCTTAACATGTGCAAAGCCCTGAGTTTAATCCCCAACACGACACACTCAAAAAAAGTTGGACGTCTATGTAAATAGAGAGTGCTCTTTTTTGCCTACTGTTGCCAGGCAAACACATACATCATGCAATGTAGTACACACAAAGGCAACTAAAGGCATCGGGCACATAGAATCGGACTAATTATGATCCTTAATTTGTGGCTTTGCCATTGGATCATTGGACTAGCCATCTCCACTTTCATTTAGTTAGTTAATAGTTATGGGCCAACACTCCTCAATCCCTCTTTGATAAGGGAGAACCCTCAATATTTAGCTAAGCATATGACTACCTGGAATAAAAATTGCACCTCCCAATTTCCCAGCCTCCATTACAGTTGGTTGTATTCATGAGCTTATGTTGCAGCAGATGATTAAGAAATGGAAGAGGTTGAAGGCAAGAGATAGGTCCTTTTCCTTCTCTCCTTTTCTCCTGGAATGAATGCAACCAACGATTCTACTGGCTGTACTTTCTACTTTAGTTCGACTTTAAATCTCCCACATCCTGATTTCCTTCCATCTTGGCCTAATCTGTTAGAGTATAGGGTGATGTTCATGTGCATGGCTGGATTATATCCTAGGAATCCATGGCAATCTCTCCCCAAGCTTATTCCGCCAGGCTTTCACAACTCTAAGAAGTAAAAGTTTCCTGTCCTACTATGATGTGGCCTTATGAGTGAATGCTGGGTGGTGGAAATCCGCAGAGTTGGATTTCGTGGAAATGTGCAGCTGACATCTCTGGATGAGGCAGAACCACCCTTGGGCTGGTGGACGTGCACCCAGATGAAATGGCCTTCATATCTCCTGCTGGTGTGGAAGACAGAATCTCACAGAGGGGACACGGTTGTACACAACTCACCATGCTAAATAAAGGACAGTGACTTGAGGCCAGGGAGGAAAAAGCAGTCTTCATGTCACAGACTAACATTTCTTAGATAAAATGAGAAATTCTCCAAAGCAAAAGTGACAAATACATAGGAATCATTAGTCCCAAAAATTCTGACCCAGAAAGTGACCTCTAAGCTTCCGTCTCAATGGCCTCTATCATCCGTTCTATCTTAACCCGCTCACAGAAAGGAATTCTACCCAGAGCAAGTGTTGTTAGCAGTGCCCTTTGTCACGACATCATAGGGGAAGAAAGATCTGCTCCCCCACTGTCTGCACCCCATCCTTGGCAGTTTAAACCACAATGGGGAGCAGCTGGGGCAGCAGTAAAGAATAGGAATGGAAAGAAAAAGAAGGAAGGACCCAAAGGAGAAGGGAAACCTCACCTCTGCACATCCACAGACATAACATGGCCCAAAGGGACTCCAAATGGAACTAATTAGAACTGAAGGACGTCTCATTATAAATCCTCCCATTCAGGTTGGGAAGCTAGAGAAGAAAGGTCTGCACTCACTAGGGCCTAAGGTGGTCCTGTGCTCAGGCGCTCCGTCCAGCATAGAGCCCGGACCATGCGAGGGGAAGGGAGAAAAGAAAAGGGAACTCAATGTCCAGGAACACAACCAGGTTGGGTCAGCAGAAGTGAGCAGTGACTCTGCCTGGTGGCCTGGTGGTGCCTGGGGGGGGGTCCCCTTTCTGAAGATAAATGGAAGTCCGAGGGCAGAAAAAAATAAAGAAGGAATAGGCGGGGAACTCCTAAGGTTATAACAATAAATAGTTTCACATGGCAACATAACTTTGAGGCAGCAGAGCATGGCAGCATCAAACTCAGTGTTCAAATCCTAAATGCACTTCAGTGCCTCTCTGTAAAATGAAGGAGATAATATTCCCTAGATTAAATACAAGGGCGACACCTCAGACTGTCCTAGTGCAGCCTCTAAATGTGAGCTGTGTTGTGTGGCTGGTCTTTCTTAGCGTCATCTATTCAATCCTCTCAATGCTCTGGGCGGTATTATTTTGTGTTTCCGTGTATGTCATTTTCATCAACGAAAACATGGTTGTTCAGCAAGTTTAAGTAACTCGCTGTTATACTTTGGGTCTTGAATGTTCCCTAAAGGCCCATGTGTCAAAAAACAAGTCTTGGTCCCCCCCAGTGACTTTGTTACCGTAGCTGACACACCAGCCAGAGACGTCACACAGCCACCCTGTGTTGTTTCCACGTATGTCAGCACCCTTCCTAACCGCGCATGTAAGTGGTCCTGACACCTGTCAGCCCATGTGCATCGCTCAAGAGAAGGAAACAGCTGGCAATGCAAAATACTCAGGTATTCCAGAGACTCGAAGTTAAGGACAATGAATATTCACTTCAGCAGTGTGGATTTGGGATCCTAGCTTTTAAGGAAGGACCTAAATATATGAACCATACGAGTTGAGTGCTCTTATCCAAAATGCTTGGGACCAGAAGTGTTTCAAACTTAGGAATTTTTCAGAGTTTGGACTATTTGCAGACATTCACAAAATACTCCAAGATCTGAGCTTTTTGAGGGTCTCGTCAGTGATCAAAACCTCTTGGATTCCAGATTTTCAGCTTAGGGGTGCTCAGCCTCAGTGCTGTACTTTTCTGCTGCTCATTCCATGGCAGATGGGCTAAGAGCTAAGTTTGTAACCCACATTTCTCATGAGGTTGTGAAAAGAGGTGAAAGGGACACGTGGTGGAGAGCCGTGATCTGTCCAGAGGCCACATCTACACATCACACAGTCAGAGGTGTGACCTCAAAGCCCTGTGCTCTTGAAGCTTCCAGGGTCTCCTTGCACCACAAGAGGAAGCCCTTCCCTCTGGGTGGCCCTTGTGCATGCGCTGCAGGCAAGTCTTTGCCTCTTGCGGAAGTGTGTCCATCAACTCTGGGGCGGGATCTGCCCATGGGCCTGGGTGGATGCCCACAGTGTCCCGGAGGGGGCCATCTCAGGTGCAGGGGACACTTGGAGGTCCTGGAACAGCGAAGTTAGCGTAAGGGCCCGCCTGGGGCCTGCGTCTACCCGACGAACACAGTCAACCTTGTGTTCTCTTTGGTGGCAGCAAACACTGAGCACAGGTTAGTGTCCCGGGGGTGCCGGAGACACACTCCGCACCACACTTGTCCACCCTGCTCCTGTACCTGTGGATGCTTGAGTTCTGCGATTGAGAATAATGCTGCTATGGACGTGGGGTACAGGTATCTGAATGCCTGCTTTCCGTTCTTGTGACATGGGATTGCTGGACCATATGGTAATCCTATATTTTAGTTAGCTAGTTAGTTGGGGTTTTGTTTGTTTTTGTAACAAGGGGACTGAACCCAGGCCCTTTGCACTGAGCCACATCCCCAGCCCTTTTTAACTTTCTATTTTTGAGGCAGGGTCTTGCTAAGTCACTAAGTGCCCGTGCTGGGCTTGAATTTACAGTCCTCCTGCCTCGGCCTCCCAGAGTGCTGGGATTACAAGTGTGCGCCACCATGCCCACCTCGTGTGTGATTTTTGAGGTGTCCCCATAGTGTTCACACAGTCACCACATCCTTTCGAAATCTCCCCAGCACTACCTGGAGCTCCATTGCCCCTCACTCTGGATAACCTTTGTTATTTCTCGGCTTCATGTTGGTAATAGTACTGTAATAGTAGCGGCCTTGGGAAGGGTTGAGCATGGTGCCCCAAGGCTCAAGCTAGGAGAGATTCACCCAGGAAGTCCACAGGGAGTGCTACTAGGTGATGTGTCCCCTGGGCCTCCTGAGATGGGCAGGAATTGTCCAGGCAGGGAAGGAAAAGCCACACAGGAAGATAGCTCATTCACCCGAGCACAGCAATACAGACAGATTGTAGGGTGCAGTTAGAAGCACCAGGCTGCCCCACAGGCTGGACCTCACCACACTGCAGCATTTGTTGGGCAGAATTTCAAGTTGTGCGGCATGAGGCAGTGCGAAGGGCTAGAAAGTCCATCAGGCTTTGGCAAATGAGGCGCTGTTGGTAACGTATGTGAACGTGCTGGTCAAACTTCAATGCATGTTGTAGTATTAGGATTCCAAACGATTTCTCTACCTACACAGTTCGGTGGCATTAAGTTCATCCACACTGTTGTGCATCCGTCACCCCGGCCCACCTCTTGAACGCTTTCCATTTTGCAAAACCAAAACCCTGCCCCTGTCAGACAACAGGTCCTTTTCACCCTCCCACACAGTGCCTGGAAAGTGGTGGCAGCCTCTGGCATCTGCCTGGAGGGAAGACCCTGGCCCTGGGGCGTGGGCACTGGTCCATTCCCTCCCAAGTGCAGAGGTAACTGAGAGGTGCAGGTGGCCTGCTCCTGTTGACCCTGAGGGTCACGGGGCTCCTGCTGTCCGTCACATGAGAGTTGGGACCTTCCAGGCCTGCAAGGACTGCCAGCCCATCCTCCTTCCCCTGGCCACTGCACACAGCATGGGTCTCCTGAGTCATTCAGATGCTAGAAAGTCTCAAAGCGGGAAGCCCCTGCCTTGAACAGCCTTGGTAAGCCCAAAGCCTATCCAAGTGAGGATTCTCAGATGCACGCGTCCCCGTCCCTCCTGCCGTGGGGACAGAGGCAAGGGGCCATCCTCTATGTTTTACAGATTGCAGAATTCTTTCTCCCCTCCTCACCCCTTTTCCAAACCTTCCCATGGTACAAAATGCAGGCGCCCAAAGGGTGCCTAGTGAAATGTGTCCCTCCGACCCTCAGCCCTCGTGTCCACCCCATCTCCTCTGGTATTGGAGCCAGTCCAACCTGCCCTCCAGGAACGAGCCAGGACTGTGTGGCATACATCCCAGGAGATCTCAGCCTGACTTGGAAGTCACATCATTAAGAGGAAAAGCCTGGACTAGGCCGAGGGCCCAGAAGTCAGACTGACAGACTTGAGCCAGCACCAAACCCCTCTGCACACTTCTCCCTGGGGTTCCTGGGGTCAAGGTGTCCTCACAGGAGCGGGGCCTTCGCCTGGCACCAGGGAGGCCCGTGTACAGGAAGTACAGGGAAGGCTAGGAGTCGGGAGGGAACTAAGTGTGAGAGTTGGGGCCATGAGCAGGGAAGAGAGCGGGAGAGATCTGGAAAAGAAGAGATAGAGAGGGTGCGGTCTGCTGCTCCGCCGGGCCGACTGATCTGAAGAGCTGGTCAGTCGATGCCCAGGTCCCTCTACCCGGGCTAAGAACAACCGGAAGGGGTGCAGAGAGGGGCCTGTGGGTGGAGACAGGTCGGGCTCAGTAGAGGTGTTTCTGCATGTCTTGGTGTAATCACAGCTGCCTCAGCCAGAGCTGCAGCCCGAGTCACTGCCCAGGAATCTGGTTCTTGTTTACGATGAAGAAGTGTGGTTATTACAGGGGCAATGGCCCTCCTCCAGCTCCCGAAAGAGCTTGTGGAGGAGCCCAGGGCCCAGGAAGGGGAGCCTGGCCCAGGGAGAATTGCTGAGTGAGAGGGCCAGGAGGCCCCCAGCCTTCCCAGGGCTCCCTCACCCAGACAAGGAGCCTGGAGGGATTCTGAGGCCTTATTTGGCCAAGATTCCAGGGGCCTATCTGCTTACAGAGCTTGGGAAAGAGCCAGGGAGCAGAAGGAGACAATGGGCAAGAAACCAGGAAGATGTGAGTTCAGTGTGACAGCACCTACTGTGTGCTCGCTCCGGGTAAAGAATTAACAGAGGCTGGGGAGGCAGCTCGGGATAGAGCACTTGGCGGGTATGCACGGGGCTTGGATTTCATCCCCAGCACTGAGAGAGAGAGAGAGACAGAGTTCCTAGGGCAGGCCGAGCCCTCTGAGAGCCACATTCTGCTAACTCTGTGTCTCTCCCTGGTGACTTGCCAATCGCTGTCACACAGTGTGACACTTGTCCTTTTGCTGGGTAGAATGTAGAATGGACAGAAGGATGTGGATGGCAGACAGACGAATGAAAAGGCCACAGTAAGAGCTGCCATTATGGAAGGAGCACTCGGGATGTGCCAGGCATGACTGTGCCTGACTACCGTGTTGGCTCAGCGCCCCAGAACAACCTAACAAGGTCAGTTCTACCAACCCTTCCAGTGGTTCAGAGGAAGAAGCTGAGGCCCATCTCTCCCTGAATTGAAGTGATTTAAAGTAAGGCCTTTGGGGGCTGAGGCAGGAGGACTGCTCTGAGTTCAAAGCCACAATGGCCTACACAGTGAGCCTGAGCTCGAAAAAGAAAAATCAAATAAATAAATTACAAATAAAAGAAGGCCTGGAGTGGGGATCTGAGTGCAGGAAGCTAGGACCTAACACCTGTTTTCTTAGCCATTGTGTTCTCCAGAGTAGAGAGCAGGGCATATAACTTCCACAGTCCGGACTACAGAGCTCCGCCCTGGAGTTTCAATGCATCATTCATGGTGGGGAATACTCTCTCTTTCTCTCTTTGCTACCCCTTCTCGATGTCTTTTTTTATCCTATTCGCTGTTCATTTTTTCTGAACATCGTCCAAATGAGGAGGTGTTTCTGAAACCCCAGCTTGGTTCATTTGCACCCCATGTGGCTGTCTGCCTTCTCCTCCCTGGGAAGTAGAGCTAACAAGGGCCTAAAAGAAATCGGGCCACTGTCGCTGTTCCCAGTATTTCCAGAGGCCACAGAGCTGCAAATGGAAATGTCAGTGTGGGATAATTACATTGGCCTTAAGGCCCTGTCTTCCATTTATCCATCATTGATTCCTGAGAAAGACAAAAGAAACGAATAATCAACCAGGCAGATGGAGTGTCAGGCAGCTAGGCCAGGAGAGAAAGCACAGCTCCCCGAAGGGGCAGGAAAGCAAGGCACTGGCTGAAGAATGTGTCTGCTGCGGGGCAGAATGGGCTGGGAAGAGGCACACGGATCTGGCTCCAGCCTGGCCTGGGCAGATAAGGTGTGTCAGCAGGAAGCAAGCAGCCCTTGGTTACTTCCACATCCCCGACAGCCATGGAAAGCTCTCTCTAGGAAACAGGGAAGGAAGTAGAAAGGAAGCAACCTGAGGATATCACATGAAGGGGGAGGACAGGCATTAGAATAAGGCTGAAAGATCACTGAGGTTCTGGAAACTGCTTCTTTATAGACGCTTCTTGTACCGCCCGTGTATGCCCTCCCATTCCCCCACACACTGAGATCCAGCTGAGGAGATGGGGCCAGGCATTTACCATTGGGCAGTTTCACTTCCTGTTTTCTCATACCGAAAGTATAATCATCACCATAATGATAATAATAATTCCACAGCCTTGCCTCTGCCTTCTATTTATCTAGGGCCTCCCATACTCGTGTATGTAAGTGGGAGGGGAAGAATACCACGCACCTACTCTGCCAGCCCACAGTGGAGGGCGGAGGAGGCATGGAGGCCGGGGTGGGGAAGCAGGAGTTAGCAATAGAAAGTATAAACTCATTTTTCCAAAGAGGAGGAATTTCCCAAATGGCTATTCTCACCTTAGAGATATTTGCAAATCTCTTCTTCCAAAAATAAATTCTTTCTTAAACTTTTTCTCCTCCAATCTACCTCCCAACCAAGACACTGTGATGTGAGGCCCAGGGGTTCGGGTCGCTTCCCAAGTCACACAGCCAGTCAGAAGGAAGACCGGACATGACCGGATGCTGCTTCTGCATCTATCAAGAGCTGTAACCAAGAAGGGAATTTCCAACTCTATGGGGAACTTAGAAGTTGTTAGGAAAACCACAGCTATTTCTGCCAAGGAAAAAAGTATGTAGTTCCTCCAAATTCAAAACCCCAGGGCAATGAGAGGTCTCTCTGCCGAGAATGTTTTGGGAACTTTAAAGTTAGGATGCAGGATGGAGGGGGAGCTTTCAGGCCTTCGTGGGGACCAACATCTGGGAGCGGAGGTGTCCGGCTAGCTAGTGTTCAGGGGCTGTGCTCTAAGGTCAAAGGCTGAGCTCTTGCTGGGCTCTGGAGAAGGATGAGGGAGGAGGAAAGTGGGGGAGGGAGCAATTATCTTGATGACAATAGTGACACAGATCTCTCCAGTTCCTGCCCTCCCCTGGGGATCTGAGAAGAGGGGAGAGGCAGGAGGGAGCAGGTGCTTTAAGGGCCCTTTCAAAGTGAACAAAGAAGGCAGGTAAAGGAAAAAAGGAACCAAGGGAAAGTACTGCTAATTAATTGAGCTTTAAAAAAATTCTCCCTCCGCCACAAAGAGACACTGACACTCTCTAGGTACACTAAGGAAAAAGAGAGGATATGATATCACACGTTTATTTACTGTCATAATTATTGTTCTCAGAGCTCTTATTTTCCTCCAAGGGACACTCACCAGCCTGGAAGGGCCAAATGACTGGCAGACTAAAAATGTGAACATGCACAGAGTTGACTGCAGCCCTGCGAATAATCCACCGCAGGCTGTTAGAGCTGAATCAGGCCAGGGAGAGAATAATAATGATATCAAACTCTTCCCCACATTCACGATGAGCCAGACGTGGTCCTGAGTATTTTCCATGCATTTGTTCTGTGAAATAGACTATGGGGGTGACAGAATCGTTCCCATTCATTCTGAATTCACGTTTATTCGTGTCCTTCCTGTCTCAGCTTTCTTGAAGCTGTCCAAGGCCTAGGTTCCTTAGTCCCTCACCTCTACTCAGGACCAGTTACCTAATGTGGAGGACCCAGAATTGTGTGCATGCGTGTGTGTGTGTGTGTGTGTGTGTGTGTGTGTGTGTGTGTGATGTTATTGGTGGGTGATTGAACCCAGGGCCTCTGCCCTGACCTCCCTCCCACACCCTTTTTAATTTTCTTTGTTTTTTGAAACAAGGTCTCACTACGTCACTAAGTTGCCCAGCCTGGACTCAAACCTAAGATGCTCCTCTTCAGCCTCCCAGTGTGCTGGGATTGCAGGTGTGCACTACCACGCCCAGCTCTGCAGAGCTCTTCGTCCAGAAATTATTAAGAATTTCAAGATCGTGGCAGCAGAACATTAAACCAAGTGTGAGGCCCTTCTAAGCAGAGGTCCCTGTGGGACCGCGTGGGCCTCACACCCGTGGAACTGGCCCTTTGCACAGAACACTTCTGGGTCCTCCATTATCCTGCCCGTGTGTGCCTAACCCCTGAACACAGAAAGAGGAAGGAGAAAAACCCACCCCACCCTAACACACTGGCCTTCGCTGCATGGCTTTGTGGAAGAAGGAATTCCAAAAGGCTTGAGGGCCGTGATCCAGATTGTTTTTTCTGAACGCTCCCGCTGCTGTATAGATTTGTCCTTGTAGCCATCCCTGTCCTCACCCCGCCTCGAGTTGGTTGGCAGTTCTTGCTGACTTTATCTCAGCAGGCCTCCTGCATCCTGCCCTCTTTTCCATCTCCTTTGCCAACATCCTAGTTTTCTCGCCTGGAATATTCTACCGGCTCACTAACTAGGCTGCTTGCTTTCAACCTCTTGTTTTTCCAATCCATCCTGCTTGTTACGCTTGCGCTTGTGTCTGTTAACGTTTTAGAACTCTGCCCCTCAGAGGTTGTCGGTTTCCCCAGATCCTCGCTCTCCCCTCAGCCACCTGTGAAGCCCTCCATATCCCTAGAGGAGGATGTCCCCCTGCTGGGTACTCCCTGAACCCCTCCCTCCTTTGCTTCCTGTCAGGTTCCCATGCTGGACTGTAGCTCGTGTCCATCTGTGGACAGAACACGCCCCTTCCGTCTAAATTCCAGAGGGAAGTGTGACATCCAAAGTCCCATCCCATGTCACCAGTGCGTGGCCCTTGGAAAGATGAGGAAGAGCTGCCTCTGGTGGGCTGGAGCGGGATGGGAATAGTCATGAGAGCTATGGGTGTGGCCCCTTGGAAGGCTTGTTTGCTTGGCTTCAACCAGAGAGGAAGAGAGCCCTGACTTCAAAAATCTTCATTGTCTATTGCAAAGTAATTGCTTTGTTTAAACAATCAAGGTAGTTTTAAAGAGTGATGCCTTTGACTGCTATGGTAGGAAAGAAACCACAATCAAAGATGGCTTGCTATGGCTTACTTTAACATTTCAAAAAGTCTTCCTGCTACTTCAATCTTTTTTTTTAAAGACAGGGTCTCCCTAAGTTGATAAGCTGCCCAGGTTGGGCTAGAACTTGCAATCCTGTCTCAGCCTCCCATACTGCTGGGCTTACAGGGGTGCACCACACAGCTGGGGTACAGGGAACTGGTCTTGGAGGAGGAACATTTGCTCCACTCCCACTCAGATGACTCCTTCCCCTGAATCTGTAAGGTGTTGAAGTATCTCCTGCCTGCCCTCAGCCCTGCCTCTCCTTGCTGCCCACCTGGCTTCTCCTACTCCCTTCCCTGACAAACTCCCCGCAAGAGCCCTGTGATTGTTCTTCGTCTCCTGTTCCTCGCCTCCTGATCCATCACTCAGCGCTCTGGAAATCTGACTTTGGTTTCAGCCACACCTCTGATCTCCTGCTCCTGTGAAGCGCACATGCTCAGTTTAGATCCCCTGCTGAATTTTACACTTTGAACGAATCCCTTTGTCTCCTACTTTGCTTTGCGGGACATCACACTGTCTTTCACTTCTATATCTCCCCATCACTTCTTATTGCCTTCCACACTCTTCTTCCCCACCAACCTCTGAAATGTCAGCGTGTTTGCAGGCTCCTCCCTTAACTGGTTCATCATTTTGTGCTATTATTTCCCAAGTTTCAACCACCAGCTAACACCACATCTGTGACTCCCAAAGCTACAAATACAGACCAGATATTCCTCTTGAACTTGTACCCACAGTAGACTTCTGTCACTAGGTGTGACAGTTAAGCTGGATAACTTGATTGGCTTGGCAGTCACCCAGGGGATTAGTAAAGCACACAACTGGGTATGTCTGGGTGGGTCATAGAGGGCTAACTTTGGGGTCTATATCTGGTCATTGGCCCCTTCCTCTCTCATACCGTTCCCCCGCTGTGCTTCCCAGCCAGCATGAGCAAAGTAGCTTTGCTCCACCACAATGGTCCTTTCTTGGAGCCAACCGACCATGGACTGATTCCCCCGAAACCATGAGCCAAATACACTGACTAATACACTAGATATTCCCAGACACCTAAATTCGTTATCCACAAAACGAATTTTATTATCTGTGCCACACACACACACTCCTTCATTCTGCTATTCAGGAAGGTATGGTTCTCCATCTGGTTGCCAAAGCTGGAAGTGGGAGGTCAGCCTTACTCTTCATTGCTGCTCACCTCAACACTCTGTCAGTTACCAGTTCCAGCCCATCCCACCTCCCTGCCTGCTGTTTCCTTCTTTCCATTCCCACCCAATTGCTCCCTCTCTCTGCATCAGGCCCTGTCAGCTTCCATCTGCAGTATGGCCCAGCTCCTGACTGGCTTCCAGCTTTCCCCTCGCAGTCCATTCTCCTGGTAGCACCCCAACAGTTTAATTAGAAACTTCATCCCATTATCCCAGGGTTTAAAACACCCTTCATGGCTCCCTCAGCCCAGCAAAGTGGGCCTGACTCCCTCGTGCTGCACAGGGCTCTTCAGGCAGTCTTGGCCCCAAAGTCTGGAGCACCCCTTTTAGAAGTCTGATCTGTAAGTCTTGTGTAGGACAGATTGAAAAGGGAGGAAATGGTGATGGAGAAGTTAGTTAAGACCATTCTAAAACATTGTTTTAAAATCCATCATCACAGCCCGTGACCCTCCCCAAGGCCCAAGGGTCACCAACCCTGAGCTGCACGAGCACCGCGAGGGGGCCCGGGGCACGGGGAGCCCTCTGTCCCTGCCCCATGGTGCCCGTGGAGAAGTGGCACATCTCCTAGGACCAGGTGAGAGACAGGAGACTGCCGTCCAGAGAGAGGCAGCCGGTGTGGAGTAGAGGGGAGCTGTCAAACCCCCCTGGGGGAGGTCAGCAGGGATCTGCCACCGGTCTTGAAATTACTTCTGGCTGTTTCATGTAGGGCAGCTCTAGGCAAAATCCTGTGGAAATCGAGGAATGTCCAAGTTGGAGAAGACTTAGCAATCTTCTGGTCTAACACACTGCCGGAGAAAGGACACCCAGCGACAGCTGCCATCCCAACACCTGCTCACAGGGACGCCCACCACGTATTAATAGAATAATTGAAAATAAGAATATCCAGAAACTAAGGCAAGAACAACAGGAACCAAACAGGGAAGCATTTATAACTCAGGATCTCTAAGAAGAGGTAGAAGTAGTTAATATGGAACCGAAACCATGTGAGTCAAATGCTGAAGATCTTTTATCAAGTAGCGGCATCACATCCAATAGAGGTCCTTCAAGCCCATTTTTTGTGTCATCTCTTCGTGGTACAGTAATTGAAAACACAGCTTCAACTGGGACTTTGACACAGATTCCTATTTTCCGGAAATATGAAGTGGAACTTGATTCTCCTAGAAAAATCATTGCTTACCCAGGGAAGGAGCACATTGAACGTGTTTTGGAGGAATATTCACACCCAGTCAAAGATTTGCAGAGAAGACTAAATGAAAGCAATGAACTGCATGAGAAACAAAAGTTTTACCTAAGGCAATCAGTCATCGATTTGCAGACAAAACTTCAAGAGATGCAGATGGAGAGAGATGCCATGGCAGACATCAGACGAAGGGAGAGTCAGTCCCAGGAGGATTTGAGAAATCAGCTTCAAAACACAGTTCATGAACTTGAAGCTGCCAAATACCTTAAGGAGAACATGCTGAAAGACAGTAGCACACAGATAGAGCAGCTCAGAAAGGTGAGGCTTAGTCACGAAGGAGTCCTGCAGGAAATCTGGACCATCCTAGTTGACTTTGAAGAAGCCTCAGGCAAGAAAATACAAGAACAGGACAACATGTCTACCATGCCCTTCCGAAGCTTGGGCACAGCTGTTAGTAAAATGCTAAGAGAATTAGACACAGAAATTTCTTATCTGAAAGGGAGGATATTTCCAATAGAAGATCAACTTGAAACACTGAAAGCTGAATCACAGAACAAAACAGAACTACTACTGCAACACCATCAAGACAGGTTGCCTCAAGCAAGGTCTTGGGCTCAGTGATCCTCCTGCCTCAGCCTCCCCAGTAGCTGCAACTACAGGCCTGCACCACTATGCCCTGCTCAGCACTCATAATTCATTTTACCATCACAAAATTTTAAAATTCTGCATATCAAAACCTAGCTGGAGACAACCTACAATGTGGGAAAAAATTTTCAGCAGCTGTTCCTCCAACAAAGGTCTACTAGAATATATAAAGAACGCAAAAAAATCAGACTCCCCAAATATAAAAACCCAATTCAAAAATCAGCATCTGAAATGAACAGACATTTCTCAGGCAAACAAGTAACAGCAGCAAATAAATATATGAAAAAATGTTCAACATCACTGGTCATTCAAGAGATGCAGATGAAAACAATGCTTAGATTCCACCTCACCCCACAAAGAATGGCTATCAAGAAGTCAACCAATAGCAAATGCTGGCGGGGGTGTGGGGAGAAAGGAACCCTTCTCCATTGTTGGTGGGAGTGCAGACTGGTGCAACCACTGTGGAAATCAGTATGGAGATACCTCAAAGAACTAGGACTACAGGTCCCATTTGACCCAGCTATTCCTCTGCTGGGTATATTTCCAAAAGAATTAAAAGAATCATACCACAGCAATACGTGCTCACCCATGTTTATAGCAGCACAATTTGTAATAGCTAAAACTTGGAACCAGCCAATTGCCCATCAACTGGAAACTGGATAAAGAAGATGTGGTTTTCTATAAAATGGAGTACTACTCAGCCATAAAGAATGAAAAACTAGAGACATTTATAGCTAAATGGATGCACATTGAGGCCATACTCTTAAGTGAAATAAATAGGACACACACATGTAAATACCGAACAGTTTCTCTGGTGTGAAAAACTGAAAGTGTAAATAAGGTTCAAATGGTATAATTGATAATGTGAAATAGGAAGAAAAGGTCTAAAGGAGTAGAGGAAGTGGGAAGGGTAGGGGAAAGAAAAGAAGGGAAAAGAAAAAAATATGAGAAAAGGAAAAAATGGAAACAAAGTCTCTGTAAATAGGGAAGGGTGGAGGGGTTGAAGGGAGGGGAGGGAAATGGGGAAAAAATAAGAACTAAGATACATCACATACAGGTACAAGATCCCAGTGATGAATGTAACTGTGTATACCTAAAATGTACCAATAAATTTAATGAAAAAAATCCATCATCACATTCGATGATAGGCTTATATTCCTCAGCTCATATTGTTGCAAGCCCCTTGAATAAACACAGCACCCAGTGGAATTTTTTTATATTGGAAATGGAGCCCAGGGCCTTTGCACTGAGCTACATCCCCAGGTTACCCTCCCTAGGGTTGAAACACAGTCTTTTTTTGAAACACAGTCTCCCTGGGTTGTCTGGGCTGGCCTCAAACTTGAGATCCTCCTGCCTCAGCCCCCAGAGTGCTGGGATTGCAGGTGTGCGCCACCACAGTTGGCTCCAATGGGTATTTGTTGATTTGAAATGTAAATGCATTACTTTCCACTGAGTTTTAACTCTTCCAATGACTTCATGTGGTAGACAGTCATACATCCAACAGGGCATAAGGTCTTTGCTAGATCACTTAATTTCCACAAATTCCTTTTGCCATGACCTTACCTTAGAATTTGGAGGTAAAAATAAAGTGCCAAGAGGGGCCGGGATTTAGCTCAGTGGTTCCACCGCCTGGCTTGCAAGCGCAAGGACCTGAGTTCAATCCCCAGTTCTCGAAAGAAAGAAAGAAAGTGCCAAGTAATTGTAATGAAGGAGCAAATGAGACAAGCAGTATCAAGAATGACTGATAGAACCCCCGGTATCAGGGAGGAAAAAGAATGACTGACAGGCCCTGGCTACTATCTAAAACCTAGGTGCCCATGATAAGCATTATGGCCTCTGCCCCAGGTAAAGGTAGCCATGTTCTTGGATTTGGAAAGAGCAAAGGCCATGCCAGCTTTAGGTCCGAGGAGGAGAGGAGGGGACTGTGCCAGCGGCTGTGTGGGGAGGGACAGACCGTATGGGGAGAGGAGAAGAGGAGGAAGAAGAGGAAGAGAGCAGACAGCGGGAACAAGCAGATCACACTCGGCCCAATCAAACAGAAGTCAGCTGGAAGACGGAGACGGTGCCGTTCCTTAATCCAAATTAGGCCCCCAACTCAGAAGGGCTGAGGTCAGAGCCCAGACAATGGGGGTGATTGTCTTCCTGAGAAATTGACCAAAAAAGGAGCCAATGGCCAAGGGAACTGGCATGGAGAAGGGGAAGTCTTTTGGGAGGAGTGGCCAGAGGCTCTCTGGGAGGGAGCAAGAACTAACACAAGCTGAAGCACCCTGGACACATTGCCCCACTCAACTGCATTTCATAGACAGATGTTATCGTTCACATTTTGTGGCTTAATCAAGATACCAATGACAAAGGAAGCCACACACTTAGTAAGGGACAGGACCAGCCCTCGAACCCTGATCTGACTCCCAAACGCATGCCTTCGTCATCTTGCCGTGACCAAGCATAGCCACAAGGTCTCTTTTCCCAGAGACAGTGATCCATCGGCACCATTCATTCATTCTTCATTCATTCATTCACTCACAGACCCTTACTGAGTGCCAATCACGTGTCAGGGCCGAGCCAGACTACAAGCTGGTTAGAAGGGGGAGTAGGATGTGCTGGCTACCAAATTCAGTGCCTGACTACAGGAAACTGAGGCAGCTACCGCCGGTATCCCTGCTGCTGTCAGTTCCTGATGAGTTCCCCTGAAGAAGGGCTGGAACTCCATGGCCACGGCTTGTGTGCCCAGGGTAGGCAGGGCAGAAGGAGGAAGTGCCACTGAGAAATCTTAGGTGGCCACCGCTGGATTCCCAGCATCTCTCACTGTGTCCTGCGGTACAAATAGGCCTGGTATGGAGTTTCATAGGGGATAATGAGAAGTCCTGGAGACAGATAGTGGTAGTAGGTGCTCAACATTGTGAATGTACTTAAGGCCACAGAATTGTCCACTTAAAAATGCTCAAAATAAAAAATTTCATGTTGTATATGTTTCACCGCAATAAAAAATATTTTGAAGTACACTTAGCAAAATTAATTTTTTTCTCTTTTTGGCAGTACTAGGGATTAATCCCAGGACCTTTACACAAAGCTACATTCTCAGACCAATTTATTTTTTATTTTGAGACAGGATCTTGTTAAATTGCTCAGGCTAACCTCGAACTTGTGACTCTCCTACCTCAGTCTCCCAAGTAGGTGAGATTACAGGTGTGCACCATTACACTAGGCACAAAACTAATTCTTGAAGAGTTTTTAAATACATTACACAGCATTGCCTCCAAATGTCCACCTATCCAAAGAAGTGACCATTCAGACCAGACAACTGGCTTTTTGGTTTTTAAGGTATCAGTCCAAAAAGAACAAAAATTTTAAAACGAAGAAGAAAAGTTATGCCAGCTTTCTCCTCCAAGCCTACTCCCTGAGAGCATTGCTAGACCTTGGCCTGCAAGCCCCCCGCCCCCCCCCCCAAAAAACTGTGTAAGCAAAAGCTCTACTAACCTACCTGTGAGGAGAGTCAGCCATGGTCAGAGCATTCCCTGGAGGAGAACAAGAATCTCTTCTTCTAGCTCATTTCCTGCCAATAGCATCCGGTGTCTGATGGATAAAGTCATGGTGCCTATAAAAGCAATGTCCGTAAGATGCCTAATAATAAAGACTATGAAGTGGCAACAGGAACGATGACAAATAGGCCCAGGCCTCCTCCCTGCGTCTTTCCAGCCTGAGTGCCATAGTCACCAGGTCACTACGTCCTCCCCTGGCCGGCAGCTCCGGGCAGCTGGAAAAGGTGACTTTCAGATGGGCACGAAGGAGGCTGGCAGCACGAGGAGCTGAGCCACTGGGGTCAGCGTGAGGGGCAGTGATGCTGGCCTTGAGCTGGGAACCACCCAGCAAAGGGCCTGATGGCCTCAGGACCGCGGAGCCCCTCCTCCCCCGCCATGCCAGCAGCTCACACTGGATCCCGTAACCTCCCTGGGAAGCAGGCAGCGTGTCTGGAGTCACCTCCAGGGTACAGCTCCCGAAACAGCTTGGCTTCCAGAAGGATAACTCAGCAGGCCATTTCTTCTCTCCTGTGGAGTGAAAAGGAAAGGCGACTACTCAGCGTTGTCATCGGAATCCTACCCCTGTCACGGCCCCGGTCAGGGCTTTTCCAAAGCCCGGCAGATCCACAACCTTGAGAGGATCCCCTGACTAGGGACCACGATTGGGATCAGGAGAACGCGAGAGAAGGAATCAAGCTGGGACTCACACCTCGGGCTCATGGTCTTTGGTTTTGGAGCCTTGGGGACAAACCCTGCAAAGGTGCTGGAGGTGGAACTAACTACCCCGGAACTCTATCCCCACATCCACCACCAGGGGGTGCAGTTGCTCCATATCGGTGGTCTTTCAGCGCGCTGAGAGGGTACTTGGCTAAAGGTGGAGACCCTGAAGGCTCTGACGTCCTTTTATCTCTGCCCTGACCAAGTGCTGCCAGAGTTTCCTCAGCCCAGGTCACCCTGTTTTAGATACAAAAGGCACTGCAGAGATCATCTGGTCCCAGGCAACTGGCAGTTCCCCCCACTCTTAACAGGCTGCAGAAATAGACTCCCCACCTCCCTTGGCTGCTGTCACAAGCCTCGGTGTGGGCTGCTGGCTGCCCACAGCCCCTGAGATGGGAGCCAGACTGAGGATGGGCGAGTCCTCAGGCGGCCATGCACTGGCTTCTGCGGAGGAAGCAGCGGTTCCTCCTTCCCCCTGAGATGCAGCCCCACACTCAGCCCCTCTGCCAGCTCACCTATGCACCCATGCCTGAGAGCAGTAGCCACACCTGCAGGCCCAAGGCCGGCGCCCTTCATCTGCCTGAGCTCCAGGCTCTGAGAAGCTGCCTTTGTAGAGGTGTCTGGGATCACCGAACCCCATTTAGACGCTACTCCCACCCTCTTACCCCCACGCATCTGTCGTTGCTTTATTCCATCTGCTGTCCTCGGAGGAATGGCTAATTAAATCAAAAAGAGTGGGCCTATTTTTGGTGTTTTTCAGCCGAGACCTGGGGGAATAGCCACAAAGTTTGGAATGAGCCCCAGGAAGATGGCAAAGCTGGGGAGTTGGCTGATGACTCTAAGACTGGCAGGCCCTAAGTCCCCAAGCTGGCCGTTCCACTTAAGCGTCTGTTCCATTTTGGTCGTCTGCTTTGGGGATGGGTTAATAGCTGGAGGAAGGGCACTGTGGTGTAGAGATGGTTCAAGTGTGGCCATGTTAGCAGGGGGAGGGACCTTTAAAAGGTGGAACCCGGTGGGAGGGGCTCAGGTCCTTGGAAGGGAGCCCTTGGGAGGGATTTCCAGGGGATCCCCTTGTGAGGGGGTTGTAAAGAAAGAGCAAACGTAGCCCCTGCCCGGTCTCTCTGGCTCCAACCTGTGCTGTCTGCCTCCCACCTTCATCCCAGCCACAATGTGCCCACCACAGTGCGGCACAGCCAGGGGCTGAACACACAGGGCTGCCCGATTGACCTAGAACTCTCAGCCTCCAAAATTGTGAGCTGGGGTCGGAGATTTAGCTCAGTGGTTCCGCCACCTGCCTCAAAAGCACAAGGTCCTGAGTTCGAGCCCGAGTACCAAAAAAAAAAAATTGTGAGCTAAACAAACCTCTTTTCTTTAGAAAGTACACAGCTCCATGTGTCTCGTTATAGCAACAGAAAATGGACTAATGCAAAGGAAAGATGCTCTCCTGCATGTTCTCTACCCACATTGTCCCCAAAAATGAAACAATCTCATTCATTTATCCCTGTTGTCATACTGCAGAGTCGGGGCAGCAAGGACTTTAGATAACTGCTCCCTGTGGGAAGACGAGGAGGTGGGATGTGGGGTGGTGGCGGGGTGGGGGGAGAGCAGAGGCTTGGACTAGCATGGATTCCCCCTTGTAAATTCCAGTACTACCTGTTTGATGGTACTGAGGATTGAACCCGAGGGCGCTCACTCTATCACCGAGCTCTAGCCTCGGCCCTTTCTATGTCTTATCTTTAGACAGGGTCTTGTTAAATTGCCCAGGCTGGCCTTGAATTTGTAATAACTCCTGCCTCAGTCTCTGGAATAGCTGGGATTACAGGCGAGTACCACCATGCCTGGCTGTGAATTACCTTTCCCAAAAGAAAGTGCTTCCTGTTATGAGAATATACCATGCTTTCTTATTTCCCAGCCTGACTGACAAATGCCTTAACTGGAGCCGAAGCATCTCTTTCAGCCGCCCAAATTCCTGCCCTCCTGTGCTCTGGCTGCCCTGATTTTCACCTTCTGCTGTTTCCGCAAGTCCTCCGCCAGGAGTCCCTTCGTGCTTAGCAGATCCTGTTCATGAATGGTCTTGCAGTGCAAATACTGGGTCTCTGAGGCCTTTTTCTTTAACACTTCTAGTAAGTAGTCGCTCTCTCCACTGTTTGCCTAGACTCTTGCACGTACTTCCATTATGCTTCCCACCAAACACTTTTTTTGTTTTGTTTTGTCATATTGGTTGGTTGGGTTTTGATTTGCTTGGCTTTATTTATTTATTTATTTAGTGGTACTAGAGATTGAACCCAGGACCTTTGCACTGAGCTATCTCCCTTTTCAAAATTTTTTTATTTTGAGACAGGGTCTCACTAAATCTCTAAACTGTTGAGGCTCAGCTCAAACCTGTGATCTTCCTGCCTCAGCCTCCCAGAGTGCTGGGATGATAAGTGTCCTCTACAACCCTGGCTTCTCACCAAACACATTGTGATAACTTTTTCTGTGTCTCTGTTCTATGTAGAATAGGAGCTGACCCGTGGCAAGAATGTGTTCTCTTCACCTACGCGGCCTAAGTTCCCGGCACACTGTCTGCGGATGAAGGCAGTGAGCTCTTCCTGATGAGTGGACCGCTCGACTCACGAGGCTGTCACTCCTGGGCGTAGGAGAGACCCGCCACTGAGAACCGCACGGAAGACAGGCAGCTAAGCCAACCGATCCTTCCCAGGGGGTTTGTGAGGTCACACATGGAGTCAGACAGCTACAGCCAGATGAGTGACTTGGCCATGTGAAATTTCAGAAATGGAAGATCGGAAACTTGGCCCTGGGGTGGACTGAGTCGCCAAGCGGTGCTCTGCTGCAGCGCAGGAAAGCTCCCCCAGCCCTCCGCCCGCCTGTCTGCCAAGCCCGGGGCTTGTGCGACTTCCTCCAGGAAGGCCTCCTGCACCAAAGACTCCCAGCTGGACTGCCAGCTTCTGGAAGCTCCGTTCCCATATTTTATCCTCGGTGGTGGACAGCACAGGGCGAGTGCGTGGTTTGTGCTTTAAAATTAAAAGTGTACTGATGCTGAGATTGCCTGCTTAGGGTCGTCGAGACCTCACTGTATGTTGTTTGCCCTGTGACCGTGCCCAGGGAGGGTGACACTTTGGACTGCACCCGCCAGACTTCCCGGTCCTCTGGTTCCGGTTATGTTTGGCGGGTGGGAGGCGGGGAACCAGACGAGTGCAGTTAGCGTATTTATTCTTCCAGTTCCCCCCATGGCCAGAGGTGGCGCTGTCTGCTTCCGCCACCGAAGGACAAGGCTTCTCCAAGGCAGGCAGCCTTCCCTCCCCTCCAGCCTCCCCCAAAGCAGCTGCCCTCCGAGATCCGCCACTACTCCCTTTCTCTGCCCCTCGTGGCTGTCCCTGCGTGCTTTACTGCCCCCCAACAGCTTCCTGAAACTCTGTCCATACTTTGCCACAGGCCGAGGGATTGGAAGCAGTGTCCATTAGGGACATTTTCCACCCCTACGGCTAGCTCCGGGGCTCGGGTGCCTTCTCCAGATGCCTGCCCCGTGTTGGCCCACGGTCCTAACTCGGCCCAGAACCAAATTGATTGTAGACTGCAGTTCCTTAGATGTCTCCATGTCCCAGTCCCCCACTGAGCTCCTCCCTGAATTTTCCAACCAGGGAAAACAGGCATTTGTCCTCAAACATGAGAGTAACTCCACAGAACTTGTATTCCAGAGTAGTTCTTGAAATCTCCAATGATTCTGTCACCTCCTGTATGGCCCGTTTTTTTCTGGGCCAGTGTGATATGCAAACTTGAATGGGTTTTTTGGTTTGGTTTTGGGAAGGAGCTGGTAGAGGGGAGCCCTGGTTTCTCTCTGGAAAAATCAATCAACTCTTCATCCGCTGTGTGCCCCCTGCCCTCCTACTCCACGGCCTGCAATGGCTGTGTTCCCTCCCGCTCCACAGCACCTGTCATCCTGCGGGGAACAAGGCCTCTATCCCTTCCTGATCCCCAGCCCCCACCCCGTCAGTCCACCCACAGGTCAGTCCACCCGGACAGCACCTACAGGTGCTCCTGGGGCTGCAGTATCCAAGCGCCACACACGTGGCATCCTCTCAGCGGGAAGACCTGAGCGAACGAGCCTCTAGGCTCAAGGCCCTCGCCTTCCCCAACATCTCGGGGAACTCAGGTCTTCAGCTTGCTGAATCATTTAACCTAGTTCTGGGACTTCAGTAAAGAGATTGGTTCTGGAGTGAAACCTCTTCTCTCAGGAGGCTCTTGCCTGTGCGCTGCCCTAGATTGCCTACAGTGCTCTGAGAGTGAGATCCGAAACATGCTGCCTAAGGGGAAACTGAGGCCTAAAAAGAGAAGCAGGCTAGACTCACAGGCTAGAGGGGGCTGGAGGAGGAAGGAGTGTCCCGGCGTGGCTGAAGATAGGCAGGTGCTGACACTGGGAGCTGGGAGGAGCGTGGGTGGGGACAGGAAGGCTCGTGGCAGCGGGACAGAGGTGGAGAGAAGACACCAGGCATGTGGGGGCCGTGCGGCGTGCAGGGTCAGGGCACGATGGAAATGACAGCTTTGAGCAGAGCAAGACTGGGTCATGGAACTTCTGCCCGGCTCTCTCTCCACCGTCAGCCCCTCTGCCACGCTGCCCTCACAGTGCCATGGTTGTCGCCTCTCCCAGTGCAGCAGCTGGGGACTGATAGCATGGCAGCAACCCATTGGCTGGCTCCCTCCCTGGCCTGAATTGCCCCTTCCCTGTGCCTCCCTGTCCACCCTGGTCCTGTGAGGAAGGCTGGCAGCCTCATCCTGCAGAGCTGCTCACGCCAGAAGAGACACCCCAGCCTGGAGATTACCTGAGCTCCCTTTCTAACTGGCCTGGCTCATGTGACCGGCCTGCCTCCAGGCATCTACACAGGGCCCTGCGGCCGGCGGCCAGTTCACAGTGCTATTTATTTCCTACTGGGTTCTCCTCAGGCAGGGCAGGCAGGCAGGACTTTCTCATTGTATTTAAGCCCCAGCTGGCGCCACTAACTGCCCCAGCCCCAGCCTTTGCCCCTTTCCCAACCAGGAGGTGAAAATAAACCCATTTCGTCCACTTGGAAGACTTGGCTGGGGGAAGGGGAAGAGGGGCTGCTGAGAAGGCCATGTAAACCCATCGTGGGGAGTGGTAGCAGTGGGGGAGCTGGCTCCAAAGACAGGGCTGTTTGGGGCCCCCCAGTTCGGCCCTCAGTCTCCACTGTTTCAGCTGAGAAGAGCCTGGGCATCGTTCATTCACGAGCGATTACAGTGCCTCCAGAGCAGGAGGCACTGAAAAGAGTGGGTGGCCAGGGGTTGGGGCTTGAAAGGGGTAGGAATAAGGGAGACAAGCGAGAAAGGAAATGGTCACAGTAGCGGCCACAGAAATCCTTTACTGACATCCACGCCCACGCTTTGTCCTTCTCAGGGGAGGGGGATCTTCCGGGGTGCCCCGCCTGCGTCCACCCTCATACGGAGCTGTTTGCATCTCCGTCCTTTACCTGTTTGACTTCCCACTCGGTGTTGGGTCCCTGGACAGCAGCGCTGGCAGAGTGAAGGGAAGGGAGGCAGGGAATAGCAGGAGGGGCCTGGTGCCCCTGGCAGCCCCCAAGCATGGCAGTTGTATTCGGGAAGGAGAGCGGACCCTTTCTCCCAGCCAGGAGGCACCTGCTGGTCCCTGTCCCATTTGGGATGGGACAAACTGTGACTCTGATGTGCAGAGATCTCCACCTTGGGTTCTCCACCCCCAGCTAAAGGCTTTCCCAGCTAAAGCTGACGTCTCCTTCATCCCCCTGTGGACAGAGCAGAATTTAAGGACAGAAGTAAATAAAGAACAGCAGATTTACTCTGTCTTTGAAATGCAGCTGCCAAGGGACAGGTTGGACCGGGAACAGGCAGGAGGCATGGCAGGAGCCACATAGTAGTTCAGAAACAGTTGTCCCTGCAGGAAGACCTGCCATGGAAGCGGTGACACTTGCTAGTTCAGCGGGGATGATGGGAAGCACCTGTGGTCAGTCCCCAAAGAACTCAGAGGCTTCCTCCCTCTCACTCGTGTTATTTTCTGCCTGGACATCTCGGTCCCACTTCAAAGCAGATGGTGCCGTGGCTTTGGGTTCCAGAAAGAAGAAAGGTTCTTGAATGAAGAGGGTTCAGTCAGAAGGGACTAGAACCAGGACGACAGGAGTCACCTGAGCCAAGAGCTGCAAAGCAGAGATCTCAGGGGTGCAACTTTGGAGCCCGTCCCACACGGGCTCCTTGACCGCAGGCTCTGACTGGGTTTGGTGGTGGACCAGAAATAGGCAACATTGATCTAGCAACCAGACAAGACAGTACACAGCCGGTAGTTGCTGAGGGAAATGAGGAAGCACGAGGGAAGGGCAGTAGGGAAGCCTGGTGCCCGCCGTTTCCTCCTGTTGTTGCTTTGGATGGCTAATTTGGGACAGTCAGTTTGATGGGGGAGCAGCGAGGAGGAAGCCCTTGTTCTGAAATCTAGGTGAGAGAAACCTCAAGGGTGGCCCCATCTGCAAGGTCAGGAACAGGGAGTCGGCCAACTTGTGGATAGCTGTCTCCTATACCTTTCACCTCTACCATCTTTCCTGCCTCCTCCAGCTCTGGACCAGCCTCCTCTGCAACACACAGGCTCAGCACATCCTGTCCTCTTCTGTACCAGCCTCGCCTGCCCACCCTCTTCACTTGCAGATTTATACAAATTTTAAAACAGAACAGCATGTAGATAACTTGTTGGCGAGTTTTCTCTAAACCCATTGCCTGGCTTCCGTTAAATTCTGAGCACATGGCTTATGATGCCATCCATGTCCCCATCTTTCCCAAACGCCGCTAGGATGGTGCTTTTGCACCCTGCAGGGGCTCCACAAGTCACTGTTGAAAGAATCCAGGGAAGCCGGGCATGGTTGTAATCCCAGCTACCCAGGAAGCTGAAGCAGGAATATCCCTAAAGTTCAAGGCCAGCCTGGGGAGTTTAGCAAGAACCTGCCTCGAAATAAAAAATAAAAAAGGCTGGAGATGTAGCCCAGTGCTCCCTGGGTTCAATCATCATCAAAAAAAAAGGACCTGCAGGTCAATTCAAGTGAGGCAGAGGCAGCCCCTCAGTTCAGCACCCCATTAGCTCCCGTGGCCAGCGAGATCATGTCCTGGGGCCAGAGCAGAAACTGCCCAGAGCAAGGGGCCCAAAGGCCCCTGATTACAGTGTTTCCGGGCCCTTGCACTTTGCTTTTTTCTCTTGGGCTTTAAAAGTTATCCCCCAGGCCAAGATGTGGGGGGAAAGAAACCACTCCAACTTTCCAAATAAACTGCATTCCGTGAAGTTGCTTGTCGGACTTCATCCTTAAACTAAGCCTGGCCCTGGGGTGTTGGTGTCATGCTCTGGCCGGGAGAGCTGGTGCTCAGGGTTCCCAGGGACAGGGTCATCCCTAAGTCCTGGCCACAACGGTGCCAGGCTTACAAGCCGCACCGCACGGCAGCAGCAGCTCTGGGCCCCGAGATGGCATGGCCGAATCTGTGCAGGCAGCTTCTCCTCCAGCTCCGGCTCCTGCCTCAGTGTCTCCTCGGGGGAACACTTTCCTTCTATCATTGCCCCCAGTCAGAGCGGCTGGACCCACAGCAGTGCCTGAAGAATCCAGTGACAGGTTCTTCCGCTCCTCCGGCTAGGCAGAGGACGGCACCTGGGTCCTGCCCAGTAAGCTTCCTGACTTGGCTTTGAAACTCCTGAGCTGCTAAAGAAGATTCTCAAGGCAATTAATTTTTATTTTTCAAAAAACAACACCCTAAAAAAATCCCTGACTCATCTGCGCCAGCTGTGCTTTCCAGAGGAAACCCGTCAGCAGCTCGGGTGCACAATGACGGCACCCCGTGAACCTGACGGTTCAAACCCATCTCAGTTCAGAGGCCGCTCCAAGCCAAAACAGCCTCGACACCCTCTGGCCTGATTTGGGGCTCTGCTTTCTTTCTGGTCTATTTGTGTGGTGGCAGGGGGGTGAGACTCTCTCTAGCCTCCAGTCGGAAGCCTCTTGTGATTTAGAAAAACATCAGCGCCTAGCCCTGACTTAGCAGCGGGTGAGCTATATTGAGAAGCACGTCCGGCTCCTTCAAAGTCTAGACAGTATATTTGTAGCTCTGGCTTATCTCGGGGTTATGGATCTCAGGGACGAGAGAGCTTTTAGTCCTCACAAGGATGGGTTCACCGCGACTCTCCAAAACTTTTCTCCTTGAAATCAGGAGGCATGACTCACAGACACTGGGAAAGGGTCACCCCCTATCAGCTCTGGAAATAAATTCTTTTAAATCTGGGCCTTCAGAAGTACAGATTGAAGTAAAGAGAGAGACATGTTGAATGAGGATGTTGGAGATATTATTTAAAACTAGGAGGCTGATTCCTGGCTAAGGACAGTCTTTTTTAACCTGCCAGTCCCAGGCTGTTCCTGGATCCTGATTTGTTCGGACTCCACATTTTCCAGGTCACGGCTGCTACAGGTGCTCTGGGTACAGGGAGATATTGCAGGGTGCAGCCTCGTCATCTCTAGCAGGACTGACCCCACAGTGGTTCTGCAGTCCCACCGGGTTCAAAGGAGAAGTACAGACCCTGAATTCGCAAAGGGGGGGAAAGCACACAGAGGCGGTGCTGAGGACATCAAATCACAGATGCAAACAAAAGAATTAAAAATAAACAAGAAAGTGTTTTCTGTGATTCACTAAAGCCGTAGGAATGTTCTATCTGGAAAGCTTAGGACTACTTATCAGCTGCTACCTAAAATCCAACATTTGGTTTTAGTTATGCCTAGCTGGGAATGAAGCAAAGCAGAAAGTACTTCAATGAAGGCAGCTGCTACAGTTTGAAACTCTTCACAGTTGAAATTTGTATTTAATCTTTTGGGTTTTGATCACACAATAAATCTCATTCTTAACAGCTTAAATATCACGACAACTAAAATGTAACAACAGTAGCCAGTGAGCTTGTCACCATCTAACAGCTAGGGATGAAGCAGGCTGATACAGCCCTAAGTCCATTTCCTCTGGGAAGGAAGAGCCAAGCTAGACTCTCCTCTTTCAGAGCCCCCGTGGGATGGAAGCAGAATTTTTCCAGCACAGTTAGGTTATGGCTGCGTTTTCCGTTTCATTGTTGCCAAGGTAACTGTGTCTAACACTGAGCCAGAAGACAGTGGCTGCAGGTAACCCTTCTCTCGTCACCTTTTGTAAGGAGTAGAGATCAGAGACAGTGCAGGTCAACTTACAAGAAGCACCAAAGGGGGGCTGGGGATGGAGCTCAGTGACACAGCGTCTGCCTGGCAAGTGGAAGGCCCTGAGTTCGATTCCCGGTTCCAAAAGTAAAAAAGCGGCAGCAAGCAGTAGTGCTCCTTGGTATGTGAGGAAATGAACTGCTATAATCTGCCACATGATCAAAGGGGGTAATTCAGAGCATCATAAAGACACAACCTGTCCAGCTAAAGCTTACATTGTAATGCACAGAGAAGTCACAAGCACGTGTGATGAACGACTACAAAGTCGCTGGGGGTAGCAGGAAAACAGAGCCTACTCAGGAGTGCAGGCATGAGTTGGATTAGCCAATTCCCCATGATGGAAGAAAAAACTTATCTTAGGAATGAAATAAAACAAAAGTTCTGACCCCTTTCTTTTCCTGTGTCAATAACAATCTGGAAATTCAGTTGATTTGGTTAATTTGGAAACCAGTAAGTCAGCCAACTCGGCCTGCTTAACTAAAGAGGTCAGGATGAAAATGGCCAGAGAACAATCCAGGAGCTGCACCTCTGCGTGAACCAGTCCGATGCAGTCACGCACTGCTCTGGCTGGGCAGAGACCCAAGGGAAAGTTTATGTGGTTGACAAAGGGCCCAGAGGACAGCCTCTAACAGCCACAATTTCTCTCTGAACTCGAACCCCACCTGTTACCTCCTCAAATCCACCTGCATGAAGCCCATGGCCCCCGCATGAGTCAGCGGCAGGCTGGCACACCACCCAGCATGGCTCGCTCTGTGTCACCGCGGTGACTGGCAGATCAGGTGGAAACACATCCATTCGCCTTTCCAGAGCTCTCCAGAAGCTGCAACAGTGTCATGGTTGTCTGCATCCTTCCACTTTGCACAGTTTCAGTGCCCTCTCAGTCCACTCATTACACAGAAACAGGGCTTGTGCCAAGCTCAGCCACGGCTCCTCTCTCCCGAACTCAGTCACCAGGTGGCTGACCAAGATTGTTGAATACACAAACACGGACACCCGGTGTGCATCCTGTGAGGCAGCAGCCCCTTCATTGCTTGTAAGAGCAGGTCCTCCACATTGATAACAACAAGCAACACAACCTCCACATGTGCTCCGCTAGATAACACAGGGGTTGGCTCAACTTCTCCAGCAAGGCAGAGGACTGGGCAGGAGTTAGACGCAAAGGCATTGTCCACTCCATTGCCTTCTGCAGATCAGGAGCCAGGAAGCAAAGTTTTAAATACTTCAGTTTTTTCAGTCACCGGAAGTACCACAACTTCTCATTTTGGAAGAGCTGAGGCCTCAGTTTGAGCTTCCCTGCCTGGGGCCCTCGAGTTGGGGAGGCTGAAGCCCTCACTTGTGCAGTGGCAATCCCAAGAGCTTTTAGATAAGGCAAAAGTTCTTTAAATATGTCCATGGCTTTTGCCTTCTCTCTTCTTGTTACATTACCCAGCAATAGAAGCCTCCTTCCAGCCAGGTACAGTGGTACACACACTGCAATGCCAGTACTGAGGGAGGCTGAGGTAGAAAGACAAGTTTGAGTCCTAAAGACACTCTCTCAAAATAAAAAATAAAAAGGGCTGGAGATGTAGCTCCGGGCTTAGAGCACCTCTGGGTTTGATGGGGCGGGGTGGGGGCGATGGCGCTTTCTAACCTTAGAAGTGTATAGACTTAATTCTAGAAGAATAAGAAATCAAACTGGGTTATTCCAAGATCTGTGTTGTAGAAAGTAAACGTTCTGCTATAAAGAGCACACAGTTGGGGCAGAACATGTACGTATTTTATTTCAGAGGGGTGGGGAGGTAGAGGAAGGGGAAGGAAAATAACAAAAAGCAAAAGAGCAGCACTGAGTTACTGTCCCTGCCCCACCCACCCTTCCGGGAAGAATTCTGGCCAGCAATTAGTTGCCCTACTGGCCCTCTCTGTTTAGCTTTCAGTCTAGCAGAGAAAAAGGCTGCTGAAGGGAATGCAATTGGGGAAAATAAAGGAGAAAGTGGATTATCCCTAATGTGGGGATTTTCAAATAGTTCTCTCCTTATTACTGAATTTCACTCTAGGGAAGAGCCATTAAGATTAAAGTGAAAATGGAAAAATGCAGCACACTAAGGTGGCAGGTGGCTGGAAAGACAGGAGGGAAGCACTGGAGCTGTAGGGAGTTTACCTGACGGTGACCACTTCAGTAAGGATGAGAGGCCACAAAAACGTGAAGAGCAGGCTGGTCTGTGAGTGGCCACGGGGCTGAGGAGCTGCACTCTTCATGCCGAGTCTCCAGCACCTGCTGTATCTTCCTTGCAGATGGGGGTGGAAGGATGCATTGACATGGTTTTAAAATCAGTCCCTGTGTTAGCCAGCTTCTCACTACTGTAACAAATATCCAAGACAAATCGCCTTGTAGAGAGAAAGGTTTATTTGGCTCAGGTCTGTGAATGACTAGCCCCCTGGCCTGGGCCTGTGGCCAGACACCACGGTGGGGCACCTGGTGGAGCAACGCTGTCCACCTCATGGCCAGGAATGGAAAGGGCAGAGACCAGCATTCCAGGCACCCACAACTACACCCCACCACCTCCTGACAGCACCGAGCCTTTATAACGTTGGCTTCGTATTTGGCAAAGTGTTGAGATGTCCGTAAGATGATTTCAGTGCTCAGGAAACAAATCAGAAACAAAATAATAGCATCAGGAAAACACCATGCACCAGAGGATTGAAGGGAACAACTGCAAAGCAGTGATAGTGACTGTCCAAGTGATCAGTAGCTCCGAGATGCTCCCAGCGCAGCATTTCCCTGCGAGCCCTTTTGTCTAGAAGGAGCCCAGAGCAACCTGTTCGATAAGAGCTCTTACCCTGACTGTCATCTACATCCACCACCACACCTGACATGACCCTTCCAGAATGGATCTGGAGGGAGAGAAGCAGTGAGGAGTAGAAGATATACTTCCTGTCGGTACCTTCTATCTCAAAGGAAAGAGATCTGTATAGAATCCACAGGCTGAAGTACATTTGACAATAACAACAAAGATGCACTGACCTATAAAAAGTCATTTAATGTATATTCCAGATGGCCAATACAAGCTGATTAGGTGATTAGCCCTTGAAGAGTTCTCTTATAGTCATATAAAAATGTTTGCCTGGTTAAAAAAAAAAAAAAACAAGAAATCTAGTCTAACAAAACATATCCGCCAATGGCTTGCAATTTTTTCCATTTGCAGGTTTTCAAGGTAATTAAAAATACATACATCTGGGTCTCCGATTGTCCGTTAGTTAATCAGTTTTGGCAACACACTGCACAGAGGTATACTGCCGTTGGCTTCTGACATTAAGTTGGCTTTCAGCTTACTGGCTATTCCCACAACCGGAGGCAGCTTGGAACCCAGTCCCTGCAGAGCACGTGCGGGATTAACTACCCGTTTCCCTGACCCCTTGTTGATGTTGAGGGGCCAGGGCGCCAACTTGCTAATCCATGGGTGTCTCAGTGCCTGAGCTGGGGTCAGCCGGGCAGCGGGGTCCCACTGCAGGCATCGTTTCAGGAACTCTATAAACAAGTAGTCATCACAGCCTTTCAGTGCTGTGACCCAGTCTTTGCTGCCCGGGGGACCCCGCTTCTTACCCCTGCGCGAGCGACCCCCCACCAGCACAACCTTCCCATCTGCCTGAGTGGTCACGGAGCAGTAGCGAGGCAGGCCCTTGGAGTTAATAAAGTACTTGGCACGCTTGGCCTGCTCCAGCAGCTTTGGCGGTGGCATCCCCAGGAGCTCCATCATGCAGGCCAGCTGGTCTCCTTCATCATCCCCAGGGAACAGCGGCTGCCCGGTGAGAAGTTCCGCCAGGATGCAGCCGAAACTCCATATGTCAATGGGCGTGCTGTAGCGGCACCCCAGGATTATCTCAGGGGCTCTGTAGAAACGAGACTGGATGTACGTGTAGAGCTTCTGGTACTCGAAACAGCTGGAGCCGAAGTCGATGACCTTGGTCGCGCTGCGCCCATGCTGCTGCAGGAGGATGTTCTCTGGCTTCAGGTCGCAATGAATGATCTTGTTTTTGTGGAGGGCGTCCAGGGACTGCAGGATCGACTGAGCAAACTTGCGTACCAACTGGACACTGAAACCCTGAAACTTGTTTTTTTTAATGAGTTCATAGAGGTCTATGCTCAGTAACTCGAAGGCCATACAGACGTGGTTCCGGAAGGTGAAACTCTCCAGTATGTGAATCACATTCATGCTACCAGTTTTGTCTTGCTTTTTAAGATGCTCCAAGATCCGGATCTCCTCGGCTGCTTGGCGATGGAAGCGTTTCTCATTACGCACCATTTTCAGGGCCACGTACTGCCGGAGCTTGTGATCGTAGACGCGGGCTACCTGCCCGAAACTCCCTTTGCCGATAATTTTCAGCACCTCGTACCGATAAGCTAGGTGGTCCCGAGGTACGTGAATATAGGCCCCGTCTGCATCATCATACCCCCCGTTATTGGGCCCACCGATCACCCCATGTCTTTTTTTGGCATTTGGACCTACAAAGTAGATTTCTGGGTAGTTGACTATCTCCAGCTTCTCGTAGGCAGTGAGGTGGTGTTTGTACTGCTTCAGCACTTGTTCGGGAGTCAGAGGCACCACTTTGGGGGCTCTGGAGAAACCGCCACATTTCCCCATGTTCAGGCTCTCTGAACTCCTCCTCTGCAACACGGTGGGAGAGCACTCTTCAGAGTCCCTGGTGCTGTCTGACTGAAGAGTGTTGGACCTTCTGTGGCCAAACTCCTGAAACAGCTGCTCCACCTTCATGTCCCCTCCACTCAGAAAGGGCTGGGTGTGACCTCTCGGTAGCTGCTCAGTGGCCATCTACGCAAGAGAAAACCAAATACAGTGTGAAAGCCGCTGGGAACACTGGCAAGATGAAAGGATTTCCCTCTGGCTGAGCACCAGAACAGCGCAGTCATGTTAACTTAGGGTTAAGAAACTCAGACAGGAGGTAAGAAGAGCAACAGTCTCAAAAGACTTGCTACTCCTCAGACTCCCTGAGCAGGAAGGCTGCTACCTCAATCCCTCTTGTGTGCTTTGCTCTGTTAAAGACACAGTGGTCACCTTAGCACCCCTCAGCACTCCAGCTACCTTTCTGGTGGGGGTACTGAGGACTGAACTCAGGGCTTCTGCACTGAGCTGTATCCCCAGCTCCCCCACCTCAACACACACGCACACAACACACACGTGCACGCGCATGCGTGCGCACACTTTTTTTTTTTTTTAATTATGAGACAGGGTCTCGCTAAGTTGCCTATTTGCCCAAACTGGGCATGAACTTGCAATCCTCCTGGCTCAGCACCCCAGGGTGCTAGGTCCCTTCTTATAGGTCTATCTTCGAACTGAGACTCCTTTCACCACCACCCCCAACCTGCTTATAGCCTACACTCTTTCAAGACCTAATTTAAGCTCTCTCCTGCTCAGAACTACTCCAAGCCCATGCTAATTAACCTCACATTTTAACTGCAGTTTATCCGTACCGCGTAATTCGCCACTTTATTAAAAATATACTATCTGACATTGTTTACTGATTCAAGCATCTTTCCAAATCTTAAGGGCATATTGCAGGATCAAAGTAGCGTACATGGAAGTGTTCTATAAATAGTGAGGTTCAGAGTGACAGCGGCAGGACAGGAACCCAGCTCTTCTGGTTCAGCCCAGGGCTCTTCACACTGGCACAACTCAGCACCTGGTTCTCAGTCGGCTGACAAGACTCTCCGGGAGGCTGAATGCTGACAGGGCCTGGGATCCATCGATCCAGAAGGCCTCACCGTAGCCTTCTCGCTCAGTTCACTGAACCACAGAAGTTCTAAGCCTCGAGATCATCGGAGCCAGTTCTCTGCGTATCTGATAAATAACCCAAAGGCTCCAAAGCCCCTGGGGAGCTTCTTATAAAACTGGAGCCACAGCTTGGCTCTTAGCTTTACAGAGGCCAGCACGGACCAGAGACTAATCCCTGGTCAAGGAAAGAAATAAGCCGGGAGGCAGAACCTTAGCACTGTACCTTGCTGAAATGCAAATTGAACGCAGTATTTTTCTTATCAGCAATTCAGTCAAATAGCTGATCTTGTTTTTAGGAATGGAAAAACAGAACTGGGTCACATCCAACCACCTATCTGCTATCCACAGGACACTCACTGTTCACCGCTTCGCGCCTGTGTTCCTAAGGAACTATCATCTACCTATTAGGGCACAAATCTGGCTGGCATAGGGAAAGAATTGGAATTGTTTGATTTCAGTTAGATTTACATAATAAAAACCAACATCTGTATGCAACCGAGCCAGTTTTCCTTAAATATTTTTTGCTACCTAACTTTAATGCACCTAAATATTTACTACTAAAGTCTTTGGACCACATCCTGAAATAGGGAGAAATACGAAGTCAGAAGGCCACGCTGGGGTCCAACTACACTACTTAACTACACTACTTAAAGCTGTAGGTCCCGGGCAGGTTACTGTTTTTTTTTGTTTTTTTTTTAAGACAGGGTCTTGCTATGTAGTTCAGGCTGACCTTGAACTCACTATGTCACCCAGGCTGTTGATCCTCCTGCTTCAGCCTCCTGAGTGCTGGGACTACAGGTGTGCACCGCCATGCCTGGCTACTTTAACCTTCTTGAGCCTCAGTTTCTTTATCTATAGAATGTGATAATTCCTACTTGTAGGATGCTGTATAAATCAAATTATAATCAAAAATATATGTGAAAGACCCTCACAACCCATAACACATGTTCAAAACACTGGTTACAGTTAGGCAAAATGCTCAATATATTAAGGTTTCAACTCCTACACACCTTCCCTTTCCCTTTCTGGTTTCTTCTCTCCGATGGCTTTCTCCATACCGCCGATCTCCCTCCACTAAGCATCCACCCCTAATACACCTCCACTAACCAGGACCCCATAACAGGTGTCTGTATAGAAACACCTCACGCACCTCCGCCCCTGCCCAAAGCCTGCGTCCAGCTGGCTCTACGACTGAATGTGTGACCTCCCCAGGGGTATTGGAACTGTAACAGAAGGTCACCATCTTAACCCAAAGAAATGCCTCTGTAGGAACTGCAGTCAGGGACAAGCGGGTAGGAAAAGCATTTCTGGCCTAGACTCTATCCCTGGGAATGTTATCCACTCCGCCCACATGTAAGGCTGCACTGCGCTCTGGAAATCTTCATTTCTGTTTGTGATGAAGACAGGGTCTCAGACACAGTATGGTGGTAAGAACAGAACTTTAATTTCCAAAGGACTATTACAATGAGATTAATGAGATTAAAAATGGGACTAACCGGGATTTCCCGACTCTTGGTTTTTCTTTAATGTGAGTCTAAATCTCTCTCCCTGACAATTAAGTTTACTTTGCTCTTGGGCACTACCAGAAGTGTCCAAATTTCACTGCAGGCATTCGGGATGCTGAAAAGGGGCTGTCCTGGGTGTGCCACGCAGTTCTTCTGTAGGTTCATTGTGCCCTTTGCCTCCTCTCACCTGGCTCGCCACGTGCTGGGTCCCTGGCCACCCTGTTTGTCCACATTCTCCCTATGGCTGGCCTTCCTCTCTCTTGCAGTTGGCTTCCAGGACAGACACATTGCTGCAGGTGTAGGCCTAAACCTCCACCGAACCTGGAGAATTCCAGGAAGGAAGTTGTCCACACAGGGTGGAGCTCTTCCCTTATCTTTCTTTCCTGTAAATAACTCAAATACTCCCCTACGTCAGTTATACGTCAAGTTTTCTGTGTTATAAATGAAGCCTTCCTTCCACTGTTCTTGGAGAATCTACAATGTTCACAAGTGATAAAATGTAAGAGTTACAAAACATGCATATTTCTAGTTTAGGGTAATAATTACATAACAAGAATGTATCTGTAACAAATATTTTTTAACCATGTAATTATATCCAGAGAGACAGGATTGACAAACATCGACCATGTTTCACTTCTTAAGAATGCCTTACATACACTGTTAACTTCCAGGGTTCACAGTGCTTCAAATATTAAAAATATACTGCAATAGTTGAATCCTAAAAATATTGTTGAGAAATTCAGAAAAAACGTGTTTCTCATCCAGATATAAAAATCCACCCTTTACCTAGTTCCTGGCCCCAAATCTTGCAACATAAAACTTATCCCAAAAAAGCCTCCGGGCAAATGAGTTTACAGGGAGAATGTAAGAGCATCCTGAATAAACAGCAAGCTCAAAGATTGTGAAAGGAGCAATAGGGTCTCAGGATGGAGTCACAGTATAATGAACTGTAAGTGCTACCAAGAGGTCAAGAGTAATTTTTTTCCAGCAAAATTTGAGAAGACGCCATTGAGTTAGAACTTAAAATCTTATGCTTCTCAAAAAGTGTCACTCTGAGCATGCAATAAGAAATTCGTTTTGATCCTGAAACAAACAGTTTAAGTGACCTACTGGAAGCTGATCAGTAGGCACCAATACTGAATTAAAGTTCAAACAAACTTGAAGTCAGATGTTAACACACTCGCCCAACTGCAAAAGGTTCCTATAGAGACGCTGACTGGCAGCAAGGAGCCCAGAAATCTGATGGCCAAATCAAAGGGCAGGTATTTCTAGAGTCTTAGAGATTTTTATGTACTAAAGAAATAAACTTGCAGAGAATGGAAAGAAAGTCTACTGCAGTCCCTAAAGGAGTTTAAAAATAGAGTGACCAGCCTTCCAAATATTTTTAGCTGATGCTCTGTAATATTATTAGCCTTGAAAGTGGTGAAAAGGTCGATTTTAGTAGCAAAAACTGATGAAAACCTGGGAAAGATTATGAAAAAGGCAAATAATTTTTTCCATACAGAAATAATTTCAGGTCTTAAATGTAGGAACATGAAAGAGAAATATTACAAATTAGGCGATCCAATTATTCTCTTTGCTCATGCAAAATCTGAAGTCACAGGACAGCTTCTCCCTATCTTGGAACTTGTCCAAACTCAGCTCTGTCTACTATTTATTCTCTATATGCTGAGGGGACATGAATTAATTTTATTATTATCTTAAGTAAGACAGGGTCAAAAGCTAAGTGTCTGCAGTTCCTAAAATGATTAAATTAAATGCATCAAAAACCAAACTGCATCATTCAAGTTTAATTTATGAGTTATAAAATGGTTCTCCTTAGCATACCAATAAGCTAGGACTCCAATATCTTACAGGGAAAAATTCTGCAGATGTATGAATTTCAAGATATTTTCTGTTCCTTGTTTTTGTTAAAAGGACCCTTTGTCATCCTCTATGGAAAAATAAACACTATCTAGATAAATGTAGAATATATTTTTTCTGGCACCATGTATTTATCTCAGTAGAAACTGAGAGGAAAATGTGGGCTCCAAGTCAAAATCATTCTGAAAGCTGAACCTGGACCACAGAAATTGTCTTCCAAAGTGAGGAGAAATCAGAAGGAAACAAAGCCTGTGTTGCCGGGGACACCTGGAGCACCACACGGCACTTCCTCTTTTCCAAGACAATTAGAACACAGACTCACTTCCTGTACTTACATTTAGTCTTCTGGGGAGAGCTGGTTCAGAAGGATTGCAGAGCGCATTTGAACAGGGTTTCGCATTTGAACATTTGGTTTCGTCTATCACCATGAAGGTATCGTAGATACCATCCCCCAATCTAGTTGAAAGGATTTTACAGATAAAATCTGTCAGTGACTGAGGAATATAGATTTGCAGTTCCAAAACATCCTGTCTTAACAGCTTCACACCTACTACAAAGAACAATCAATAAAAACAAATGTCTACCCCGAATTTTGTCACTGAACAATGAGGGCACCTGGTAGAGGAATGAAGAACCCCAACTTTTCCTTTTATTAATTTTTTTAAGAAAGGGTAGTATTTCTACTTTCTGTTTTCAAACAATTAAAAGTCTTACTTTATGAATATTGTTTAAAAAATAAAGACTATCAATTAATTTATTTATTCCTTAGTAACACAATTTAGTTTGAACATGAAGCCCCAAAGCCTGAGGGGGGAAACATGACAGAAGTGGTTGTTTTCAAAGTCCGAGGCTTGGATTCTAATCTGTACCACTAGCTTATTGCGCCTCCCCTCTGGGCAGGCTGTCCACATGGTGATAGGAAGAGCAGCTCCCGCCTACACCCTGCTGGGTCTTACCAACAGGAAACACAAGGTCTTTTAGGGCTGTCTTCTACCTATTTATTTACTTACTTATAGCTACCTAACTTACAGAAAAATACAGTGACTATTACAGTAAACACTAACGGGATGCTTTAAATCACAAAATGATACTGAATCTCACTTCTCTCCCACTTCATTTCCTGGTAGACAGGGGAGGCAGAATGCTAACAGATCAAGAGGCATTTCTCTGTTCTTTAACATTGTGGCCACACCACTGTAGGGAAACACAAAAGACAGACAGGATTTCTTTAATTCACAAGATGGCCCTGAATAATGTATCTCATCTGCTACCAAGAACATGGATTTCCCAGTTACACACACCCGCACTTCAGCGTTATCATTTTGTAAGATATACCATGAATGCAACAATGGCCATGTTGCAGGGGATGATTTTTTTAAAATATTTTTTAAAATCCTGGAATATTTTCGTTGCCTTTAAAAGCAGTTTTGTAAAATTAGTTCTAGAATTTGTATGATTAGCGTATTAAAGGAATTCAAAAGGTATAAAAAAGCACAAATGTTTTTTGTAAGGTTCTCTTTTGAAAACAAGCTCACATTCTGCTAGAATTATTTCTGCCTTTAACAGCAAAATGCTTCAGTGGCAAAAACCAAATATTCTGGATGTGGCCAACCCTTTGCCTTGGCATGATAAAACAAACAGGGACAGAAGTCCACCTTTACAGAAATAAAGACCTGCAAGATTTCCTACTAACAGAAAAGGGGAGGCTCCACGCAAAGGAAACGGGGTGGGGGGTCCCCTTGTCTGCATTTAGGCAGTAACCACAAAGCAAGGCGGGGAATCTCGCAAGGGGGATCCGAGACCGCCCTGCCCAGCGCTGCCCCTTAATTGCATATTCCCAGGCAGACCGCACCCCTCAAGCAAACCCCCCAAGAGTTCAGTCCTGGTTGTGTGCTTTGAGCAACAGGGTTCTTCCAAAGCCACTGCACCCAGCTCCCCAGGTTTGCTTAACTGCCCCCCAGAAGGTCCCGGGCGTGCGGAGTCCCTAGCCTTGCACCCCGATCTCGGCTTCAGAGGTCGCCGAGGTGGGCTCTCTTCCCGCAGCGCCGCTCCAGCCCCCTCCGGGACCCGGGGACCCGGGGAGCGGAGGGAGGGCCGTCCGTCCCGCGGGGCTCGCTCAGCCTGCAGCCCCGGCTGCCCTGCACCCCGGCCTCGGGCAGCGCCGGGCGCTCCCTCAGGCGCCCCAGCCCATTACCCCGGGCGCCGTTACCTCCGCTGCTGGGGCTGGAGCCCGGCCCCGGGCGGCCCCGCATCCTTGCGTCCAGACCCATGAGCCGTGCCCCCCATCGCCTGTTCGGGGACCCTCCTTGTGGGGTCTGGCGGCGGTTGGAGGGTCGGGCGGGCCGAGCCCACTTCGCTGGCACGGCCGCCTCCGGGGTGCGACGCTTCCCCGGGGACTCGGACGGACTCTGCAGGTCCGCGCGCCTTCGCTCCACACTGGCCGGGCCAGGAGCAGGCAGACAGCGCTCAGGGGCGGCGGGGGCGCGGCTGGGTCGCCTAGCAACCGCGGCACGCCCCGGGAACGCCCCGGCGCAGCACGCACTGACGCGGAGGCGGGGCAGGGGCGGGGAGGAGGCGGGGCAGG
>NW_004624807.1:4809623-4982692 GCF_000247695.1 Heterocephalus glaber
GGCGGGGAAGGGGCGGGGCGGGGACGGGGCAGGGCCGGCGCGCCCCAAAGCTGTCACCCGACCTCGGGGCAACTCGAGGATCGGCAAGAGCCCGGTTTCCGCCCCAGAAGTGTTGCCCACCCTTCCGACTGCTGTTAAGTTGCTCGCGGCGGCCCGGGTTCTACAACGCCCCGCCTGCGTCCCGGGCGCTCGCACCCGGGCAGCTCAGCGGCGCCCCTGTTGCATTTATCTGCGATCCAGACTCGAAGCCGGCCGCTAACTCCCCGTGACAGCGTGAGCGGGCGGCCGGGCGCAGAGCCATTTCACACCGGGGAAACTGAGGCCTGGAGTCGGGCTTCACTCCGAGGCCCAGGCAGGAGCTGCGAGCTCGGCTCTGCCGCCGGCCCTGGGGGCCCTGTTTGCTCTATTAGAACGCTCTGTGGAGGTGCTTTTCCTTCCGAAAAGTTCAGATCCTCAGTAAAACTGAAGTTAGTCAGGCTGCGACCGATGGAAGGAAAGTGAGGGGAGGGGTGGGCCGCAGCGCGAGGAACCCCTGAGCGCGGGGACCCCGCCGGAAGGAACAAACCCCAAACGCCCGGCGCGTGCGCCCCCTGCTGGCACGTGGGGCTCGCTGTTTCCGATCCGCAAGGCTCAGTCCCATCATTCGCGTTCGCTGTTTCCTGCCCCGAGTGAAAATGTCTAAATATTCAACATCTGTAAGATCCACGCCACAAATTAAGGATCTGTCCACTGGGGGAGCTTTATTTTTTGCGATCAATATTGCTTTAGCCTCTTTATGACATAAACATCAAGAGAAAAGACTTTCTTCCAAGATGGCCTTGTAGATTTTCTAATTTTATAAATCAGCCTTCTTTCCCTCTCCCTCCCCAGCAGCCAGAGCAATCTTGCTTCCATCTGGCGTTTGTATTGGGGCCCTTTGAAGCTGTTGTTTGAAGAAAGACTTCCATGGCAACAAAGTTTGGACTAGATTCTTGTGAAAGTCTCTTGCTGCTCTAAGATTGCAAAAGTCTGGTAAGTAATCCCGCTCTTGGCACTTCCGCAGGCGGCTCTGCACTGCGCTAGAAGTGGAAAAGACTTGCCCCCGCAAGTTTCCCTACTTCGCTCTGAGTCACTGCGGCTTCAGTCCTGTTTAAGACACGTTTTCCAGAGCCAGCTGAAGCATTCCTGCCTCCACTTCTGGCCTCTAAGGTGGGAAATACAGAGGCCTCCTTTGTCTCCGCCAGCGGTTCCCATGGTCAAGGGGGGCGCTGGAGCTCAGTGTCTCCGACCTCCGTGACCCACGTGCTTTCCAGCGTTTGTTCACTGCAGGGCTGCGCTCGGGTCTCACACGGACTCAGCGGAGCTCCACACCACGGCCCCCTTGCTTCCTCTCCAAAACCCCATACATGAGTGGCTCAGAATAACCATTATTCACCTGCTAACGCTGGATTACTCACCAGTGGACCGGCCACGCGCCGTGGAAGGTGCCTGCCCGCCTTTTGAAGTCAGTCCTAGGAAACCTGCAATGAACAGGAAACTGGACTCGTTTCAGGATCTTCAAACGACAAAGGGTGCAGGGGTGTAACTGGGTGGGGACACCTGTCCAGCACGTGTGAGGCCCTGGAGAAGATCCCCCGGCACCGCAAAAACAATCGGTGGAACAATGAGAAAGTGATCATAGCAGGTTCACATGCACTCATTAAGAAGATATCCTGCCTGTCATTTCAGCTCTCTGCAAGGCTGAGGCAGGAGGGTCACAAATTTAAACTCAGCCTATGAAACTTAGCAACTTAGTGAGACCCTGTCTCAAAATAGAAAATAAAAAGGGCTAGAGTTGTGGAGGTATAGCTCAGCCCAAAGGCCTTGTGTTCAGTCTCCAGTATTTAAAAAAAAAAACAAGTGCCAGTAGTCACACTCGGCTGAAATTTTGTCATGAAAATAGTTATTGTGGGTTGGATTAAGTTTGAAATGATTTTCTTTTCTTTTTTTCCTTTTTCTTTTTTGGTTTGTGTTGGGAGACAGAGTCTTGCTTAGCATAGATGGTCTTCCACCTCGTGATCCTCCTGCTTCAGCCTTCCCAGTGCTGGGATTATAGATGTGTGGCATCATGCCAGGTTCACTTTGAAATCTTTTCATTGCTGTGAATTTCTTTACAACAAAAATATACCTGTAGACATTTGGTTCTGTGTCTCCTAATCCCCAAAGGGTTTCTTTATTCCCAGAAACATTTTTCTTTTCCCAAAATTTCTGCCACCTCTTTCATCTTGATCTGCTGAGTCACAATGACCACTGCCCCCTACAGTTCTTGAGGGGCCGAGTAAAACTACAGTTTCTGAAATCTTAAAGCCTAGGTAGGACTCCTTTGCTTCGTCATTGCCATTTGCTGAGTATTTATTTTGAGTAAAAATACATCAAAAGTGCTGTATTTGCTCATTAAAAAAATTTTTTTTCAACCTCAAATTTACTTTAATGATATGTATAGAGTCAACAAATTACAATTAAAATGAAATCTGTTTTGTTAACTTTATATAACTTAAAATCACGCAACACTGCATGGTAAAGACACCAGCCTCATTCATATACAAAACAGTATTCAGACTGGCGATATCTTGAAATATTTGACATAAACCTTTTCCAGAGTATTTCATAAAAATTTAAAGACTCCATTAATCAGTTAATGCATTAGGAAAGATAATAAACATTATGAGTAAAGTTACAGGAAATTAATTTTAAAATTACACCAGGTACAGGGTAGAATGCAGTCTCATGAAATAGATGTTAAGAAAATAATTTTGGAAAAAATCTCATTGAAGCCACATACTAATTTCATTGAATCAGGTTTATAAATCAATAGTGTTATAGTCAGGGTTTGCAAGGGAGTAGATTTAATACAGGACACATAATGTATAGGATTATTTTATAATATTTACCCAAAAAGTCAAATGCAGAGAGGTGCAAGAGATCTGTGCACACACTAGAGACCCAAAGAATCCAGCTGAGGAATTGGATCCCACGGCAATGTCCCAAACAAGTCCAGCTGAAGGCCTAGAGCCCAAGGCAATGTCCTCCATGAGCCCAGCCAGAGGCCTAGAGCCCACGGTAATGTCTCTTGCAAGTCTGCATGGAGGATCTGCATCAGGAAGGCCCAAAGGCCAGTGGTGGAAGCTGGAAAGTCTTTGGGGGGTGAAGGACCTGTGCCACCAGGCTGAGGGATCTGCACTGGAGCCAGGAAGCGATGTTCAAGACTAAGACCAGAGCTCCCCTGACAAGAACTGCAGCCATCTGTGGTGACAGCAAGGACCTGAGCTCCTCTGACATGAGAACAGCCAAGTTCCTATCAAGAAAACCAGCCCTGGCAAGCTTCTCCGGGAAAATCAACAGCATGCAATGTTCCCCTCCAGTTCTCCTCTTATGTAGTTGACAACAATTCTCAAGTGGGTCTTCCCCACCAAGAGCTACGCTCAGTTCAGCTGGGCGCTCCAAGTTGACCATTAGTTAACCCACCACAGTCAGGTTTATTCAGTTAAAGAAAATGTACCTGTCTCTTCTTATACCCATAAATAGTACTTATAGCTTTTATATACAAGTGAAAGAAAATTCCATGTAAAAAATATACTGCCAGTCCACTTATTAATGGTTGAAATAGTTCTTTACCTACACATTAAATTACATTGATGAAAATGTCCAATTTAAATCACATTCAGCCAGCATGAGATTTTAAGTAACTGCAAAATCCACTGTCCAATAATTGAAGTAAGGTTCTCAGCTGAATTAACTGGGTCTTCATGCCTGGCATTCGATCTTCAAAATTTTGATGCATTTGGTCCATGTAAGAGGCAAAGTACCAAAAGGCGTCCACTTCATTTTCCATGACATACAAAAGGGGAAAGTCAGTCCCTTGTTCCTTGCACGTCTCCTAAATCAAAATCGTACCCACAGTAGGTCTCAAAGTGTGAAGCAAAATCAGCCCTGGTTACTTCGGTCTTCCTAAAATGCTTGTTGGATCTGTTCGGTTAGCATCCTTTTCAATAAGACTTCTATAATCTCCTAATCTCACCTTTCTGTTCTCTCGTTCCTCACTACAGACTTCCACTTTAGCTTCATCCTGAAGTATTCAGTTGCTTTTGTAATTGAGTTCTTTCCTCTTTGGTACTGTCCCAAGGAAAGTAACCCAGGAGAGATTCCCATGCTCACTTTCTCAATGAATGACTAAGACCCCCTCTAAATACCTCTGCTTCATATGATCTTCAAAAGATGCTGAGTGACCCTTATTTTGACAATTCACAGGAAGTATTCTTTTATCTTGTGGAGATTCACATAATACCCCATATTTTTCAAGAGAGTCAATCAGTAGTTTGCTTCTCCTTGAAGAAAGGGCAGAGCAGGGAGAACATTATCCTTTAGACCTAATCCCAAATACAACCAGCCCAGACCCTCTTAGCTTTTTGTTTTGTTTTTGAGACAGGGTCCCACTATGTAGTTCAGACTGGCCTTGAACTCACAGCAATCCTCCTGCCTCTGCCCCCCCGACACACCCAGAGTGCTGGGATTACAGGGGTGTGCCACCATGCCCAACACCCTCTTTGTTTTGCTTGATTGATTTCAGTCTGTCAAACTGAACAGGAATGACCGTTTGCTTTTCCCATTTCTGTGACTTGGACATCTCCGTTGCTGTGTGGTTTCTTTTAAAATGAGATTGTATTAACCATATCCCACTCGGCTTCGTAATGGCTCCAACGTTCCACTCCTCAATGAGCTCTTTCTCTTGGGGCCTGGTCCATTTGACAGCTGAACTGGAGTCCTGTCCAGCATAGCGAATACTAGAAGAACCCAGTGCATCATCCAATGGACTTCAGTCCACTATTACTTCTGCATCCTGATATAAGTTGTTTGGTCACTGGTGTTTGAAAAGATGAGTGGATATATTCCTTCCCTTTCATATCTAATGTAACCCCAGTTCCTAACCAACCCCTGTGAAACAGCACGACAGGCAGCTCCATGGAAACACCCGAGAGACACCTGGGAAATGTTTTAACAAATGCCTTTCTAGACAAGCATCCACACGTGCCTTTCTGCTCACCTGAATTTGCTCATCTAAAACTCCCAGTGGCCCTGCGAGAGGCCCTCATTCCTGTCTCACCCGTTAGAAAGCATTCTCAGAGATCAGTACCCTGCCCCATCACCCAGTTGGGAATGGAGACCTAGAGTTCCAGCCCTGGACCGCTGGGTTTCAGAACCCAGACCCGTGATCACCTGCACATTGCCAGGGAGGATGGCCTGGATGAGACAGAGGAGCCTTCAAGTTCCGTGACACACAGTTTCCTCTGATTAAAGAGTCGAACACACGATAAGCAGAACACAGGTAATAGTCCCCGAAGATTTCCATACTGCTGTCCTCCAAATCAGCACATATGCCCCCTTGCTCGACCAAAAAAAAAAAAAAAGACTTTGCAAATGAAATTAAACTAAGGTCTTATATTGACAGATTTTCCTAAACTGGATGGACCCAGTGTATCACAAAGGTACTTTAAAGACAGAAATAGAAGAGGAAAGCAGGAGCCCACTCGTTTCTCCCTCTCCACTAACTCTTAGTAAGTGTTCTTCTTTTGACTATCTCCACAGTTTTGCCCTTTTCAAAATGTCATTAAGTTGGAATCATCACTTGCATGCTCTAGGTATAATCCTTTTCCAATTGGCTTCTTTCCCTTAGGAATTGCATTTAAGGATCCTCCACATCTTTTCAGATTTGGTAGCTCATTTCTTTATAGCTGAGTAATATTCCATTGTTGGATGTATCATAATTTAGCTGGTCACCTACCAAAGGATACCAGGTTGTGCCAGTTCTGGATAAACCTGCTGTCACTAACCATGCGCAGGTTTTTGTATGGACATCTGTTTCAATTTACCTGGGTAAGTACCAAGGTGTATGACTGATGGATCACATAGTAAGAGCATATTTAGTTCTGTGGTATATATTTTTTTCACATTTAGATCTTTAATCTATGTGGAATTTCTTTTTATGTAATGTATGAAGTAATTAGACTCCCCCCCAGAGATGAGTAGGAATTTGTATTGACACCCTGTCTTAGTTACTTTTCTCATTACTGAGACGAAATACCCAACACCCACAAGTTAAGAGGGGAAAGGTGTATTTGGCTTACAGTTTGTAGAGGTTTCATTTCATAGTCGGCTGGCTCCAGGGCAGGGTGGCTTGGCAGAGGGGCATCACAGAGGAGAAACTGTTCATGGTGGGCAGAAGGCAGCAAAAGCAAGCAAGCAACAAGTGAGAAACCTCTTTAAGTCTCTTATACCTTGGCCAGGGTCCCCGCCCTTAGGGCCTGTAGCACTCACCCCTTCATCCTAGCACTGCACCATGAATCAGTCCCAGCATCACACACTCTAGATCCAGCCACCTCTGAAAGCCCCACCTAGGAGGTAACAACCACTGCCTACAGGGCTGGTGTAAAGGTGAAATGGAGGATGAACATGGAGGTGTTTAGGAAAGTACAAAACCTTGCACCCTGGCTCTCTGTATACGGGCGAGGGTTTAATGATGACTCTGGGGGTCAAACCCAGGGCCTCCTGCATGGAAGCCACGCACCCTACCACTGAGCGACACCTCTTTTCCAGGCTTTAAAAACATCTGCTCATCTAGAAAGCCGTCAAGAGCCATCAAAGGACTCTCAAACCACAGGTCATCTCTGAATTGTAAACATCAATGCTCAGTGTTTTCGGGGTATTTGAGTGTGGGTTTTGGCAGAGGGTAGAGAAGGCGAGTTAGAGGAAACAGCAGGTGGTGGTGAATGAAGTATCGATCTGGACACCCTTGTGTCCTGTTGATTTCAAGACCACAGAGGGCTTGTGTCTGATTCATTTTAATAAGCACAGAGCTTGATGTATGGGGTGCTGTAGTGGGACAGAATCAAGGGGTTTATTAGATCTCCATGGTGGACGAGTCCTCCACGGCTGTATGGCTGTCTGTACCCTGGAGCTGGACTGTATAGCTGAGGGCTGCAGCTCCTCTGCCCAAGGAGATGGGAGCCACAGAACAAGAGGGAGCAAGAATATAGCACCAAGCCAGGTGGCAGTAATCCCAGCACTCCGGGGCTGAGGCAGGAGGGTTGCTGTGAGTTCAAGGCCAGCCTGGGCTGCACAGTCAGTTCAAGGCCAGCCTGAACTACATAGTGAGACCCTGCCTCAACACACACACACGCCCACACACATGCACAAAAACAGTACCAACCCCAGGTTGAAGGCCTGAAAGCTCACTGGAGTCACCGGTGTGCGTCTGCCCTGGAAGGCTGAAGAAATGGAGACCTGGAGACAGATGTCCAAAGCCAATGCACCTGCTCAGGAAGACTGGAGGGACTCCAAAAGAGCACACTTCCTTCGTTCCTTTTTTATTCCATCCAGGTTACAAGCTGATTGGTTGATGCCGCCCAGGACCCGGGTGGGTCTCCCTCCTTCAGTTTGCTGACCTGTACGTCAATCATCCACACACAGCAGAACTGCGCTTTTCTAACCTGGCAGATGTTTCTTAATCCATTCAGACTGACACAATCGTGATTAACAGTCATACCTGACCACTAAGTGTCCGCTCAGCCTCACTGAGTTAAATAAATGGAATTCTCTTTAGGACTCACCGGGAAGGAAAAGGAAAGGAAGGCTAAAGAAGAGGGTCTCTCTTCTGATCTATCCTTCCTGCAGAATATTCCTTACTCTTGCGTATAGAATGTTTCCTTACAGCCATGTCCCTGCCAAGTAGATAGTGGATGTGACTTTCCCCCCAGCCATTGTGCTATGGTTGTCCAGAGCCTTCCTGCAGTTCTGCAGCTCAGATCCCAGAGTGGGAAACAGACCGCCGGAACCCAGCAGGGTGGGGGTGGGGGTCTTCAGTTGCAAAGGGAAAGCTGAGAAACCTCAGGGTTCAGCCGCTGGACTGGCCCCGCAGCAGAGACAGAGCAGAGCAGGCCAGTATATGGGGGAAGGAGGGACTGAGCCTGCCTGGAGAAAGGAGCGTCTATCTACTAGGGGGAGGCTGGATTCCTGGCGCCTTCTCCCCTGGTTTTGCCTCCTACTTGTCAACCACTAATTTTCAGGCTCATAATTGACACGTTACGACCCTCTGCCTTGGGCCTGTGGCTGGAGTACACCAGAATAAAGGCCTGGCGGGTCCACGTGTAGGAGGAGGTGAGGGAGGGCAGACACAGCAGGAGCTGCATCTCTGGACAGGCGGATGTGGAACCCCCTTTGCGCAACTGTGTCAATGAATCAAGCACTTAGGGTTTCCATTGGTGGGTGGACAATTAGTCTGAAGCGCTACAATGCAAACTTTAATTTAGCAGGGGCCATTTCCCAGGTGTTTGAACCCTTACCTCCCACTTACACAGCCTTCCTCTCAGGGAAACCTCATCTCTCTCCCCTCCTAGCACAACTCCAGCGGCAAACCTAGGGTCAGGGTGAAGCCCTTGTTGCTGTCATTAACACCCCAAGTACAAAAAACATCGCAGAGAAAATCCTAGCAATGTAAAGATTTGAATAAATGAAAATCTTCAAGAAAAGTATTCACAGCCTGGTGGGATAGCCCACGCCTGGACTCTGGGAGGCCGAGACAGGAAGATCCCAAGATGGGCCTGGAGTTCTGCCTAGGCAACCAAGTGATTTAGCGAGACTGCCTCAAAATAAAAAATTTTTTAAAGGCTGGGGATGTAGCTCAATGCGAAGGCCCTGGTTCCATCCCCACTATGGGGGTGGGGGACATTCATAAGGCCAGAAGTTTAATAAAATGTGAACTCAACTCATTCTGTGGAACGAGACCAAAGTGAATGGAATGGGAGCTGGCAAAGCTGAGGGAGTGAAAGAACCGGAATTAAATCGCTGTTGCTGCGTTCTGGCCACTGCACACCTACGGAGCGGGCGAAGAGCCCCCGCCCGCCTGCCTTTCAGAAAGGATGGGCTGAGGCGCGGGCCCTGCTGCAGTCCTGAGCTCACCTCGCCACTAGGGGTGGCCGCGGCCTGCGCAGTGGCCACGGCCGCAAAGCTGCGCAGCCCGGGTTTCCAGCCGGCCACTTTTCGCTGCCGGACCCCCAACATGGCTGCCCCCAGGGCTGCGGGCCCGGGAGGCTCCCCGCCCTCGCCTTCCTGACGGTGCCTGGCTTCTGTGCGCTCCGGGCCTTCCCCGGGCTGTCCCAGCGGACATGTTCGCCAAGGCCTTTCGGGTCAAGTCCAACACGGCCATCAAGGGGTCGGACAGGTGAGGGAGACGAGGCGCTTCTGTACCCTCCGGCCCACGTCTGGATGGGCAGCGCAGCCGACTTGGGGCCGAGGCCTTGGGTACAGCGGGGAGGGACCCCGCGGAAAAGGGGAAGGGCATGAGTTAGGTCCCGGGCTATTGGATGTTCTGATGAAATTTAAAGAAAGGTAATTCAGCCCGCTTTTACTGGCCGCACACTGTGAAAGTGTTGTGGAGGGTTCGAAAATGAAGGAATACAAGGTCCCCGCCCTCAGACTTTAGAGCCCGTTGAGACAGATCGAATAGGGCCCTGAGAACGATAAAATTAGGAGAAAAATGATTCCTTGTGTTACGAGAATCAGCTGGAGTATGAGTTGGGAGGAAGAAGTGTATCTCATCAGACAGTGTCTCAAATACAGATACAATATGTTGTTGAGGATTTTGGAACCAGTGTTCTACATGTGACATTCTTGGTGCTGTGGTATAGCTCTTTAATCACAAGCTGACAAATTTGCCAAGCATATTTGAGAAAGAAGTGGATCTGAATGCCAGACATGAAGTCAAGAAGGCAGGGTTGGGTGTCCTATGTCAGGCAAACTTTGCTCACTGGACCTTAGTTTTCCAGTCCCTAAAATGGAAAGACAGACCCAGGATGGTGTGAAAATAGAGGAGACAAAGGATGAGAAAGAGAACAAGATTTTGGAGGAGTGTATGAGAACAGGGCCTCCGAAACCAGGCAATCTTTCCGTGGCCTTTTCAATTTTATAACAAGCCCTCCCTTCCAAATTCTCAGTATTTGTTAAAATGTGTCCAGTAGCATTCATGGCCCCAGTGTGCTTTCTGCAGGAGAAAGCTTCGAGCTGATGTGACAGCTGCTTTCACCACCCTTGGGACAGATCAGGTCAATGAGTTAATACCTGGAAAGGAGGAGCTCAGCATTGTCAAGTTGTACACTCACAAAGGGGACTCAGTGACTGTGTACGCAAGTGCTGGCAACCCCATCCTGTTTGAACTGGAGAAAAATCTGTATCCTACAGGTATGGAAACACAGCGCAAATGCCATAACTACAGTCCTTGCCTCATACTGCTTCTCTGTTTCTTCCATTCACCTGCCCCCATAGATCTTCCAAGACCACCCCTAAGGATCTTTGCAGACCTAGAATTTCTACAGTTATGTCTTCCAAAACGAGAAACTGCTATAGGAAAGATACACACACACACACACACACACACACACACACACACAGAAAGACTGGTGTTTACAAAGGGAAGTTCTGAGAAAGAAGAGTTTACAGTGGGTTCACTAGAGCAGAAGTCTTGGAAAGGATGGAGTTTCAGGGTATGTAAAATATGTTCCTTAAGATTTTCCTAAAACAGTGAAGAGAGATACGGTGCTAGGAGAACAGCTAGAGCTATCTACCTAATGGTCTTCCTGATGCCTTCATTAGGATGTCTCTCAGAGATTTATTCTTTGGCTCTGCCTGTTTCTCTAGAATTCTTTTTCTTTGTCCCAGATTTCAGAGACCCAAGGTCTTCTTATCTCTTTGCCGTAGCTGCTGACACCTACGCTGTTACGTGGGATTTTTCTCCCTTCAAGGTTCGCTGCAGCAGTACAGTAGTCTTCCTAGGCCACGCCTCTTCCCCCACTTCTCTGCTGGGCCAGACCCTTTGTAAATGAAGCTTTTTCTGCTCATCACTATGGAAATGGGAAATAAAATGATAAATATGAGAAAGTTTCAAAATGCCTTACAGGCTGGCTCCATGTTTTTAAGTCACTTGATTCTGAGGTTCTAAATGAAACCCTTGTTGGTTTTCTGCTCCTCCTTGAATCCTGTGTGGCCATTTATTTCTCCTGCGATCCAGGTGGAGCAATAGGTGCCCTCAAATCCCAAGTGACACAGTTCCTTGAGTCTGCTTTCCTCATGAGTGACGCCTTTGTGGGCCTTTCCTCCAAGCCTTCTCTCTAGCTTTGACAGCCGCCCCCACCCTCGCACTGGGGATTTGAACTCAGGGCCTGAAGAGCATGGGAGGCAAGTGCTCTACTACCAAGCTACATCTCTAGCCCTTTCTCCACCTTTGAGTTGAGTTTCTTTTCTGTCTTCTAATTAAAGTGACCAGTGTCAGGCTTTGGCAGTTCTCTGGTACACTGGCTCTTTGGTAATGAGTGTTTTCTATGTCTCTTTGTACAGTGTACACACTATGGTCCTATCCAGATCTTCTGCCGACCTTCACAACATGGCCCCTGGTCCTGGAAAAACTGGTAGGGGGAGCAGGTAAGAGGATTTTCCTATATTCTAGCTATTGCCTGAGATCTGCTTAGTGAAGACCAACTCGTCTAGTAAAATTTGCCCATTTCCTGTGTTCATATGGTTTACAGCGCAGTTTTTCCCACGAACGCACGCTTGTGTGTGTCTTACCCATCTCACTTGGCTGAGTTCTCTGGGCCTTTTGGACTCTGTTGTAAGCCTTATATAAGATGAGTGATATGAAAGGACTTTGTGGACTGCCATCAACTGTACTGTAAGTCACAAAGCTGAATTTAGGAAACCAGCACAAGATAGAGCACGGTGTAGAACACTCAGCTGTGCTTTCATTTGACCACTAGACCCCAGAAGGAGAGCTGATATTCAAGTTGCTGTTTAAAATTTTCCTTGTGAATAACATAGCTGATTCCTACTAAATGTTTCTTGGTCCAGTCAATAAATAAATGATGAAATAAAAAGTGGAATAAGATGGATCCAAAAGTTGTGACGCTTTTGTCTGCTGCAGATTTGATGCTGCCAGGACTCGTGGTGCCCCCTGCTGGCCTGCCCCGGGTACAGAAGGGCGACCTCTGTGCCGTTGCGCTGGTGGGGAACAGGTACTGTGACAGGAGCTGTGCCGTTTGGGGAGAAACATAGGTAAAAGGGAGGCAGCGGGAAATGGCAACTTCCAAAGCACATGGACAAAGTATTGAAAGAAAAAACAGGTCCCTCTGGAAGAAGCAGACGGTGGATGTTGGGGAAGATGGCAGTGAGCTTGTGGAGTGTTTGTGTCTGGGCAGAGGGTCCCGTGGCTGCTGCTTTTTTTCTCGTCTCACTGTGTAGCCCAGGCTGGCCTTGAACTTGCTGCATAGCCCAGGCTAACCTTGGACTAATGATCTGCATCCTATCCTGAGTGCCGAGATTACAGGTGTGTGCTAGGATATCCAGCTGGCTGCTGCTTTTTAAAAGATTTAAATAATTTTAAGCCTGCCATGACAGTGCACACCTGTAATCCAAGCGCCCTAGGAGGCTGAGGCAGAAGGAAAATTCAAATCCAGCCTGGGCAATTTAGGGACCTAGTGAGGCCCTGTCTCAAAATTTAAAAAGGGCGGGGGGTAGAGATGTAGCTCAGTGTGAAAGGCCCTGGGTTCAGTTCCCAGTGCTGCCAAAAAAAAATTTTTTTTTTTTGAGATTTACAGAAGACTAACATAGTACACAGTTCTGATGTGTTCCTTCCCCAGCCCTCTCTAATGGTGACATCTTACGTAATCACGGTGTTGTCACAGCTCAGGTTTAATGTTGGGACAGGTCCCCAGTTTTCCCACTCATGTCTCTTTTTTTTCCATTCAAGGGTCCCTTCTAGGATACCACATTGTGTTTAGCTGTCATATTTTCTAGCCTCCTTCTATCTGTGACATTCTCTTGGTCTTTCTTTGTCTGTTCTCACCTTCATACTTTTTTTCCATCATGCACATTATCATCTTCAACTTTTAATTATTTTTAATACCTTTATTGAGGTATAATTTACATACCATGAAATTTACCTGATTTAGATGTACAATTGAATGACTTTTAGTGTATTTACAGTTATTCAACTGTCAACTTGCTGCTGCTTTTTAAAAATAAATTAGGAAGGAATTTTATGAACAATTCTGAAAATTAAAAGCCCTGGTGCCCAACAGTCGTCTTCTCAAAGAAACTATTTTTTTCATGTGTGTCCTTCCTCCCGTTCTTCAATGCAGATATGCATATTTGTATAAAAATATATGATTTGGGGTATACGTGTTTAAAATACAAAGAAACTACAGTGTGTATATGTTGCTTTTTCCCTTACTATAGTGTGGACGTGTTCCACACCACACATACTGGAAGATCTGCCAGACCTTTTACTTGATGTGTGGTTGTGTTTTGGCTCTTACCCTGGAGGACAGTGAGGTTGCCTGTAATTTGTGTTTATTACAGACAGTATCTTCTTGATGAGTCTAGAAGCCCCAGTGCTGTTCATTTGTGTCATCCTAACGGATGAAGAATTACATTTCATTATCTCCTTCATTGTTTCTTTGAGAGAGGAGGAGAGATTATAGGCAAGAGAGAGGTCTGTGTTTAAAGTGGTTTTTTGTGGGGTTTTTTTGCTTGTTTGTTTTTGTTTTTGTTTTTGGTGGTACTGGGGATCAAACCCAAGGCCTTTGCACTGAGCTACATCCCCAGCCCCTTTTTATTTTAAGATAGGATCCCGTTAAGTCACTAAATTGCCCAAGCTGGGCTTCAATTTTTGATCCTCTTGACTCAGCCTCCATTGGACATGTGCCACCATGCCTAATTTAAAGATCTTATTTTTGTTTGTTTGTTTTTGGTACCGGGGATCGAACTCAGGACCTTGCACTTGTGAGCCAGGTGTCGGAACCACTGAGCTAAATTCCCAGCCCAAAGATCTTATTTTTGCTACTCATTTTCCTTGAACTTTTTGGAATCACACGCAGAATTCTTTCTTGTTTACCTGTAGCGGAAAATCAAGTTGAAAAGAATGGTATGTTGTTAATTTTCCCTCTAATATTCTGTCTAGCTACATGCATGGATATTTGGCTTGCACAATTTAGCATCAGAAAGTATATGGGGAGGGGCCGGGGATTTAGCTCAGTGGTGCCGCCTGCCTCGAAAGCGCAGGGTCCCAAGTTCAATCCCCGGTACCAAAAAAAAGAAAGTATATGGGGATGGGCTTAGGGATAGTTCATGGTGGGGATGGGTGAACAAGGAGATCTGTTAAAAATGCAAGTCACGTTCAAGACTGGTGTTCCCGAGCCATTCACCTTTTTGGGGATAGAGGAAAAAGTCCTCTCTTAATAACCAGGAAAGAAGCCAAATTCAAAGTTTTTGTCACAGGAACTGGCCCTATTATAGACACAGGAAGTGGACCCGGCACATTCAGTAAAATAAATTTTCAGTTCAGGTGCTGGCAGCTCTTGAGTCTGCTCCCTTGGACCCAGGATAATGAACCCTCCTGTCACCCAGCGGTCTCCTGTCCTCACAGGCAATGTGTTGAGTAACACCAGGGTGACAGAAATTTCTCACTGGACTTTGGGAGTTTTTGTACTTAGCGGAAATGTGGTTGTTTTGGATATGCCAGCATCGACCCATTCTTAGATGTGTAGCTTCAGAGTGAGCCCTGCTTATAAAGAGCCGACTCAAAATAACCTCTTGCTGGCTCCCCTGTTTATCAGTTCTCTTTCTTATGCCTCTTCTAGCCTGATTTGTGTCATGCGAAGTGCCTCCCTCTGAAGTCCCTTATAGAATGATGGCTATGGTTTCTTACAGTTTTGAAGTGAAAGGAAGGGAAGTTTCCCTATCCTTACAAGTTATGCCTGGGTTAAATTGCTAATTGGAATAGAATGAAGGCAGTAATTATGTCAGAGGAGTTACTTGGAAGGGAACGTTTGGCCAAGGGATGTTTGAAAGTGTTATTTATAGGTCATTAGAGGAGCTGAGCTCTGTGATAGAAGGGGGTGCTCCAGACTGGTGACCATGGCGCGTTCCCACATGGGAAGGAGGAATGACAGCCTGAACGTGCGCCCCAGTGGGCTTTCCCTGAGCCTGGTCTCTGGCTTGCTTCTTCCTAGGGCCCCCGTAGCGATCGGAGTGGCTGCCATGTCCACCGCTGAGATGCTGGCTGCAGGCCTGAAGGGAAGGGGCTTCTCGCTGCTCCACACATACCAGGACCACCTGTGGTGGGTACCGTGTTTCTTCCTCTTCGGGGAGCACAGGCCCAGGGTTCCAAAGGGCAAGTTTTGGGCCCAGCCTTAGGCACTTTGCCTACCCCAGACTTCGTTTCCTTGCCAGCTGTGGGGAAAATATTTATATTTTTTCCAGTTCAGGCAAGAAATTAGCAAGAACTTTGATGATTTTCTAGGTGAGAGTTCTCTAGGCCTGGGAGACATTTGGGGTTGATGGTCCTCATTTTTAAAATAACCCTGGTCAGCCGGGCCTTACCTGCCACGCACATCAGGCATCCTCTGGCCCTGTGACAGTGGCTCCGAATCGAAATCAGCAGGATGGGTCCTTGGACGCCAGGATGACTGATGACCTCCATGCTGTTCAGGTCTCAGATCACCTCTGCATTGCGGAAGTTAGCACATTCCTCCGTAACAGTTGCTTTCCAGAGCTGCATTCTATCCAGTTCACTTTCAGCTTGTTTTCTTGACATTTTCCCGAAACAGTCCTAGCGTAGCGAGTGGTCTTTTCACCCAGTGTGTGGCCTGTTGGAATGAACTCACCCTTGCCTCTGCCTGCTTTTATCGGAATCCTGAGGGCAGACGGCTGACTCCCAGCACCTGGACTCCAGTCCCTGTAAGGTGCAATCAGGGCCATGCCTTCAGCAGCTGCCTCAACCCCTTACCCCTGCTGTAGAAAATACTGTTAACCACCTGTCGGAGTAGCCAAAACAGACGCTTTGGGCTCACGATTACGGACCCTAACAACCTTACTGCAGCTGCCAGTTAAAACTTGGTTTGATCCACACAGTCCTGGCTAAGATAGTGCTTTTCACCTCTGCGTGCTCAGCTCTGTGACACCACTGTGTCCCTAAGGTTGAGGAACAAACCGTGGTACTCTCAGCCCTGCAAATTAGACGGCGTTTGATTTAACACAGCAGCTTGAGAGTGTATTTGCAATCTTTTTTGTAAGTACTGGGGATTGAACCAAGGACCTTTTGCATCCCCAGCCCTCTTTAGAGTTTGTATCTTGAGACAGAGTCTTGCTAAGTCACTGAGTTGACCAGGCTGAACTTAAATTTGTGACCCTCCTCCCTCAGCCTCCCAGAGTGTGCACCCCCGCACCTGACTTTTCATTTGCCATCTTTATCTTGTTTAATTCAAAGCTCTTTTTCTTTTTCCTCATACAAAGGGAGTACTTTTAGGGGGTTGTGTTTAACTGCTTTTCCTTTAATTTTCGCTTGTCTCAGGATATCTATTAACAATAAAGTTATTCCCTTGGGTTGGAGAGGAAGCAAGAATTTTTCTCCCATTTCAGAGGTGAGGGAACTGAGGCAGGGAACTCTTCTGGGCCCTGAACTGAATTGAAATGGAGTTGAACTGAGAGAGCACAGGCTCTCATTCCTGCCTTGGCTCTTGCCGGCTCCGAGTCCTGGTGACCTCCATGGGTGGGAACGGGCTGTGGCCCCCTGGTGTGTGATGGGACATTTTCCAGGCAATCCGGGGACAAGTCCTCTCCACCGGCCATTGCTCCACCGGTGCTGGATGCCACAGACGTCAGTGAAGAGAAGGTGCGGGGAGACATGAGGGCCCTGGCCCTGCAGGGAGAGGTGGAGGGGAACGGGGAGCCCCATCGGCTGCATGGGGAGAGGCCCCTCCCAGATGCCTCAGAGGACGGCAGCACCGGGGACCCGAGCCAAGACCTGGCGGACAGCAAGTCGCTTCAAGGTATGGCTGGAGTTGGAGGCCCATCCCCTCCTCTCTGCCCAGCAGGGCACTGAAGGTCTGAGGGAGTGGGTGAGTCCCCATTTCTGGTGGGGGTGGTGCGGCGGCCTGTGGCATCCTTCTCCACAAGTTAGGTCTCACTGGGTGCCAGGCTCCCCCGATACTGGGTGTCTTCTGGTCTGCCTTCTCTGGGCGAATGCTCCTGGCTTGGGGGCACTTTGTGGCTTGACCCCCTTCTCTGGGTCGACCTCTGTAAAGGCTCAGTGTTCATGGGTCTGGGAGCTTTGGTTTCTGGGAGTCCGGTCTGTTCAGAGCAGAGGAGTGGAGTGGGATAGAGCTGGGGGAGGCATCGTGTGCCCCGCAGCAGGATGGCTTCCGGTCTGTTCCCGCAGAGCAAATGGATGACCTGTTACAGCAGTGCTTCCTGCATGCGCTGAAGTGCCGGGTCAGAAAGGCCGACCTCCCTTTACTCACGAGCACGTTCCTGGGCAGCCACATGTTCTCCTGCTGGTAGGGAAGGCACTGCTGTGGGCTGGAGGCCGGGATGGGTCTCAGGCTTGATCCTGGTGGGGACCAGGACAGGACAGTGGGGACTGGCTGAGGGCTGTGCTGTGAGGAGAGCAGAGGGAGGTTGATCTGCAAGTAAGCTTGGTTCTGGGCGTTAGCAGCTGCCATTTGAGCCCTGAGAGGATGCTGAGGAGACGGGAGGTTGATACTCCCAGGTTCTCCGAGGGCGGCCCCTGCTGCGGCAGCTCTCCCTGCACAGGCTCGGTCTCTGGGCACCTCTGTTGGGAGGTTTCTGATGTTCCGCCCCTCGAGCTTGTGAAGTGTAGGAGAGACAGACCGGGTCGTATCGGGAGGAAGCGGGGAGGCCCCCAGCCCACCGGAACATAAGCCACCAGGAGAGGCAGGGCTGCCAGTGGATGGAGCCTCCACTGGAGCACAGAGCTGTGGGAGCTCAGCTAAGGCAGCTTGCAGCTGGGTGCTGGGTTTCTGGTACTCAGAGGATTGCCGTCACAGGTCCACGGCTGAGCTTCATACGCACTCTTCCCATGCATTCAGGTCAGGAGACTTGCTCTTAATTTTGCCCCTAGATTGAACTTCTTGCTTTCTGAGACTGGCTGTTTCTCTAGCAGTTTCTTCTCTTCTCGTTTGCCTGTGGGCTTCATTAAGGCACTTGTGAGGGAGACCCTGGAGTAGTGTGTGGTAGTGTCCATGGTCATTGGTCCTGACCTTGCTGGCTTGCAGGTGACGGGAAAGGGTCCTAGGGTATTGCTAAGACAGACATGAGCGTGGAGTGGGTTCAAAAAAGGCTCCCTGAGAATCCTGCTGTGACTGGGTGCATGTTTGGAGAGCTGTGAATTCTGGGAGGGGGGAAAGATGACAACTTTCATCAAGAAACCTCTACTCAAAACCTAATTGCTGTAGGCAGGGCTCAGCGGACTTTTTCTGCAAAGAGCCAAAGAGTACATATTTGAGGTTTTGGAGGCCAGAGGGTCTGTTACAACTATTCACACTGGCCAGTGTGAGCACAGGCACCAGAGTAAAGGGTTTAGCTCAGGTGGGGCAGGGTGCAGTGGGCCAACCCCTGCTCTGGGCTGGTGTCCACAGTGGGAACTTGCTGTTGGAAAGTGGGACGTCTAAGGCCACAGAAGGTTTTCTGGTTTAAGAGAAACCTAAAACAGTATCTAGTGCAGTAGCCGATAGCCACATATGCCCAATTCAGTTTAAATTAACCAAAAGTAAATAAAACTTAAAGTGCAAGCTCTTGAGCACCACAGGTACATCTTGAGTGCTTAATGGGCACATGGGTGGCAGGTAGCACAGACAGAGCTGTTCCGTCTGCACAGAGAGCTTGTTGGAGGCCACTGGCTCAGAGTGTCCCACAGCCCACATCCTTCTCCGACGCCACCCGCAGGAAGAGAGCTCTGGAGCGGACATGGGGGAGGAAGGCTGAGGACAAACGCCTCCTCTTTGAGGCAGGCAGGTCCCACCCCACTGCTTGGTTGGCTTAACTTGCCTTTTCTGTCTGCCATCAGCCCTGAAGGACAGCAGCTGGACATAAAGAAGTCGAGCTATAAAAAGGTGAGCAGGTGTCATCTCTGCTTCCACATGTGGAGAGCTGTGTATGCGTATGGCGGGCAGACATTGGGGACACCCGTCTGCAGGCGCAGGCTGGAGTGAAGTCTCCTGACTGGAGTATAAGGGGGATAAAGAAACTCCCCGGGCTGGCGCACTCTGCGCAGTTCACCTCTGGCAGCCCCCTGCTCCCGACCTGAGGGTGGGGCTTCCCAGTTCCCAGGGGAGGAAGGCAGGGATCACCTTCCAACCTCCGCGCCAGCCTCCCAGCCTGGCGCTTCCGGAGGCTCTGTGTGCGTGGAGTCAGTGAGGCCCCTGCCCGGCCCTCTCCCCAGCTCTCTAAGTTCCTGCAGCACATGCAGCAGGAGGAGATTGTGCAGGTGAAGGAGCTGAGCAGAGGGGTGGAGAGCATTGTGGCTGTGGACTGGAAGCATCCGAGGTGAGTGCAGGGCCTGGTCTCGGGAGCTCAGCGTGGGGACGCTGGGACACTGGTGTAAGACATGCTTTTCCTTCCCTCCTGCTGGGTTTTAGGATCGCATCTTTCATCATCCCTGAGCCCTCCCCGAACCCCCAGACTGTGCAGGAGGGTAGCAGAGAACAGCCCTATCACCCTCCAGATGTAAGAGCCTTCTACTGTGTCCCCACCAGCATGAGCCTGCTCTTCCGGGAGTCTGGGCACAGGTGAGCCTTGGCCCGCAGCCCCCTCTGCCTGTTTGGTGCCCGGCTGCGTGTCCCCCCAGCCCAGCTGGTGTTCTTCTGTGACTGGCAAACCTGCTCTGCCCCATCCCTTCTTCTCGAACCGCCCTCAGGCCTCCTTCCCAGTCCTACACCTGCCCACCTCAGTCAGCAAGGGGGAAGAGAACAGAGGTCAAAAGCCAGGGAGAGAGCACTGCTGAGCAGAGGGGAGTCTGCGTATTTGCAGTCTGTCCCTTGGCACAGCCGGAACCAAACCCAGGTACCTCTCGTCTCCTAGGAAGGGGTCCACTCTCGAGGCCAGTGAGGTCCGAGCGACCATCATTGACTACATCAAGAAAAACGACCTGGTGGATGCCAACAACAAGAAGTGAGTGGGTGCGAACCGGTCTGTCATTAGGTCTTCATCCTTAGCAGGACAGATGCACCTGGGGAGGTGGTCTGGGGACAAGAACGAACAGTCTCAGCATCTGAGGAGCGCACAAGACCGTTGCCTCCGAGCCGAGGGCTGAGGACATCTAGTTAGCGCCTGGGGTGTTCAGATCCGGTGCTGTCAGCACTGCCTGTGGACTGAGCTCACAGTGCTGTGCACATAGCCACCACTGGTCCTCACTGCAGGGGTGGCTCGGCATTACTCTCTCACTGAGGGACATAGATAGTGCACTACCAGAGAGCCTACCCTCCCCTTTTTCACCCAAAAGACAACCTCACGGTGATCATGGTGGTGCACGTCAGTGATCCCAGCATTCTGGAGTTGCAAGTTCAAGGCCAGCCTGAACTATATAGTGAGACCTTATCTCAAAAAAGCAACAAAAAAGACATTCTCATGGTCAAAAAGTTGAGCCTCTTCAGTCTAATTTAATGCTCTCATTTAACATTTAAATTGATTTATTTTGTGCTGCTGGGGATGGAACCGAGCAGGGCTTTACACGTGCTAGACAAGTGCTTCACCGCTGAGCTACACCCCAGCCCTAAATGTTTTTTTTTTTTTGGTACCAGGGATCAAACTTGGGTCCTTGTGCTTGCAGGGCAAGCAACGGAACCACTGAGCTAAATCCCCGGCCCTCCCCAGCCCTAAATGATTATTGCAACTGTATAGACGTATGGGGTACTGGGTGATAATTCAGTGCCCGTGCACTGTCTGATGGCCAGATCGCGGCAGTCACCATTGATATCCCTCGCCTTCCTTGCTAGCTCACGAAGGAATTAAGCCTAGAAAGCTGCGCCGCATGGTTTGTAGCGGAGCTGAGCCACGCACTCTGGTCTTCTGATTTGTCCCATCCCACGTACCCGCACCCCTGCCTCCCCCCAGGAGTGTGTGTGCCCCTCCCGGGGGGCACCTGCCTGACAAACTCCAGCCCCTGAGTCCGATCCTGAATGACTGTAAAGGACACAGAAGAGATGAACCCCGAGTCCCCTCATGGGCAGAAGGCTCCAGACTCGGATTTCTGTACTGCTTCTTCTTCCCTTCAGCCTAGTGAAATTGGATCCCGTCCTCTGTGACTGCATCCTGGAGAGAAATGAGCAGCACACGGTCCTGAAGCTTCCATGGGACAGTCTCCTGAGCAGGTAACAGGGATTGGCAATCTTTCTCCAACACTGTCCCCTCCCCTTAACGTCCGTCACCTTAAACTTCCAAATCATCTCAGTCATGGCCCGTAACTCCTTCCTGTGACTTCTACCACAGGCTTGAGTAATTCTGATGGAAAGTTCTTTGGGACAGGACTCGCAAGGAAGAAAGGAAAGGAAAATTAATAAAAAAACAAGATCTCCAACAAGAGAAGCAAAAAGGGCTAGGAATTATCTTAATGTTTTCAAGGGAAAGGTTCTTAAGGCTGTTTTTCCACAGAACCAGAACTGAAAATAATTTATGCCAAGGGTCAGCAAACTACAGCTCATGGGCCAAATCTGGCCTGCCCCGTTTTCATTTAAAAAAGTTTTGTTGGAACACATCCATACCCACTTATGTGCTGTCGTGAGTGCTTTGTCCCAGAGAGGCAGGACTGAGTAGTTTGCCACAGTCTGGATGGCCTGTGAGACCCAAAATGTTTACCATCTGGCTCTTCATAGAAAAAGTCTGTCAACCCTCATGCGTAGGATACCTGGAGAAAATCTGGTCAGGTAAAAGGTAGAAATTCCTTGCAGTAAAGGTGCCCTAAGAAAGATGTATTACGGAAATATGCCAGCAATGTGAAGCAGCACTGGAGGCAAGAAGCCAGAAAGGGGTGCTCTTGAGATGGGTCAGAACTCCCACAGTGGCCTGGATGAAGTCTAAAGTCCAGGCCAGCGGACAGTTTCCAGGGGCCAAGTCCCTGAGGCAGCAGATTTCATCCTTGGCTGCACCTGGGGAGCTGTCAGGACCCTCCCTCCGTCAGACGCTGATGCAGTGCGGATCTGGATGTGTCTCGCACGCAGCCCGGCTGCAGACCACTGGCCTATGCCATCCGCCTCCACCCAGCACCTGCTGCAGCAGAAGTGCTGTGGTTGACTTTACCAGTTATAACTCACAGCTCTCATTTCAGATGTTTTGAAAAATTGCAACCTGCCTATCAAGTGACCTTTCCTGGACAAGAGCCCATTGTGAAGAAAGGGAAAATCTCTCCTATTGACATCACCCTAGCACAGAGGTCTTATAATAAAAAGGTAATTTAAAAAGATGCAGTGTTTGAGCATGGTGGTCTAGTGACCCTGTAAGTTCTGGTCTCCCTAACATGACAGGAGGTTTTTAGACAGGCTTCACACACTGCAGTGCTGTTTATGAAACGTGCTCTTGTGCCTGGCGGCACCCCATATGGACAGGTAGAGCTGAGCCCTTCCTCATCCTAGAGGGTGGGTGCCTGGAAACTTGCTAAAGCCCATTTGTAAAAGTAAAGATTTTATTTTTTTCTTACGGCATTATAGGCCTTGGCTCTTATGCATTCTATTACCTCTTGGGCCTTGCTCAGTGAAAATAACTTGTTAAAAACTTGCTGAAGGAACCGAGTGTGTTTAGCTTGGCAACACAGAGTTGTAGGGAACAAATTACATCCGACCTCAAAAATGTGGAAAGCTGGCTTCTACAAGAGGAGTGCTCTTTATTTTGTACGCCCGGAGAAGACAGACAGGGTGATTGGTAGAAATCCTAAGGGTCAAGGTAGAGAACTTGCTAGTAGTGTGTGGTTATGAGTGTGGGCTTTGGAATCAGACCTGGGTTCAAATGCAGCCTTTCCCTCGATGGGGCTGTAGGAGAATCCAGATTGACCATGAGCTGGTAACTGTTAAAGCTGACGGTGGGGCCCATGGGGGTTCCTTACTATCCTGCTTTTATTTAGGTTTTATATTCTCCATGATTTAAAAAAACTTAAGACATTACATAGAACCATTTTAGAAGGTAAAATAAGCTATTTGGACAAAGGGGACGTAGGGATGGTGAACCATCAGGAAGCATGGAGGAGGGGAGGCTGGGGAGGCCGGGGAGGCCCCTGCAAGGAGGCTGTGTGCCTGGTACCCCCGTCAGTCTGCTGTCCCCATTGTCCCCCAGGTGACTGTGGTCAGAAACTTGGAGGCCTATGGTCTAGACCCAAGCTCGGTGGCCTCCATCCTCCAGAAGCGGTGCCAGGCCAGCACCTCGGTCACTGCTGTGCCCGGAGTCAAGGACGGCCTGCAGGTGCAGATCCAGGGGAACCAGATCCACCACTTGGGCCAGCTGCTGCTTGGTGAGCACCCCTGAGCGCCGCACTGGGCAGGCGCTGCGGGCTTCCTTCACAGTGCCCGAGTGTCCATACTCGCAGGCACTCTGACCCACAGCGTGAAAGGGACACGCAGCCCGCAGTGCCTGGGCTTGGAGTCTGAATTTCGATCCTGTCCTAGGCCAGCGCATGCTGGATGATAGATACTCTTCCCCTGCTGGGCCGGCACAGCTCCTAGTCAGCCCCAGGATCCCAAGGGTAAACGAGAGTGCCGTTCCCGAGTTGTGACATGCAGAGGCTTAGGGTGTTACCTGTGTTTCCAGCTTGTAGTGTTTTCAGCTGACAGTGGGTTTATCAGGACGTAGCCCCATCATAAAACAAGAAGCACCTGTGTATGGGACACACACACACACACACACGCACGCACGCACGCACGCACGCACACACACACACGCAGCTTTTAGCAGCTTGCAGAGATGGAACCTGGTCCCGTGGCCCCTCCTCTCCAGCACACACACTGTTAGTTTTCTCCCCGCTCCTCTCATTTTATGAAGCACCTGCTGAATCCCCAAATGGTGTAGGCACTTGCTGAGCTTTTGGCAGGCGTCTCCACAGTCAGGATGAAGCTGCAGAACTATTACCTGTTTTGCAGATGAGGAAACTGCAGCCCAGAACGGTTCAGTACTTTGCCCTGAGCTCTCTTGACTTCCTTTTTTTTTGGCAGTATTGGGGCTTGAACCCAGAACCTCTGCACTGAGCAGCCCTTTGCTTTTAGTTTTTATTTTGGGACAGGGTTTCGATAAATTACTAAGTTGTCTTGCCTGGCCGAGAACTTACAGTCCTGCCTCGGCCTCCCAGAGGGCTGGCATCACAGGCACGCCGTCATAACTGGCTCACCTGACCTTGAAAGCTGTCTGGGGGCTCCCTTCCTTCCTTCCTTCTCCTCACTCCAGTGGCCCAGCCTCCGTTCCACACTGCCCAGGTCAGCCTGACTCAGCCTCCGTCCCGGGAGGAATTCTGTGCCGCACCCATGCTTTCAGCATAAACTCCTGAGCTCCGCACATAGGACCCCCACCCGAGCCCGGTCTCTCCCTTCCCGGCCGGCCTCAGCCCTGGCAGCCTCCTGCCTTTCCCCACAGACCGGGCCTGCCCTTTGCCTGCTTCTCCCAAGCAGAAAGCACCTGTGCCTCGCTGGCCCTCCCACAGCTGAGGGTGCCTGCCGCCAGCCGGTTGGTCCAGCTCAGGGCTCACGTCCCATGTCCCTAAGGGGGCGCTTCCTGTTGTGCTTATGTTCTGCTTAGTGTCTGCAGCCTGGCTGATTTCTTCTAACGACTGAGCCCCCAGTAGAGGCAGCCCCTCGAGGCAGAGACCTTGCCTTCATGCTCATCCCATCCTCAGGGCCTGGCACATAGTAAATGCTCAATAAAGTTATGGCCTATGGCAGCACCTGGCAGTCGAGCCCTTTGTGTGAAGGACCGTGGGAGGTGCTGAGAAGAATCACACAGTTCAGCACAGACACAAACACATGCACGCTCTCTTGAGAAACTAAGCGCCCGTCCCAGTCCCCCTGGGAGGCCGATAGCTAGCCCGAGCTGTGGTGAGTGCCCGTCCCAGGGGCTCGAGCGCTCAGTGTTGGGGTCGTGGGATCAGCACCTTGGCGGCAGGGAGGGCCTGGGGCAGAGAGGGTGTGGTTATTGGGCCCTGGGCCAGGCCAAGGGGCGATGCTGAGCTGGGGGGGGCGGGCGAGGGCAGGCGGAGGGAGGGCCGAGCACTGAGCATCGTGCACCTTCTGGATTGCAGAAGAGTACGGGCTCCCTCGGAAACACATCCAAGGCCTGGAGAAGGCGCCCAAGCCCGTCAAGAAGTGACTGCTCTCAGGGGAAGTCCAGGCTCTGGGCTGCTAATTTATATGAGCATTTTCTGCTTTTGCAAATAAAAAATATAACCCTTTACCAGAAATTTTTATTGCAATCTAAATCTGATTCCGCCTTCTTTCCATCACTTAACAAACACATTGTACTAACTTTTTTTGGTACCGGGGATCGAACTCGGGTCCTTGCGTTTATGAAGCAGGCAGCGAAACCACTGAGCAAAATCCCTGGCCCTGTACTAACTTTAAAGTCAGCGGCATTTTAAGTCGACAGAAGAGGCCTGGCCCTGGGCCTTTTCCACTCCCGTGGTTTTGGTAGCTCAGTCCCTGGCCCTTTCCCCGTGCCCTGGCCCTGGCCCTTCCTGGCTTTAAAGCCCCTCTCCAGTTACTGTGTGGCCCCCGCTCATCTGTCCCTACTATCTACTTACCCTTCTCGCCCAGAACACTCCCTGCACCTCAGCCTCAGTCCTAAAGAAGACAGAGCCCCACTGTCTGTGTCACCAGTCGAGGTGACAGAGGCCTGGACTCTAAACTGCAGCAGAGCCTAGGCCAGAGCGACCCAGGCGGTAGGAGCAGGCGGAACTCAGGGCCGGCATGACCGAGACTGTTCCCTGACGAGCGCTCTGCTGTGCTCCTGAGGTGCTAACCGTGTTGCGGTGAAGTCTTAGCCCACAGATGTCTTCTCCAGTCCCGACCTTCCAGCCTGGCGTTCATGGAGAGGTCTTCGGCTGGTCTTCAGAGGGCTGGGAATGCTGCCCAGGGAATTCCATGGCCCTCTCCCGAGAAGGAACCGTGCGGCTGTCGGTTTCCCACGGGCCCGCTGGGCCAGAGCCAGATGTTCGGCAGCATCGCTTCCCTTCCCAGATCTCGGCCGTCAGTTCCGTGACCAGCGCCCTCCCTGTGCTGCATTAGTGACAGCTGTGCCGAATCCCGTCACATCCTTGGAATTTTACCACCAAGAAACAATTACACTTCCTTATGCTGCCTGTTTTCCTTTCTCGCTTTCCTTTTTCTAAAAACTGACACAAAGGCTTGAAATATCCACAAATTGCCCATCCGAAGCTTGGAAGGGAGAAAGGGAATCAGCACTAAGGTGTGTGTGGTGCCTCCTGCCTTTTCGCTGGTGAGTAACCTGTCACTCTCCCTGCCGCATGCGCACAGGGAACCAGGGTAGGATTTCTAGAAATTGACCCCAAACAGGGTCCTGGTGCAACAAGGCCTGTGGATGGCCGGAGTCTGACGAAAGCTGGCCTGTCATGTGACTACAAATAACCAGCCATACTGCTCAAAGTTCCTTCACACCGTGACCAGTGTCAGTCTTGGAAGGAGTGGAGTCCGTTGTCTTGTTAATCCTGCTGAAGAGACCACGCCAGGAAGCGGCGGGGCGAGGTCCCATAGAGGAACTCCACTGTGAGCAAGTGCTGTTGAGACCTGTGCGTAGAGTGGTTTTTCCAGCCGTGGTGACACACGGACTGAGTCATCCTCCCTGTGCCCTGTGACTAGCGTGGAGACGTGTAAGAGGGCGGTGTACGGTTAGGCTGTGTAATGGGTTCATTTTTCTGTGTACTGAGCCAAATACTCGATCTCAAGACCAAACTCACAATGTCGAACTTACTAAACTCCTGCTGTAACAAAATGAGTTTCAGTGTAAAGCAGGAACCACTTCATTTCCACACTTGGTCAAAATCACTGAAAGACAGCGAGCGTCCTCTGGGAAGTGCAGGGCACCGCCTGTGGCAGATGTACACAGTAACTGGCTGCTTCTCAGGCTGCCTGGCAGAGGATAGGGTGCTCTCTCCTCAGGGCAGGCGGGCTGGGCAGGTGAGCCCTGGAGAGCGTGATGCGTGATCACAGAAGGCAGCAGGACTTCCGGGGTCAGCCATGTGGCATGTCAGCGTGTGCAGACGTGTTCCTCTGCTGCAGTCCTGGTCGCCTAATTCACCTTCCTCCTCCAGATGCAGTGGCCTTATGTTTTCGAGGACACGTCCAGAAATAGATGAGTGCCTTACCTCAGTCACCTGTCCTGGTGTCTAACCGTCCTCTCTCTGGCTCAGCACCTGCTTTGTCAGGGTTCCCTGTGCTCTGCAGCCCAGGGATGAGCCAGGCGGCTCCCTCCGGCCCACAGTGGACAGCTTTCCCACAAGCCTTTGCAGCTTCCATTTCTCCGCTCTCTGGCAAGAGCAAACCTGGCCCTGAAGAAGGGCGTGACTGTCCCTGTCCCCCGCCCGGACACCTCAGCTCCAGTTTTCATAAGATGGTAAAGTTCAAGGAAGACACTTCCATTGTGAATAATTTTTACAAGCTTTTATTTCTTTTTTTTAAACCCATATAAGAAAGACACTGAAAAAGAAAATAGTCTTAAAACCAACACACACTGAGCAACAGAACCATGGAAGGCACTACCAGCAGTTACCCCCACCTCCAGGAGGGGAGGAAGCTCTACACACACGTCCTGGAGGCGAAAACCTGAGCACAGGCCCAGGGGTTAACTGTGCTTTAAAGTCGGAATTTCCCCATAATTTTCTTCTGTCATAACCGTTATCTCTCTATATATAGCTATGTGCATCTGTATATATGTACATGATTTGCTTTCCTTCTCAAAAATAAAAGAGCCGTCCCGTCGAGGGAAGGTCTGAGCAGCATTCGCGGGGGTTGCAGCAGGAGCTGTGCCTTCTCCACGTCAGAGACATGCAGGACTGAGGAGGGCTCCCCACCCGCTGCCTTCACTACAGGGCGGGGAGAGGTAAGGCTGAGCGTGAGATGGGAGGTTCCAGGGCTTGGGCGTCCTAAGAAATCTGTGAGAGTTGCTAGCCCAGGTGGCAGCTGCAGCTCTGAAGAGTCTGTGTGATGGGGCGGGGGATTTAGCTCAGTGGTTTCGTCACCTGCTGCGCAAGCGCAAGGACCCGAGTTCGATCCCCGGCACCAAAAAAAAAAAAGTTTGTGTGACAAGGGTTGGCACTCCTGTGGGGTCAGGGAGGGAACATCTGAGGGTACACGGAGGAGTGTGGGCTCAAGCTAGCCTGCGAGGGACTTGGGAAAGCAGAGGGCATCAAAGAAATGTCAGTCAGGGGCCGGATTGGTATGACAAGTCCCCTCCCTCTGCACTGCAGTGTCTGCAGTCCTGGCTACTTGCTGGAATTTCGGGCCAGTTTAAGTTTGAACATAAACAGAAGCAGTGCCAACGTTCAGAGTCAGGGAGCCACTGCCTGGCGAGAGCAAGCCAGCAGCAGAGCTCCAAGTGAACACGCCCTGCTCCTGTCTCTCTCTGAAAACAAAGGCACTGTGGTCAGCTGGGGGGTCAGGCCCACGCTCCCTGAGCCGGGGCCGTAGGCCAGCCGAGCTTTACCACAAACTCCGAGCTGGCCGAGTTGGAGGACCCCTCCGTAATCAAGGCTACTCCTTGGCCAGCACCTGGAGATGCCACAGTCCCAGAGGGCAGAGGGAAGCAGTGCTGGAGGCCAAGAGGGAAACCCAAGGCACCAGGCCCTGCTCTGCCCCCTTGCTAGGGGCTGGCCGGAGACAGCTCGAACGTTTCTCTGCAACACCTTTCGGCTTTCTCTTATGGTCTGGTTTTCCGACTCAGCAGGAGACTTTCGAAATGGTGAATGCTGGTCCCCTTGGGCAGAAACAGGAGGAGGACAACAGTACCAGTCTCAGGTCTGTAACTTCAAACAGCCGTTTAGGCACTCTTGGAGGCTGAGACAAGAGGATCTCAAGTTTCTAGCCCAGGCTGGGGCGCTGTTAACTTGGTGAGACACTGTCTCAAAACAAAACAACAAAAACAAAAGGCGAGGGACGTAGCTCAGTGTGAAGGCCCCAGGTTCGATCCCCAGAACTACAAAAAGCAAACAAAACCAAATAGCGGTTGACAGACACATGCAGGTGTACGCCTCTGGGTTTCCACGCACTCAGTCTCAGGTGATCAGGGCGGGGTGGGGGGGCTGCAGCTTCTCTGGGGACCGCAGAGCCGCCCCGAGCCCCGAGCCTCCAGCCCCAGCATCCTGCTCAGTGACTGATCACCTCCCTCAGGCACCTTGGGACAATCTTACCAGCATTTCCCTGCCTCGGGGACTGAGCTCTGGCCTGCTGCAGCGTAAATAAATAAAAGTATTGCAAGGGGAAAATGAAAGAGAAAGTGAAGAAGGAGCAAAGCCAGAGAAAGAACACAGAGCTCTATAAAACCTTTCTTCTTTCCTTAGCTGGCTGGGGGGACAGGTTCCAGTTTGGTGAGCAGAGGCAGCCATTTGTTCTGGGAAAGGCTACAGATGGAGAGGACAACTTGGTTCACTCCGTACGGGTTCTGATCCTTCGCTGGCCGAGTCCGTGGGGGGCTCGGCGTGGGCGGTGGGCAGGAATGGAGCCCACGCAAACCCTCGTCCGTGGGAGGGGCTTTGTGTCGCATCTGGAGTTGCTGGGCAGGCACAAGTACACCCACCAGAGATGTCCTGAGAAAAAGTGTCTGTTCCCAAACAATAATGAATACCGAAAATAAGTCCACGCGCACCGGGAAGAGAGAAGTGGGACCCGTTACCCAGGTTTGCCCTGGGACTCTCGTAAGGCCTCCTCCAGTTTCTGTCTGAACTCGGTGTACTTATTCCGCACCTGTTGGAGTTTGTCCTGCTCTTCTTTTTCCAGGATTGTTAGGAAGTTCTGGAGCTCAGGGATGGAGAAGGCATCCCACTGCGGGGCAGGAGGGTTGGGAGGACAGAAGAGGGGACAGGTTAGAAGCTGGCCGACCTAGGGCCTTGCCGCCGCCTTCTTCCCACTGTCTGCATCAGGCACTCACACACTGGGCTACTTCGTGGCGGGTGCACTGTCCGAAGTTTGGTTATACTCATCTGTCATACCAGCAATAAAAGCGCAGGTCCTGGCACCTCGTGACCAAGAGTTTCCAGCCCACGAGCCATATTTTTACTCTGAGAATTAATAGCAGTGGTGATCTTGGCAGCGACGCTGGACCCAGCCTAGCTTCCTGACAGGCAGGCCCTCCAGAGGCTGCTGGAGGACACCGGGCTGAGTCACCAGCTGGGTGACCTGGTCGCCCCACTTCCCCGCCTGGGCCGTTTTCTCCTCCACCTGAGGTCAGGGCACTGAGCCCAGTGCGGGCAGAGCAGACGGGACAGCACTCCCTGGAGAGGCCAGGGCTCAGCCCCCTGGAGCAGGGGACCTGGCCTCCGAGCAGAACAAGTCCAACTGCCCTCCCGCAGACACAGGAACAGGGGCCTGCAGGGCCAGGCGTGGAGACCCCTGGGCTCTCTGAGACAGAAGGGAACCGTGATTTGGCGGGTTCAGTCCCCACTTGGACCAGGGAGGAACCGGAGTCCACAGAGGGAAGCTGGCATAACGTCAGCCAGGAGCTGGCGGTGCAGGAACCCCGGCCTCTGGGCCCCCAGGGTGGGCGCTCTCCCCAGGGCCAAACTCCTGTCCACGCAGACGGACACGGAGCTGCCCTGGTTGGGGTGGGGACAGAGCCCACCCGCCCAGACCCTGCACCTCTCCGGGCCCCACAACCACTCCTCACGCCCAGGCCTGCACTGAACAGTGCCACAGACACTGAGCCCGTCCCACTCTCCCGGCTCCCCGGAGACCCCACTCCCACCATCCCAGGCTGTGGGGAGCACCACCCTGGGTTCGCCCCACTGAGGCCACGGCCTAGACACTGCTGGCCCCCACCGAGGAAGTCAGCACGCAAAGAACAGAAGAGGGACGGGACGAAGGGCTCAAAACGACCTCACCCAGGGGAGCCCAGAGGAGGAGCTCGCTGGGCCTCAGCGTCCTGGGGCAAAACGCCTGGGCCCGAGCCCAGGAAGGCTCTCAGCCCTCTCCCCCGGAGTTGTCAGAAACAAACCCCGAGAAGCCCTCCTTTCCACAGGACTTGCCAGACACAGGCCCTGACTTGCTGGCCCTGGGGGGCTGACAGTCCTGGCTTAAACCCCGAGCCTCCCCAGCCCAGCTCTCCCGGAAGTCATCTGCTCTGCGCTGCTGCTGCGCTGCTCCCACCCCTGCCGGCAGCTAGGACAGCACCCATCGTCTCCCCCCCAGCGTCCTGAGGGCCAGACTCACCTCCACCTCTCCAGTTTCATTCTCCTTGAGCACGAAGCTGAGGACATCCGTGTCAGGGCCCGCGAGCAGGCGTAGGTAGAGGGGGCAGTCGGCAACAGAGAGCTTCTGGAAGAGCACTGTGAACAAGAGAGGCTGCTGCCCACACTGCGGGAGAAGGCGGGCCTGGCCAGGCGGGACACGGTCCTTTCGCCCAGTGAAATAGCCCTGGCGAGAAGACAGGACCTGCCCGCGTGCTCAGCGGGTGCCATCCCTGGGTGCCATCCCCAGCACCACTGAAACAAAGACAGGAAAGTGACCTTTATCGTGGGTGTCTGCTCAGTTTAAACTTGTTGCCAGTCATGTAATCTCCCAGAAGATTAGAAGGGGTGGGCAGTTTCCCTCTCCTTACCCAGAGTGGGAAACAGAGGCCTGGGGGCGTTTTCCTGAACGTGAGTCAGGAGCAGAGAGAGCAGGCAGGAGCTGCTGAGCCCGGCGCAGGTCCACGCGGGGCTCTGCCACAGACCTGGCTGCCACAAGGATGGCGGCACCCCGGGGCACAGACGCCCACTCCTCCCACCCGGGGCGGCAGGGGATTCAGTGGTGGGCACGGGCAGAGCAGGAGAGGGGTTTCTGGTCCGGAGGTCTCTCTCATACCTTGTCCGTCCTTGTGTATCCGCTTGAAAAGTGCAAACTTCTGGGGATTGTCCACAACCATGAACTTCTTGAGCAGCCCCTGGATGACCTCACTGACGGTGGTGGTGCTGCTGATGTGCAGCTGCTTGATGGCATCGAGCGGCAGGTAGAAGGACGTCCGCTTGTCTGTGGTGGCGGCCAGGTTCACCTCTTTGATGGCGTCGTAGATGGACTGGGGCCGGATCCCAGCAGGCACTGTCACCGGCCGCCGAAGCTTCAAATGCACTTTGATGAAACCTGTGTAGGTGCCATCTTCGCTCTGCGAGGGGGAGGAGGTCACCTGGGGTCAGGGAGTCCACCCAGTGTGATCGTGTCAGGGCCCCATGCTAACAGAGCCACCCCAAGAAGCCCCACCTGTCTCCCCAAGATCCTTCCTGTCTGCTGACCTAGGGAGGCCCATGCGGGTGCAGACGCCTTCCTCCCCGAGGCCACAGGAGGCCCACAGCGTCCACAGAGGACTTGGAGGCGGCTGTGTTTTCCCTCCCGGGAGGCTCAGGCCTTAGGGCACCAAGAAGCAGTCGCCCATGGCCCTTTGTTGAGTTCCAGGCTGGCTCATATCTCCGAACCAGGGATGAACAGCAGAGCTCTGTGAGATGGTCCACAGAGGATCCACACCCCTTGAGACTGCGAGCCCCAAAGAGTCAGTTGCTCCCGGCCGACAGCAGGGGGCAAGGTTCCACCTCCCTCCCTCTGGCTGAGGCCTCCTCTGCGCCCAGAGCCAGAGCGGTCACTTCCCTCACCTGGGCTCTGCACAGTCTGAGGGGAAGGAAGAGGAGCTGCAGACTGCCCCGGTCAAGGGCTTCCTGGAGACCCCGCAATACCAGGCCCCCATCATTTTGTCATTTGGTTCCCACAACATCTCCGACACAGGGCTTGAATTCAGTTAATACTGAGATGCAGAGAGGTTTAAAAAGTTTCCCAAGTTGCAAGCAAAAAAAGCAGACGCAGGAGAGATTCGCTCTGGACCCTGTTCTGAAGCCCGTTCTGGTTCCCCAGAGCCCACAGAGGCCACGGACAGCCCAGGCTACCAGCCTTCCACAGCCCTAGAGGTCCTGCGGCCCCCGGAGAGGAGCGGGAGGCTCTAGGGAGTAGCGCGGACTCCAGAGAAGAGGGCAGAGCAGCCGCAAGCCCCACTCACCAGCTTCATGCTCAGGCAGTTCTTCTCGCGGCTGTTGTAGCTGTCAATCTTCTGCCTGACCTCCTGCAGCGTGGGCGGCCGCCGTGGCTCCTCCGCTGGCTTGCAGACATTCTGGAGCAGACACAGAAGGGAGGTGCTATACGGTGGTCCTCGGGATAGACAGGGACAGCCACACCTCCCAGAGGCCCCCGTGGTGACATGAACTGCACGAGCCCCGAGTGAAGAAGACGCCAGCCACCCCTGGGGAAGCAACTCAGATCTAAGCCTCAGTCTCCTCATCTGTGAAATGGGAACAATACCGATCCCTCGTGCTGGCTGCAAGGCCAGTGTGAAAATGCACCCTGGTCCCTGCAGCACCAAGGACTCAGTGAATGAGCAGAGCCACGCTGCTGAGGGGACTGCGAGGGAGAAGATGGCTGTCGATGCTCTGGTGAATGCAAAGCAAGCTGAGCCACGTTCTGAGGAGACGGCCCTCCTCTCCGGGGAGGGGGACAGCCAGCTCCGCCCAGCACCCCCCAGGCACTTGGCGTGAGTGACCGCATTTGCTGCTTACAAACCCAAACTCCACAGGGTGGCTCGTCACCCCACGTTCCAGGGGAGACTGAGGGTCCAGAGGCATCCACCGACCTGCCTGCTGCCCTGCAGCCGGCTGTGCAGAGCCGAGCAGCGGTTCCAGCACCCGTTCTGCGCCCCACAACACAATTCATCCACAATTCCCCACAACACATCCATCTCTCACAGGACAGCCCTCAAGTCCCGGAAGGGCCGGGAACGAAGAGGGTGGGATGGAGGCCAGTGTCCCTCGCCTGCAGAGGGAGTGCAGGGGAGGCTCTGGGGTGCGGGCTGAGGAGCTCTGCCCCTCAGTCAGTTCTGCTTCTCACGTTCACTGCCTCACTGCCGTCCCTTCTGGGTCGAGCCTCCCGCTGCCTGCGTGGCCGGCTAGTCACAACCATCATCTGTCTCACGGTGGAACCCTAGCAGCCTCGAGGCAGATGAGGAGCCCTACCCGAGGGAGTCTGGGTTTGGCCGGGGGTTCAGGAGAGCCCTGGCATCGTAGCGCCACCCGGTGGGGCACAGTGGGCACCAGCCACAGAGCCTGCCCGACTTCCCCCTTAGCAGCCCTGTGGGAGGGAGGCGCATCCCAGGCAGTTTGCTGTCACTTCTCCTCTCCTTTCCCAACCACAGAGCAGATAAAGACGTAATGTCAGCCCCGAGCACGGAAGCGAGGAAGCGACGTCCCCTTTCTGTCTCAGCACCCTTCCCCACCCATCCGCTCCTGCTTGCTCTTTCTCAGCCTCCTGGAGGTCATGGCCCTGTGCTAGGCCCTGTCTCAAGCCTTCTCTTATACGCTACCTCTATTGTTCCTATTTTACAGATTGCAGAAGGGACGCTCAGCCAGGTGGCGGTGCACACTTGTAATCCCAGCTTCTCTGGAGGCTGAGGCAGGAGGGTCACAAGTGAGAGGCCAACCAGGGCAACTTAGTGAGACCCTGCTTCAAAATAGAAATAAGATAATAAAACAAAAAGGGCCAGGGGTAATCGCTCAGTGCGAAGGCCCTGGTCTCCATCTCCAGTACCAAAATTAAAAGGCAAAACACAAACCTGAGGCTCAGAGAGGTTAAAAATTGTGCCTGTCCCAGAAAGAATGGCTGCTATCAAGAAATCAACCAATAACAAATGCTGGCAGGGGTGTGGAGAGAAAGGAACCCTTCTCTATTGCTGGTGGGAGTGCAGACTGGTGCAACCACTGTGGAAATCAGTGTGGAGATACCTCAAAGAACTAGGGCTGGAAGTCCCATTTGAACCAGCTATTCCCCTGCTGGGGACCTTCCCAAAAGAATTAAAAGAATCATATCACAGCGATATATGTGCACCCATGTTCATAGCAGCACAGTTTGTAATAGCTAAAGCTTGTAAACAGCCCAGGTGCCCATCAACTGGAAACTGGATAAAGAAGATGTGGTTTTTCAATAAAATGGAGTACTACTCAGCCATAAAGAATGAGAAACTAGAGACATTTATCACTAAATGGATGCACATTGAGGCCATCCTCTTAAGTGAAATAAATAGGACACACATGAGTAAATACCAAATAGTTTCTCTAGTGTGAGAAACTGAAGTGTAAATAAGGATCAAAATGTATAATTGATATTGTGAAATAGGAAGAAAAGGTCTAAAGGAGTAGGGGAAGTGGGAGGGGTAGGGGAAAGGAAAGAAGGGAAAAGAGAAAATATGAGAAAAGGAAAAAATGGAAACAAAGTCTTTGCAAATAGGGAAGGGTAGAGGGGAAGGGGAAAAATAAAAACCAAGGTACAAGATACCAGTGATGAATGTAACTCCCCTGTACACCTAAAATGTGCCACGAAACTCAATGGGAAATACTGCCTGTGTCCCACTGCCAGTGAGGGGCTGGGCAGGGACTGGACCCCGTGGACTGGGAGCCACCCGGCTCTTCTGTGCGCCGTGTGCACCCTATCTGTGCACAGCTCCCGTGACAGTCACTGCAAAGCCAAGGCTGTGGCTGACTGACCGTCGCACGCATCCGAGCTGTGGCCAGTGGGTCAGGCTGCAGCAGCACAGGACCCGGGGCACGCTGGCAACTCTGGCGGGAGTTCAGGGGAGTGGGAGGCACCTGCCGGGATGCAGGGCCCACTCAGGCCTCTGGAACCGGACCTCAGTCCTGCTGAGGCCCAGCCAAGGGAAGCAGCCACAGGGATGGCTCCTGCTGGCCCCAGGTGAGCAAGAAGCAGCCGAGCCTCACAGGCTGGCTCCCTTCGCCACTGATCCATTCATGCAGGGACCCCCAAGTGGAGTCTCCAGCTTGTCTTGGCTCCTGGAGCTCCACACCAGCCTCAGTCCCCACTGGCTGGGCACATCTGTGTGGGACCAGTTGTGCCTGACTGTGGCCCTACCCTGCCTTCCCTCTGGGGGCCTCCAGTCCGAGAGGCCAGCTGGCTGGTCACTGTGGTTACTCCATTCCGCCTGTCCCTGAGGCACAGTGGCTGTTGCCCCACAGGAGTTAAAAGCTTTCTCATACTTATCACCAAAAACAGCATTCAGCAAGCCAGGCATGGTGCCTGTAATCCTGGCACTCAGGAGACTGAGGCAGGAGGATGTCCTTGGCAACTTAGGGACATAGTGCGACCCTGTCTCAAGATTTAAAAAGGTCTGGGGTTGTGGATCAGTGTGGAGGCCCTGGTTTCTTTACCCAGTCTGAAAAAAGAAAAAAAATTAAGTGAAAGAAGACCCTAGAAGCCCCTGGAAGATCTCTCAGTTCCCTGTAAGAAAAGGCAGCTGTGTCTGGGCTTTCAAAGGCCAGTCTCCCAGGCCTGGTTTGGAACAGAGCAAGCGTCAGCTGCCTTGGCCTGAGGTTTCTCCTTCTTGTCCTCTTTTCTTCATCAGATAAACCCATCCGGCCCCCTCCCCACCACAAACCTGGGAAGTGACACAAGTGGCCCCATCCAGGCCAGAGGCAGGGGCCTGCGTGCCCACCTCCTGCTCCGGGTCGGGCCCTGGGGTTGGGAGGGCCAGCTCCACTGGCTCAGAGGCCAGGCGCCCGTGTGTGGCCAGTGATGCGAACCTCACACCCGGGGAACATCATCGCCCGCCCGGGCTGGCTGCTGCCCACACCGTGGCAGCCAGACAAGATGTGATCCTCGGAGCCAATGAATCACCACCCCAGGTGGGCAGCCAAGGAGCCCGCCAGCCAGCCCCCGGCCTCACCGGGCCTCTCCTGCCTAAGAGATGGCACAGCGTCCGGACCAGTGTTTCCCAGACTTGCTGCACAGTGGAGTCACCTGGGACCTTTCCAGGCATGGCTGCCTGGGCTTTCGTCCCCAGAGAGCCTGATTTAATTGGTCTGGGATGCAGCCTGGGCACAGGGCCTCAGAAGCCTCCTGCGTGTACCAAGCTAGAAACTACACACGGAGCGTTTCCTCGCTTGGGATGGCCCAAGATCGAGACAGGACAGGGAACTGTTACGACCTGAGAGACCTCGGTGCTGGCCCTGGGGACTCTCCAGGGTTCACAGATCCCAGCGCACCTGGCTCGGAATTCACCTGCTCTGATTCAGCCCCCAGCATAGGCGGCAGATGGCTACGCTGTTCCTGGTGCACCCGGGTCTGGTGAAAGAATCGGTTTGTCACTCGTCCTGGCCCGGGAAAGGACTGTGACTTCTCGTAGTTCTCGAGGTTACTGGGGTACAGCCAAGTGAAGAGGTGCAAGAGATCACACACGCGTGCACGCACACACACACACATACAGGGTGGAAGGAGAGCGAGTCCGAGGGTTCTGGACTCGCCAGGTGGGCACAGGGCAGGCCGGGAGAGCTCCTGCCCGCAGAGCACCCCAGGGCAGGGTGCACAGGGCTTGGGGGCTGCCCATGGTGCTTTGGACACCACACGCTCCTTCCTGGCCTCAGTCACTCCAACCTCAGCTCTGCTGTACATTTCATTCTCCTCCTTCCGGCCCACTGCTGTCCTCCTATTGCGCCTACCTGTCCATCTGTCCATCCTGTCACTCTTTCCCTGCCTGTCTGAGGAGAGCTCACCCTGACCACTCTGGCCCTGAATGACGACAGCGACAGTGATGACAGTGGTGACTCATCACAGTGTCCTGTGCCATTCTCCCTCACAGCAAGCACAAGGAAGGTCACTACCACCGCTGTCCATTTAGGGTTGAGAAAATCAGGCCGTCGTCAGGTTAAGGCTACCACGTCTGAAGCGGATCTGGTACCTCAATATGCATCCACTGATATTATCCTCCTGGGGGACCAGCTGTGTTGATTTTCCTTCCCAACGAGACTGAAGCTTGCAATGATGCACACCCTTCTCCCCTATTCTTTAGCAGCCCCAAGCCCAAAGCAGATTGTGAACACTTGGTCCTGGTCGCTCTTGGAGTTGTGCGAGCCTTGGAGCTCGATTTAGTCTGTAAGAGAGGCTGGCACGCCTGCCTCGTCTGCCAGGCATCCCAGAGTCCAGGTGCAGCTCAGCACTGAGCAGGTCTTGGGAGGGCACACATGCGTGTTTGGCTTGAGTCCAAGAACCTCTAAGCTTCAGTTTCCCATTTGGGACAAAATCCCTTGTTGCCTCATAGGACTGACATGAAGGTAAAGTCAAAGGAGAGAATGGGTATGAAAGTGTTTTGGAAATTATCAAGCCCGCCCAAAAGCATGCATTGTTACTATTAGCCCCCCGAGGCAAACAGATTTCTCCTTTCCTTGAGTACCTATGCCAGATTGGCCCACACAGGCTCAGAGCTGGTTCCTCCCTGCAGCCTACACCAGCAGCAGGCACACTTTCTCTGCAAGGGGCCAGACAGGAAAAGCTGTGGTTTCTGCAGGCCACACGGTCTGTCATCATCATTGCCGTTGAGCACAGAGCAGCCCCATGAGTGTATCCATCCTCCAGGGAAACCTGGCTTATGGAGTCTGGCTGAGCGCAGAATTCTGCCCCACCCTGATGTCCTTGGGATTTCTCCTGCCTAGGATCCATTCTCCCCAAGCCCCTGGTTCCACCTTCTCCAGTGCAACTCCTCCAGCCTACAGCAACCTCCTTCTCTGCTCTCCTAATAAATCAGATCCCGTGACATTTGAATCCCCAATGAAGAAAGGCATTTACAGTCCTTTCTCCCGAATCACACTCCCTGAGTTTCATGTATATGTCCTCATGCCACCAGTTAAGGGGCCTCCGACTTTACCCCTCAGTGGATGCTTCCCACAGGCAGACAGAGGCTTGCTCTCCAGCTGCTGTGAGGGGGCGCAGGACTGGCGAGGTGTGGAGAAGGCAGGCAGCTAGGCTCACGCCCCGGCTCAGGGACTCACTCGAAAACACCAGCCTGAGGTCCCAGAGCCTCAGGTTCCTCTTGCCGCAGAGATGCAAAGCACCACACGTCACAGATCTCTGCAGCTGCCTGCGGGTGTAAAACCCACACTGCAAGGAGCTACAGAGGTGCCTTCAGAGCAACCTGTGGCGTCTAATCATATGCTGCTTTCTCCTGTTTAAGGACCGTTTCATCAATAATCCCATTTCCCCAGTCAGATGCTCCCTGGAGGGAGACAGACTTCCTGTCTGGTGCTCAGCCTTCTTTGGCACCCCGGGGGCTCAGCTAAACACTGGCTGACTTGCAAGGAGGTCCCAGATAACACTATTGGTCGGGTGGCAATGGGGACAGAGCTGCCCGAGTGATTTCCAGCTCAGAGCCCACTGACCTCGGACACCAGGCAGCCTGGTCCTGGAGCTCCTCACCCTGTCCTGAACCTCAAGGGCCAATGTCCAGACCAAGCGGGCTTCGAAGGGCTCGGGCTGTGGCCAGGAGCCAGCCCTGTGGCCTCCCCTTTGTAGTCTGTAGACGAAAATGAATGTAAGACCCCCACGGGGCCTGTGACCTATGGCGAGTCACTTCTCCCAGGGCCTCAGTTTCCTCAGCAGGAGGCAGTACCAAGGAAGCTCTAGGCCCCATTGGAGGCTAAGATTGGACATGCAGATAGGGTGGGTTTTTGTCCCTGCTTCCTCTTCTCTTTCAGGAAACTGGGTGTGGGGCTGGGGCCCTCAGGGACAAGCTGGGTACGGCTGAAGTACAGCTGTAATCCTGTCCACAGAAGCACAGAGACCTCTGCTGCCCTCCACAATGACAGGGCTCTTCTCACTGTGGCCACTTCCTGTCAGCAAGACACCATCTTACCTCAAGTCCATGGATAGCTTTTTACCTCACTCAACTCAAGAAAACAAAACAAAAGCACCCTGGAAGCCATTCACCATGAGTCTTTGCCACATTTCCTCCTAGCAAACCTGTCAGCAGTGATTCTCTCACCCCTTGGTGGAGAACTTCTCCGAGCCTAGGTCGGGGAGAGAGCCTCAGCATGTCCTGCAGGAGACACACCAGGGACAGAGGGCTTCTAACTCCACGCCTGGGCTCTCTGCTGGGGCTGTCCTTAGTAAGAACCTCAGAAAGCAAAAGCACACTCCATCTGTCCTAGGCTGGGCCTGAGATGCCCTGCTCAAGGTCCAAGGCACAGCCCAGGGTCACTGGGTCCCTTTGTGATGGTCTCAGCCACGTAGGAAAGAGGAAGTCCCCCTCACCACGGCCCAGCCCAGGTCCCTAAGGGTCTGTGTTCTGGAACTGATTCCCCAGTGCAACCCACAGCAGTGAAGTTTTGTTCCCAAGGTCTCTCTTTGGACCTGCCCAATGTTCCAAAAATAAAAGGGCTGGGAACTCCTGAGCTGTGCTGTCCAACAGGTTATTTGCAGCTCCAGAGCAAGGAACGAGTTTCAGCATGGAGCTGTGCCTGTGAGCTGAGCCAGGGAGGGTCTGAGCAGCTCTGGGAAGGTTGAGGGAGGAGCAGGGTGAGGTAAAGGGGGAGGGATTTGAGAGACTGGGGTAGAGAGAGACTGGAGTCCCCCAAGATGAGCAAGTAGGGCAGACAATCAGTCAGCGTGACTGAATTGCCTATGGGTTAAGCGTTGTGGAAGGTGCCTCGGGAGGTAAAATATACGGATGCGGCCCCTATCCTTGGGAGCTCAAGGTCGTCTGAGGAGGGAGGACAGGCCGAGGACTGTGACACACCAGAACAATCTGGGACAAAAAGCCCCAGCAGCTTTTAGGAGCCCAGACCAGCTCCATGTGAAAGTCACCCTGGTGGACTCGGAGCCCTGGAGCGCAGCACAGCGCCCCCGCCCTGCAGGGAGACCCTCCCAGCCAGTGGGTGGGCACAGCTCACCAGCAGCGGGTCAGAGCAGGGCGCGGTAGCCCCAAGCAGGAGGCCTGGACAGCCCCGCACCTGGAGGCTGTAAGGACCCAGCTCCATCCCTGCAGTGCCTCATCCTAAGGCTAAAAGCCACCAAGAGCCCAGTGCCGCTGAGGGATCACAGAATGCAGTAAGTGACTCCGCGCGGGAGGCACTGCTGTCCAGGGTCCCAGCTCCTCACTGCTGGACCAAACTGCCCAGGCCCTGTGCTCGGACTTCCAAGAGTCAGTGTCCTGGGGACCGGTGTCTCCGTGGAACTATGCATGTGTTGTGCAGTGTAAATGAGACTGCACATCTGAAAGTGCTGGGACGACAGAAACACGGTGGCCACTTGGTAAGTATCTGCGAGGCCACTGTCACCCCAGTCGTCACAGAGAACTAGCCAGGGTGACACAGCCTATAATCCCCCCATTCCGAGAAGCTGAGGCAGGACTATCCCCAAGTCCAAGGCCAGTCCGAGCTGCATTGTGAGACCCTGTCTCATACTAAATAAATACCTAAGATTCCACTGCAGATAATAAATCTGATAAAGGACTGATGTCCAGGATACATAGAGGACTCTGGCAATTCAACAACAACAAAGACGAACGATCTGATTACAAATGGACAGAGGACTTGAACAGACATTTCTTCATAGAAGACACATAAATAGTCAATATTCACATGAACAGATATGAACATCTGTAAGCCGCCACTAGGGAAATGCAAATTAGGACCACAATGATACCACTCTACACCGTTCGGATGATATGTAAAATGGTACAGCCACTGCGGAAATCAGCATGGTGAGTCCTCAAGAAGTCCAACACAGAATTAACCACGCGCCTCAGCAATTCCACTTCTGAGCAGATACCCAAGAGAAACAAAAGCAAGGACTCGAACAGACATTTGCTCACCCCCATTTACAGCAGCATTATTCACATAGCTAACGGGTGGGAGCAACCGCTGGTGGATGAATGCATAAATCAAATGCAATATATACATACAAAGGAATACTACATAGCCTTGAAAAGGAAATTTTGACATATGTTAAAATATTCATGAACCTAGGTAACACTATGTTGTGTGAAACCTCTTTTTTTCCCTGCTATTCTAAGTGTTAAACACAGAGCCTTGCACATACTATACCAGTGCTCTACCACTGAGCTATACCCCCAACCCTGCCAAGTAAAATAAGGCCAAAACAAAAGGACAAGCAGTTCTGATTCCAAGTATTCAGGCTCCTAAAGCCGCGTCAAATTGATAGAGACAGAAAGTAGAACATGGTTCTCAGGACTGCAGGAGGGATGGGCGGGGGTCACTCTTGAGCAGGGCATTTCCATCTGGGAAGATGAAGAAGGCCTGGGGGCCCAGCGATAAATCCTTAGCACCGAATCAAAGCTCTGGGGATGAAGAGCGGAGGCAGCTGCACAGCTGTGAAAGTCACACCTAGCGCCTCAGGACCGCGTGCTCAATAACCCTAAATCGGTACATTTCACATCATGTGTATTTCACGATTAAAAGAAAAGAGCGGAGGCTCTGGCTGTAGCACAGTGGTAGAGTGCTTGTCTCGCCTATGCGAGGTCCTGGGCTCCATCCCCAGCTCTGCAAAATAGATAAATAAATAATAAAAATAGAAGAGGATCCCAAGGGCAGGGGAAGCCCAAGGCCATGGAGGCGGCTGGCGCTGTCCGGTCCCATAAAGTTGGGAGCATCCCTTACTTTCTCCATTCCGGGCAAGTAAGGAGGTGATCCTGCTCCTAGCAGTCGGTCCCCATCCCCCGGCCCCCAGGCCCAGCCTCTTCCTAGGACGGGGCACCCCCCTCACAGTGGCAGCCACTCTGCAGGACGGGACCCTTGGCTCCATAGAGGATCCATATTTCAGAGGTGGGCAGCGGAGCCTGGCAGGAGAGGGCTCTGAGGGCAGCCGGCGCCCGGCACACCCACCTTGTGAGGAGAGGTGGCTTGGGGCTGTGCTGGCAGCCAGGACACCAGCCACCTGCGCCGGCCTGTTGGACGAGTGTGGTCCTCCGGGTCCCTTCAGCCCGGAAGCTCCCTCTGCCTCAGTACCGCACTGTCTGTGTCAAATCTGACCCCACCTGCGCTTCTCAAAACAGCCTTTGTCACCCAGCCCAGACTTCCATGGGCTCTCCGGGTCCGGGCCGGGCACTCGTCAGCGCTCACTCTCCACAGCAGGGCAAAGTTTCCCATCTTGGAGGGAAGAAGACCTAGGGCTGAGAGCCTGCTTCCTGCATGAGGCTCCGGGCTCCAGGGACACTCGTAGGAGGTCCTGGGACCCCAGGGCACCCAGCCCTGCCCACTGTACCTGACTGAGGGAGCCCAAAGGACTGGGGTCACTGAGCCGGGATCTTTCACTCCTGCAAATTAGACTGGGGACAAGAAACAAATGAAGTTTATCATCCTTCCTCCCCACCCACCATTCCCCATGGTTGGAACTCAGACAGGAGAAATCTGTCTCCCACCTCCCCACAGGGGCTCCATTCCAGCAAGGCCCACTTGTCTCCTGCCTGGCGCCCCAGCCCTGCCTACTCTCATCCTCCAGGGCAGACAGCTGAGGAGTGGAATGGGGTGAGAGGGCTGCTTCTTGGTCGGGAAAGTTGTCCTCAAATTTTCTGCTTGCTCAGTGGGATTTTTGTTTCAGGGTTACTGGAAAATCCATTTATCCCACATTCCGAATCTCAGCAAGCGTCCCTTGAAGACAGCCCTGAGATCAACTTTCCCAAGTGCTGCCCGGCAAGCTCTCGCTCCCTTGTCCTCCGGGGAGCCACTGCTGCCTCTCTGGGCTCTCGGCTACTGAGAAAGAAGCCCCAAACCAGCTCCTCCCTTGGCAAATGGGCCCTGAATGAACATCATGTGCCAAGGGGCACAGCACAAAATAAGACACAGCTGTGGTCCAGAAATGACAGCCCGCCACTACCACGAGGAGGGATGAGGGGGAGAGGTCGGGTGCCTTGGGGCACAGAGGAAGGAACATTTGAGATACAACTGGAAGCATCCTCACGACATCCCCTCCCACTAGCTCCCCTGTTCTCCACAGGGACCCACATCCTCCCAGCCACGTGAGTGTCGACGGGACACGCGCTCACTGCCTCTCCACTGTGTTCTGTGTGCAGCCGTGACTCGGCTCAGCTGTGCAAGGAGGAGACCTGCTTCGGGCTCCCCAGGCCAGGACAGCACCGCAGAGCCCGCCTCTGGCCACCAGCCAACAGCCAGCAGGGCGAGAGGCTCAAGAGCGCCTCACACTGGGGGACAGCCCGGAGATGAGGGCAGAGCAGCGATGGAGGCAATGACTTACGTCACAGGGTGCAGGCCCCAGGGTACAGCTCGGTGGTGGAGCGCCGGCCAAGGGTGCAAGGCCCTGGGCTGAATCAGAGCAGCAGTTTCCTACATCAGGTCACTGGAGTTCGAGACGGGCGACTGGGACTTATTTGGAGCCTCTCAGAACATGAATCTCACCCAAGAGCCGTGAGGTGGGCAGAGCGCGAGCTTTGGAGCCAGACGAGCGTGGGTGAGGCCCTGCCCCTGGCATATTACCCACCTCGCTGGGCCAACCCTCTGTCGTGAGAGTAAAGAAACCCCTGCTGCTGCAGCCTGGCAGGCATAAGCTGCCCACTGCCTTCCGCTGCGCAGGACGGCGGCCACACACGTCCCAGGGATCCAATCAGCCTGTATCGATCTGTGTCACGCCAGGATTGATAAATGGGCCGGGGGCAGATGGGGTGTTGAACATACCTCCCTCCCCGGCCTGCGACGGGCTCTGTGAGGCTGCCTTGGAAAGCGGAATGGCTGCGCTGACCCTGAGTCCCTCCGGCTCCAGGAATCCCTGCCCTCACAGTCTGCCTCAGTCCACTCATGGCCCATTCCCGGCCAAACCCGCCAATTCTAGGAGTCGCCGCCTCCACCCTGCCTGTCTCTGGAGCTCCGCCACTTTCCGATAAAAGCCACCTGGCTGAAAGGCAGGTGCCAAGACTGTCTCCCACCTGGATGTCCCTGTGCCCAGGGACACATCCAGATACTCCATGGGTGGGCAAAGGCAGCAACTCAGGCTACGCCACACGGCTGGAGCACGCAGGGCCTTCCGAGTGGAGACCGAGTCTTACACATCCCTCTATGCCCACCTCAGAAGCCCAGTGCAGAGGGTAAACACGTGGTCTGGGTAAGGCCAGCTACTGCAGGGTCTGGGGTGCTGCCCTGCCAAGTCGGGGCCTCACTCTGGAAGCACAGGGAGCTCCTGCAGGCTGGGGTACCAGAGGCTGTGCCCAGCAGCTGGGTGCAGGACACCCAGGAAGGGAAGAAACACGAGAGGAACCAGCTGGGTGACGCACTGGGCATGGGCAGAGGGGACGAGCACCCAGCACACGGCACAGAAAGGAGGGCCTGGCACCCACAGCATTGTGGGGGTAGAGCCCACGGTGACAGAGTGGAGGAAGCTTGCAGATGGAAGACTATGAGAAGGGAGGAGACAGAGAGACAGTTAGGAGCAAAGCTTCAGGACACAATAACCAGGTGTCTGAGCCAGCAATTTCCCACAAGCTACAGCCCAGTGGCGGCAAAGCTACGGCACACGTGCTGCAGCGGGCACGCAGAGCCCTCCCTGTCGGCACATGAGCCAAGTTCACCCCAGTGGCCGAGCACCAGACATTAGGGTTTAACTGCAGTGTTTGCACTCTGTGATAAGTAAGTGGGTTCGGGGTGCAGTGGGACATTCTTCTCTGGAAGGTTCGCCATCACTGCTACAGACAATTTTGTCTGAGACAATGCGGGCTGGAACAGCAAAAGCACAGCACTGCGGGGAGAAGCTACAGACTCAGTGACTTAGAATTCTCTGTCACTCATAGCTTTTTCTGTCCTCCTGGCCCTAAAAGTAAATGCCTCTGATTCTTGGCAAATGTATCTGGTGGGTTTTGTTGTTGTTTTGAAACAGGATCTTGCTGTGTTTTCTAGGCTGACCTCAACTCTGATCTTCCTGCCTCAGCCTCCGAAGTAGCTGGGATTTACAGGCACATGCCACCATGCCTGGATTTCCCTGGTCCTCTTATCTCCAGCGCCTGGGACAGGCTCTTTTAGGGATAGATTAAGCCATGCAGAAGAGGAAATCAAGGCCCAGAATGAAGACAGCTCTAGGTTCTCCACACAGAAAGCCCCCGAAACCAGATATGCAGGTGTGGGTTACCAGGTAAGTGGAGAGCAGGAGAGAGAAGGGATTGGGCTCCTAGGCTGGGGAGCTGGATCCAGGCCCAAGCCGACAAGGTGAAAGAGCTGGGATTCAGGGTTTCATACCGGTGTAGGTGTACAATCTTCCCCACTAAACAGCGTGGGCCGGCAGACACCGTGTGTCCCTAACCCTAACTGGAATCGCTTCGTTGGGACAAGCCAGCTGAGGCCAGAAAAACGCTTGAAGCCTGTGCAGCAGGGTGTGGGGAAAGCTACGTCACAGGGGGAAACTGTCGCGGGGTATGCCGGACCAAGCAGCAAGCGCCAACAAGGGCGTCTTGGGAAGTCCAGGAGGTCCTGGAGGACGATGCCAGCCATCCAGGTCCTTCTGACCCCACCCTGGAAGTTTAGAGAATCTGGGAGTCCAAATCTAAGATCCTCCCCAGGCCTGAGATGCTGGTGGGAGGGTCTGATCCCTTAGGGTGAGGGACTCTCCGTGGAGGGGATGAGGGTGGATTCACGTCACAGGTGTTCTCGCTGAACAGGACCAAGAGTCAGAGTCAAAGCAACTCAGCCACAGCCACTCAGTTAATGGCCCTGGGATGAGAAGCCGGGACCTGACTTGCAGTTCTGTCTTCCTCACCCTGGAGGCCAGTCAAGGTCTTCAAGGGCTGTCCCCTGAACAATCTTGATGGAAGAGCTCAGCACGTTGCAGTGAGAACCAAGGACAAAGCTCTCGCCAGGACCCAGGGACCTGCGCCCTCTGGTCTAAGCCTGGTGCGGCTGGGGAGAAACCCTTTTACCACTCGGGGCTTCCATGTCTAGCCTAGGAAACTCCACCCTCTCAGGAATCCATGATAAGTGTTTGTCACACATTCCAACTGAAGTAATTAGCTCATTAGCAAATATTTCCTGAACGAGTGGTTCATAGACTTTAGTATATGAGATGTGACTGAAATATACAGTGAATGTCTAAATTTTTAAAGATGTATACAGTAAAAGCCACATTGCTATTAATCTCCCTAAAAATCCTCCCCTTACACTTATCCCATCGTTCTTGCCACTTTCTGAAGCAGCTCTGAAGTCCTCTTTCCTGAGTGTCTCTACAAGATAATGACCAAATGTAGAGCGCTGCTGCCGAGCGCCATCCAAAGGAAAACCAGGCTCATAAAAATATTACAGTGTGTCCTCATCTACTTTATTCATCGAATTTGGCACTATGTGGCTTCTGGCACTTGCCCAAAGTCAAGCCGCCATGAAAGGCAAACGTTTTGAATGGATTCAGGACACCAAGGCAGCTTAACAGTGCAACAAAGAGATAAAGACACCAAAAAGGGCTTCCAGAACTGCCTCAGAAGTGGCAAGAAGATGGATAAGCGTGTCTGAAGTGAGGGGGAGTATTTTGATAGGGATTAATAGCAATGTGTCTTTTACTGTAGTCAATTTTTAAAACTATAAAAACTGATCACCTTATCTGTGGATCACCCTTTATATAGGGTACCAGAGAGCTGCACTGACTAAATCCAGCCAGCATCTACTCAGTTCCTGGGTGTGTGACCACGTACTGGGGGCTGCATTAGACCCAAGGGGGTGGGACTTCTGATTGTACAGGGAGGATGAACGTTGCAGGGAAGTAAGGTGCTAGAAAGGACCAGAGGAGGCAACAAGACAGTGACTCCATGGCGGGGGGACCACACCCCCAGTGGAAGACTCTCGCATGGCTGTGTGTTCATCTTGGGCTATGTGAGCCTCTGCTATCAGGCATAAAAACAATTAAACGGTCCAGTGGATCAGAAGATTCCTGTCTTATTTTTATCACTCAAGTTCAGGGCCAGTTTAATTTTAGTATTCTTTTCTCTCACTCCAAGGTGGCTGGGGCAGGTGCTGGGCCTCAGGCCTGGTGGCAGAGAGACAGGGGCTTTCCCAGCTGGTCCCAGGGTGGTCACAGTTGGCTGCTGTCCCTGGAGTATCACAGCCCCTGTCTATGGAGTCACCAGCCGTCCAGGCAAGAAGCAATGGAGGAAATGAGGAACAGAGCTGGGAGCGGTTGCTCCAAACTGCAAGAGCCCCTGCCTCTCAGCATCTTCTTTGAAGAGAGAGAATTCGGGGCTGTCAGTGTAGACCAGAGGAGGCCTGGGGGCATAGAGGGACAGGAGTGTGGTTCAGGTGTGCTGAAATATAACATCTAACATAAATACAGCCAATCTTGTGTTTTCCATATCCACAAAGAAAAACACACGTGGGAAAGTCTCCAGCAAGAGATAGATTTTTATCTAGTAAAACCTGTCCATTTTAGATTGGGAACCAAGAATAACTTTTAGGAATTAAAGTTGTAAGATTACAGGAAAACACATGGGAGATTTTTGTGGGCCAGGCCCGGAAGTAATGTTTTTCACACCCTATACCATTGGCCAGAACGCAATCACAATCACATGACCATATCTGAGCAAAAGGGAGGCTGGGAAATGTAGTCCCGTTGTGAGCTCAGTGGAAGAAGGAGCAGACTCTGGGGAACCTTTAGCTGCTTAGTGTTAAATATACGGCCAAGGTTCCCAGGCTGGTGTGCTATGTGGGATGCAGGGGTGGCGAAGACCTGGCAGGACCTCACCCAGCCTGTGGTTGTTTAGGTCTTTCCATCTGGCAGAAAGCTCTGAGAGGACAAAGCTTGAAGCCTGTGCTACTGAGCAGAAGACTAGGAGGAAGAGCACTTGATAAGGACTCCAAGAGGTGTATTTGTCCAGGTTCCATCCAAGCACATGTTTGGCCTGGTGCAGTCCTTCTACCTCTCTGGCCTCAGTTTCCCCAGCTGTCAAGTGAGAAACTAAAACTCTGCAAGGCGCAGGGTAACACCTACCCCGGTGGTCCAGGAGGGCACTGGATTCCTGGGGTCCTGGAGCCTGTGGAACTTGCAGACTTTCCAATATCTGAGATGGGCTGGGTGTGTGCCCTACTGAGAGCATCAGGCTCTGGGTGCGCGGACCCCTGGGCTACTTCTCCCTCAAATCACCAGGAGCCCTGTTTTGACACACATGACCCTGGAAAGAGGGAAGGACCATTTAATTGTGCTCAGTCTGGAGGGAAGAACCTCAAGAGTACCATCTCAGCCTCTTGAAACTGCCCAGAATGACCCAAAAGCAGGCCCCTAACTTCTGGGGCCCACGACCTGGTACCCTTCCTCCTGTGCTGTCTCCAACCCCCATGGACCTCCTGTCCATGAAGTGGGAAGGCCTTCCCCGCCCTGCCACCTCCCACCAAAAGGAGCTGGAGGAAGTCCTGGGGATTCTTCAAGGATGGGCTAGGGACAACCCTCAGGAGACAGCAGGGGAACAGCAGAGAGGCTTCTCCGAGGCTTGGTCCCAGTCAGGCACAGCCTGAGCCACAGACACAGGTTGTTCTGACAGGGCTATTTATAGCAGCGCCTTGGCCTTTCCCCAAAGGAGGGCCTCCGTCTCAGTGACGGGAACACATGAGCTCCTTCCCTTGGAGACAGGGAGAAGATATTCTCTTAGGCTCAGACACGATCTCTCTTTGGGTAGGAAGAAGCACTGCTAGGGCTCAGGATGGGGTTGGGGCACAACAGATCTCTTCAAATCCATTGCAGAGTGACTCGAAGGGAGGCAAGAGAGCTGGGAAAATGCCACCAAAGGTGAAAAAACACCAAGAAGAATGAAAAACTGAGACATTGGAGGACGCTTCCCCGGCTCCTGAGCCACACACCCCTATTCAGAGCCTGTGCCTTCTTCACCCAGCCCTGCCTGTCCGCTGAGTGCTCAGTGCTGGCGGCCAGTCTGTGCTGAGGGACACCGTCCCTGACCACAGTCCTGAATGTCCAGCGCATTCTCATATCCATGCTGCAGCTGCGCAGAGGCGGGGAAAGAGGAGCCATGCCCACCTCCCCTTCCTTCTCTGGAGCATTTATCCCTCATGGTCCTGTCTGGCATTCAACAAAACGAGCTTCTTAGTAGGGATTTCTGTCCTCAGTGGGCTTACAGACTCTGGAAAAATGCAATAGGGACTCATGCAGAGGACTCAAGACATGTCATGGATTCAAGACCCAAATTAAGAAAGAAGTTCCGTGGACACCAAACCAAAGGTGCATTTTTCTAGAGCAAAGCTGCAAAGGAGGATCTGGGGGCAAAATGAAGAGTTGCAGCTATCTTGAGCAAGGGCCAACCTCAACCCCTTTGCAGGGTATGTTCTTCTGAGGGTGCTGCTATTTCTCCCAAGAAATGTCAGAGACAACTACCTTTTCAATTGCTGAGTAAAAGAAAATCCAGCTTGGCAGTGCTCCTTCTTAGCTCAATTATGCAACATTGTCACCCCCTGGGACCAAGGGGGTACAGCCTCGCTGGCAATGACAGGCAAGCAGAGGAGCAAAACAGGAACCGTTTCCTTCCTGGGCAGCAGTACAGCTCTCTAGAGCAATAGTTCAAAACCTCAGTTGCATATCAGAGTTACCTGGGGAGCTTTTCAAAATCCCAAGGCTGAGGCGGTCCCTCAAGCTAATTAAGTTCGACTCCCTGGGACCCAAGTACCAGTATTTTCTGAAGCACCCCAAGATTCCAGTGCGGAGCTAAAACTGAGAATCAGTGTTCTGGAGGGAGAGGGTCACGAGGTGAGGCCAGAACCTCAGGAGGGGTGGGTCACTTCCTGTCATGTGAGGCCTACCTAGCGTGAGGAGGGAATGCCTGAGCCCCTGCCTCCAGCCTTCAGACCAAGGCCTGCTCTCCGGCCTCACGAAGCAGGCGCCCCAGAAAACAACAGCTTGCCCAGGGGTGTTTTAGTTGGTTTCTTCAAACACAAAATCACATCTCCCTTGGTTCTTGGGCGGCCTTGGATCACTGAAAGGTCCAGAGCCTTCACCCAACCTCAGAGCCATAACACACAGGGCCCGCAGGCAAGATGAGGCTTCCAGTCAGACCCGGGTGCGTTTTTGGTTCATTCCTATTGGTGTTGGACTGCTGAACTAAGGATGAGCCTGCTGCACACCTGTGAAATTTAACAGCTCACTGCTACCGATAAGCAGCCCATGGTAAGGTCCTGGCTTGAAGCTGTCTCGTTTAAATAACACAGCGAGTGAGCACAGTCCTGTCTCCACGCCCAACACAGGTGGCAGACGGTGCAGCTCCTGCAGCCCGGCCCTGGAGAGGGTGGCGGAGGGCAGAGGCTGGCATCCCCTACCCCCACCTCAAGGAACTCACACAGTTCCTGTGGGTCACCCAAGCCCACCAGAGAGTTAAAATGCTACCACCGCAGCCTGGGAGAGAAGTTTCAGTTTGTTTCTAAAACACCCTGGACTTCTGCAGAGCTGCCAGACAAGGTTTTAAAATGGTTTCTGGCCCCTTACAACACGGAAGTCCCAACCAACGAATATTGCTGCTGCCGAGCGACCGCCACCATCCCCTTCCCATCAAACTTGGAAGCTCAGATTTTGCGGGGAATGAAACAGCAGCTGCCTCTCTGGCACAGATGGGCAAGCAGGCCATCTATGCGCCAACTGAAGCTCCCCAAATCCCATTTTGAAAGGGTCCAGGGGCAGGAAGCCCTGAACAAAGGGTGGGTTAGCACAGCGGAGGTGTCTGAAGAGCTCCAGACCCAGCCCTTGGTGAGGCTGGGTTCCCAGGCGGCTGCCCGGCCCTCTGGTGACACATGGTTTTCTGTCCCCGTGCCAGGAGCAAGCTTCCCTTCCAGACCGAGGGTGCTTCCTGTCGTGGGAGGTCTTGATTCCCAGCGGCCTTACCTTTGAGGGGTGTTTGGTCTGCGCGCTCCTGAAGAAGGTGGTCCTGGCGGTGAAGAAGCAGTCTTCCAGCCCCTCGTCCAGGCTGCAGTACCCACTGTTCATGCTGCTGTCCACCGTCATCGGGGCCCGCGCCCCGCGGGCTGGGGACACCGCGCGAGCTCGGCTCCTCGGTCGCCGCGCCAGGCAGCGCGGGGTGACTGTGCCGTCCCCGGCCTCGCTCGCATCTGCGGTGTCACCTCGTCCGCTCGCCCCGAGTCCCCACACCTCCCCCGCCCGCGCCTTTCCTGCCGCGCGCGCACCCCTTAAGCCACTTCCTCTGCAAGGTTCCTCAAAGCCGCCAGGGCCTCCTGCGCCCCGCCCCCGTCAGAGCGCCCCAGGGCCGGGTGGTGCCGCAGGCAGCTTAGGGACGCGGGGAAGGAGCCCACCGACCGAGGCGCAGAGGGACAGTTCCCTCTGCCCTTTCCTCCTGAGCACCCATCCCCACCCCTTAGGGTGACAGCCGAGGACAGGAGGGGGCCCTCCTCCGAGCCGCCTCTCTCCACCCCGCCTTCCAGCCCACTCCTAGCTCCTATCCTTGGCAGGGGACGCGGCTCAATCAGTGGTTACAGAAGTAACTGGAGAAGGCAGAAATTAGGATCTGGCCTGCCTGGAGAAGCAGCAATATTTTAGCTTGAAAACGCACGGAAGAAATTGCGGGTCTCCAAAGCACATGCAAATCACACGCAAATTTATGCAGGGCTGGGCAAGCCCACCTCCCCGGAAGCCCCAGCGCTCAGGCCAACTGTGGTTCCTCCTGACAGTCTGGCCAAAAGGGTCTCCTGTCATTCCTGTCCTCAAGGGTGGCTCACTTCTGTTTCATAGGGACTGGATGGACTAACTGAAGCAACACCTTCATTGTCCAGGCCTGAATCCTTCAAAGCAATCAGGACAACAGCCCTGCACCCCCCGGGCCAGGCTGGTACAACAATAACAGTTATACCTAGCACTGCTGGAACAGCTGTGTGTGCTGATGGTTTACACACAGCCTGTCATTTAATTTCCCCAGTAACCATTAGATTGAGACTATTATTTCCATTCTATGGATGAGAAAACCAAGGCTGAGTCACACATGTGTGCTGGGTCAGACTCAGTTCTGTGATTCCCGGGCCTCCATTCTCTCAGTCACTGCCATGTCCCATCCGTCGACAGATTTTCAATGGGCACTTCACCATCTTGAAACAGTGAGGCCTGGAGTCCCAGGAAGAGGGAGCCTGGCACCGCTAGGGTCTCATGCAGCCCAAGGGCCTGTGGGGCTGGGGAGGGGCCTGGTGTGTGGCCACGGAAGCACTCAGGGCTTCCTCCAAGTCTATGTGGCTTTTCCTGCAGTTCTGAAACAATCCAGCCCTGGGTGGGGGGGCACAGGCTGGGGAGAGCTGCACTCAGCCCAGACACTCAGCTGCCGACCCCACTTTAAGCTGGGGTTACTTTCATAAGGAACCTTCTCCCTCCCCTACCTTAGCTGAATCTCTGTACTCGGGAGGGTTTCTAACTGCAGACCAATTTACCTCCAGCCTCCCACACAGCCGCTTTCCCAGAAGCTGGCAGATGCCTGGCAGGCACGAAGCCAAGCTAGCGGAGAGCTGGTGCTCCCAGCCAGCCATCCTCTGCCCGGGAGAGCTGTCGATACCAGCAGCTGCCTCCTCCTGAGAGAAATAAGTGCAGGTAGACAGTGGGGTCAGGGCTGGGGCTATGGGGAGTCTGAGGGGCAAGATGACACACAGAGGTCAATTCTGCTTCTGTCCGAAGAATCTTTTCTTCAGAGGGGCATTTTAGAGGCGAACCCCTACAGTTGGGGATTTCCCCGACAATGGTTTGGACCAAGGAGCTGGTGTCACCCCCAAGTAACACCAGGCCCATGCACTCTGCAGAGAGGGGTGCTGCATGTACTGGGCACCCCGCACAGCCCACTTGCCTTGCCAGCCAGCAAAGAGCAGACTGTTCTCTAGAAAAACAGTGCCTCCTTGTTCAGTGGGAATCCAATACTTAATACAAAAGCAGCCCCAGGTTCTCTGTGACTATAGCATCATCCACATCACATGGGGAGCTCTGCAATACAACCACAGTGCCACACATTCAAAATGTGCAATCTTAAGACACAGCTAATAACAGCCTCTTGGAACACCAAGCCAAAGGCCCCCAGGGGCCAGGGTGAGTCTGTCCTTGTGAGCAGCCAGATGCCAGTCCTGGTGAGGACAGGTCTCAAGGACACTGTGTCCTCCTGAGCTGCCATCCCAAACATCAGAAAACCTGATATCTCAATTGGACTTTTCAAAGCCCTTTTAACACCCAGTACTTCATGTAGGCCACTCGGTCACCTTGGGAGCAGGTATTTTGCTCATTTTACAGGTGAAGAAACTGAGCTGAGTAATTTGTTGCATCCCAGTTCATTACTTCCAAAACCTCTTGGCTTCTAGTTAACATCCCTTCCCCTACGACTCCCCACCTGTCAATGAGCCCAGGCTTGGAGGTCAGTAAAAGAGACATTGTGGTAGCAGAGGCCAAGGATGAGAGAAATCTGCAAAGATCATGCACAACATGAGAAGTTGGCCAGTATCTGGGGAAACTCCAGGCTGAAGCCTTAGGGCTGCAAAGGGAGGAGACCTGGACTCTGAATGCCTAATGATGCTGATGGAAACCTCCCCCCTAGAACCGATGGCAGTGATGTTGACCGGCCCGGGGAAGGCACTGGGATGGATGAGACAGAGCATTAACCTTTTAGGAATCTGAGAGCAACCCACGAGGCATGGGCAGGCCGAAGGGCTGTTCTTTTTTTTTTTCTGTACCAGGGATTGAACTCTGGACCTTGTGCTTTCGAGGCAGGTGGCAGAACCACTGAGCTAAATCCCCGGCCCTCGAGGGGCTCTTCTTATCCAAGGTCCCAGGAAGAGGAGCTGGGCCTAAGCACTGCACACAGAGCCTCCTGTCCCCGGCATCATGCTGAGGGTCACAGAGTACTGCTGCGATGCCAACAGGGCCATTTCGCTGACTCCAAGTGCCAGATTATGAAAGACATTATTGTAAGTGGTCTCCCTTTCTAAATGGAATCCTGACGTGGAGCAAGGTGCACACCGTGGTTCTATATGTTCCAGAAAAGCTGTGACACGTGACTGATATTCAGGAGCTGGCACTCTAGTCCCAGCCTGGTTCCACTGGAGGTGGCATCTTGAGCTGCCATGGGCTTCTGGTTTCCTCACCTGCCCAACTGAGGGGTATGGGAGTGAAGATCAGATCGGAGGCTGTACACCCCACCCACCCGTATGTGCAGAGGCTCAAAACAAGGCCGAGGCAACTTCCCACCCCCAAAACACATTTTTAAACTCTTCGCAGCTAATGTGTACTATTAGCTTGATGGGCATCATTTCACTTCGTCCCTACAACAAACCCAGTGCACTCACTGTCTCTGCCTTATGGAGAAGAAAGGGGGGACCCGGCAGGCTGAATAACTGACACATAGTCACACGCACTAGTTCACGGTGGAAGCAAAGCAGCCCCGCTGCTCAGCCTCTTCAGACTCCAAGTCCTCCATGCCGTGAGGCCTCATGGGTGAGCCCTGGGGTCACTGTCATAGTAACCGTGCTGCCTGGCACTGGCCCATCTCAAACACAGAGGGAACCACGTTCCCAGCCTGCCTGTGCCGTCTTCCTTTTGGCTCACGGGAGCCCTTCTCTCTGCCTGTGCACCCCAATCTCCCTGGGGGTCAGTCCCGTCTGTGCCAATGGTTCCACCTGACAGGCCCATGGCTCATCCTTCTCTTTCCTGGGGAGCTGCCTACCCCGGCCTGCTGAAGCTTCGCTCTCGGGGCTCCTAGACAGGGCTCACTGTTCCCTCTTCCCCTACCCTACTCTTCTCCTTTTTTTCCTTTTGGAGGATTGAACCCAGGGCCTTTGCACTGAGCTCCATCCCAAAGCCTTTTCAGTCTTTCATTTTTAATTTTGAGACAGGGGTCTCCTTGAGTCATTAAGTTGCACAGTCCGGCTTAAACTTTTGATGCTTCTGTCTTGGCCTCCCAGAGTGCTGGGATTACAAGCATGTGCCACAGTATCCAGTTATATGTCCTGTCTTTTTTTGTGTGGTACTGGGGATCGAACTTGGGACCTTGCGCTTGCAAGGCAGGCACCAGAACCACTGAGCTAAATCCCCAGCCCCTATATATCCTGTCTTGATGAGTGACATTTACCTAGATTCCTGCAAAGCCTTCCAGGAGCTCCCCTCATTCCCCTCTCTGCCTCCTCCAAACTCCGCACCCCCGCACTGTCAAAGTTACCCTTCTACACTCAAGGCCTGATCACAGCAGTTCCCTGTCATAAAGCTTCTGTTCAGGTTTCAACTCATCAAATAATTACAATGTGTCAAGCTCTCCTTGCTCTGCTTTCATTCATTCATTTAACAACTACTTACTGAGCCCCTTTCACCTGGAAGGCACTACTTGACTGGTGCTCAAGTTTGGGCACGAATAAGCCATAGTTCTCACCTTCTCCTAGTACAGTTCACAGAGAATGACATGAAATAGGAAGCTACATTACAGCTCCTGAGCTCCTACACACTTCACTACCTCACTTAACATTTACAACCTTGCAAGAAGGTATTCTACAGATGAGTAATGCAAGGCATGGAATCAGATTTCAAACCCAGAGCCCTTGTATTTAGCTTTACAACTGTTCTCCCGCCAATGACCACACTGTAGTCACGGCCCCCGAGGGGGTCATTTGAGGCCCTTCCCCATGTGGGCCAAGCCACGAGCTCAAAATTCAGCTGGAATTGGCAGAAGCCACCCTCCCCTTGTGTGGGTTTGTCCTTGCTATTTTCTGCTTACAAAAATCCTCCTTCTCCAACCTCCCCCTTTCCTGACATGCTTTCCCCAGCCAGGGCCACACCTCCCACACCTTCCGTGGGAAGCATCGTCCCGCAGATGTCCTGTGTGGGTTGAAGCTTAGGACCCCACCCACCTCCCCCAGAGCAGCGTTTTCTGGCACGGAATGGCCGCGTAGAGCAGACAGCTCAATTCCTCTGCGTTGACTTCCTGTCCTGAGGTGAGTGGCTGCACACTGCAGAGGTGAGACTCACATCCTCGGGGGTGCGGCTAACAGCTCTGAAGAGGCTGAAGCCTGAAGAGCTCATGTTGGGCCTGGAGTCAGGCCAGGGGTTCTCTAGCGACACTCGAGGATGACAGAGGGCGTTTCTTTCTAACCAGCAGCCCTTTCTGTCATGGCCCCTCGAGGCAGGGCAATCTTCCAGCATCCAGGACAGCTTGGTCACTGCTGTTGCCCAGCCGCCCACAGGAAGGAGGGAGCTATCGCCATCCACCTCAGAGCGCTGTCGCCATCCACCTCAGAGCGCCGAGGGCTGACGTGGCCACCTGAGCAGCCGCTCCTCCCATGGGGCATGGAGAGCACACAGAGGCAGCTGCAGGATTTTTTGGAGACTAGGTCGTGGTGCTCTGTCCCTCCCTGGAGCCAGATCGCAGGTGCCTCCTTGCTGGGAAGGGTTTCTGCTCTGCCCAGTCAGGAGTCCGGTCACTGGCCTTGGGGAGGCTCCTGTGAGGGGCTGTCTAGGGACAGCGAATCACTGGCAGTAGCCCTTCTGCCTTCCCCATGTGGCAGGCAATCTGTGAAGGAGACAGGGCGGCCTCTTCCAAATGTACCAGAGCGGGTGGAGGGAGTGGGGAACCAGCTCCTTCCATAGTGCACAGGGGAGAACTTTCCAGAACTGCTTCTGAAAGAGGCAAGGATGGTAGGATAGATGTACCTGAAGTAAGGGGGAGCACTCAGGGAGGTTAATGGCAATGTGGCTTTCACTAATACACTGTAAGTCACTGTGTTTTTTATCACTTCCTACACTTATAACTGGCATTCTCAGAGGGGTGGGGGATAAAGATGTTTGAGTGCCATCCAATGGAGAGGAAGGCTCACAAAAACATTATGTGGGTCCTCGTCCACCTTCTCCCCTGGATCTGGCACCTGTGACTTCTAGGGTATCTCTAAAGTCAAAATAACCGTGAAAGGTACACGTTTTAAATTGATTCAGGACATCAAGGCAGCCACAACAGCACAACTAAAAATGTTCACAAAAGAGAACTTTTTGAAGAAATAAACCTGAAATTTTTCCAATTTTGATAAAAATTGTAAACTCATAGATCCAAGAAATTCAGTGAATCGCAAGGACAAGAAACATAAACTACAGCAAGGCACATCATAATTAAAATGTTCAAAACCAGTGATAAAAAATTCGTAAAAACAGCTAAAGAAGGAGACATGCAGAGGAATAGAGATAAATATGACAGCAGATTTATTACTGAAAACAATGCAAGTATGAAAATAGTGAAGCAACACTTTTAAAATAGTGAACAAAAAAAATTTTTTAACTCCAACCTGTCAACCCAGAATTTTCTACCCCGTAAAAATCATTCAAAAACAAAGATGAAAATAAGGCTTTTTGGGGGGGGGACAGGAAAAGCCCAAACAATGCATTATTAGCATGCCCACAATAATAGAAATGTCAAAGAAAGTCCCTGCTACAGAGGAAAATCTGCTATCTCAATGGAAACCTAGATCTGCCCAAAGGGGGCGGGGAGTACCAGAAATGGTAACCACATGGACAAATATACAGTTCCTTTTTATTATTTAAATCTAAATGTAATTGGCCACTTAAATAAAATGGTAGAAATGTAGTATAAGTTTATAGTATATAAAGAGGAGAAATGGAGTATATTTTTACATACTGTAAGATTTTTATATTATACATGAAGTAGTATAATATCACTTGATAGGAGACTAAGATAAAGTAAAGATGTATACCACAAACCCTAGGGCAACCAACCACTAAAATAACATAATGAAGGGCTAAATCTTGGAGACTAAAAAAAAAAGAGAGAGAATGGAGTCATAAAATATACTCTGTTAATCAAAGAAAGGGGGCAGGGCCGGGGATTTAGCTCAGTGGTTCCGCCACCTGCCTCGCAAGCACAAGGACACGAGTTCGATCCCCGGTACCAAAAAAAAAAGAAAGGGGGCAAAAACTGAGAACAGAAAAAGAGAAGAACAAATAGAATATTAAAATATATTTGTCAAAGACAGATTTAAAAACTAACTCCATCAATACTTGCACTAAATCAATTTGGCTACATACTCTAATTCAGCGGTAGAGATTATCAGATTGGATTTCAAAAAACAAATAAGATCCAATTATTTGCAGCCTACGAGACACAACCTTTAAATACAACCATCTGCTGCATAATGTTTCAGTCAACAGTAAACCCCATGTATGACAGAGGTCCCGTAAGATTATAATGGAGCTAAAAACTCCTATCACCTAGTATTTCTTCTGTACTTTCCCTACATTTAGATAAAGAAATACTTACACTGTATTACAACTGCCCACAGTATTCCTACAGCCACATGCTGAACAGATTTGTAGCTTAGAAGCAGCAGGCTCTGATAGGCCAGGTGTGAAGCAGGCTACACCCGCGAGGTTCACGTGAGTACACTCTGACACTTGCACAAGTGACAAGAGTGCTCAGCAACACACCTCTTGGAACATATCCCCACCATCAAGCAGTGCCTGATGGAATAAAGACCCAAATAGCCTAAAGATAATAGAAAGAATAAAGAAACACCACACTAACCATAGTCAAAACAAAGCTATGCAGTTATATTATTAAAGTAGATTTCAGGTCAAAGAATGTTACCGAGGATGAAGGTGCATTAATGATAAATTAATCAAGAGGACATCATAATCCTAAAAGTTTATGCACCCAGTAATGGAGCTCAAAACACAAGAATATAGAACTGTGGGGAGAAATAGGCAAATCCACAGCAAGTGTTGACATTTCCACATCTCTCTCTCAATAATAAGTAAAAAGTAGAAAGTAGGCAGTGTGTGCTTCAACAAATGCCAGCTGCTGTGGTCACTGATTACAATTCCCTGTCATAAACATCTTTCAGAAGAGAGCCAGGACCCTGCACTTACTTCCCAAGAGGTACGCAGTGTCCACTAGGAGACTGTCACGGAGCCCCTGGCCTCTCCCCTTCAGGCTTCTTCCCTTCTTGCTACCCAGCTCCCCCGTGGGGTGACCCTGGGTTCAACACTAGCAGTCGGCAGAGAACTGGGGCAGGATTTCCTCTTCTGAGGGGTCTGGAAGGGCAGAGCCCTGGGTAATGGACACAGTGGTGAATGCAGGAGGCAGCTCCGGGCTGGGAGCCAAGCAACTCTGAACACCCAGCCAGCTGAGCCACCTCTGCTGCTGAGGGGAGGCGGGATTCCAGCAGGGCCTCTGCTGAGGAGTGACAGTGGCCAGGCGTGTCTTTGTGAGTGAGAGGGCCAGGTTGACCCACCCTGGAGCTGAGAGCTCCTGTCCCTCGGGGGGAGTGGGACAGGCCGTCTGCAGACTGGAGCAGACTTAGGCCTCCATGTTAGAGGAGATAACTGTAAGCAGTGGAGCAAAAAGACCACCCAAGCCACAAGTCGCAGGGGCCTGGCTTCCTATCCAGATGACAGCTCAACTTTCCGGTACTCAGAGACCTGGTAGGACCAGACCAGAAAGGATTTCATGCACTAATCCAGATTCAGACTCGTTCTGAGGGGAGCAGGGAGCCACTGAGGGTTTTCACCACGGGGACCAAACCCCAGTGGGGCCGCTCCACTGTCACCCCAGGACACTTACCCCATGACTACACAGCTCCTCCTGGGGTCCCCTAACCACCCTGGGGACGGTCCCATTTCTCAGGGGAGACACCCAAGGCCCAGAGGAACTAGGAGGCCGGTCGTGGGTCCTAAACCAAGTATTTCATCTGCACAATCGGGATTAGAGCCTCGCTCTTCAGTCACCCAGGCAGGCTTCTTTCTTTTCCTGAAGACGTTAAGTACTGGCTTTAAAAAATATTACCTCAGAAAAATGTAGCATCATGTCATGGTCAAACAGGAAAAAAGCAACAGCAAAAGTTGACAGTCTCATAATATCCCTTTCAGCTCCACCTCTCACCTGGTGAAATCCCTTTCGACAGGTCTACTGAGCACGTCCCAGGTTCTCACGCCATGCCTGCACACCACCCGTACACACTCCTACGTACACAGTAGAAGTGGCCGGTCCTGTCTGTGCCGTAGTGTGTCTTGCTTTCACTTTGCACTACTCCCTGTGGTGCCAGTGCCCAGGGCTGGGATTTCCTTCCCAGTATCCCTAGAGCTCTCTCCATGGCTCCCATGGGCCCTGGGGCGTTCCCTGGAGCCCAGGCGCCAGATGGCCAGAGACAGCAGCCTCTCCAGGACCCCAGCATTTCCCGCTCAACACATCTGGAAGGATTTCAGAACAGGACCTGGCTCAACAAGTTATTTGTGGAATGAATGTGAAATAGTCTTTAGATACATTTTTTTTTAATTTTAGAGATTAAGTATTAACTAACACACATCTGGGAAATAATTTGAAGGACATCAAAACAGTGATTTAAGGATATTTAAATTTTTCCTTTAACAAAAATCGATTTAAGTTTAATGAAGTGAGTCTATTTAGAGAGAACTGAAGTAAATAGCAGCATGGGTGGAACATGGTTAAGGCCACAGTCCCAGCGTGGAGTGCCTGAGTACAGCATGGGAACTGCTTCGGGCCAGGTGGCTGCTCCGAGGCCTGCAGGGCTGAAGGCGGAAGGCACCTGTCCAGCTGCAGGGACATTTCAGCTCTGGCTGCAAAGGGTTGAGTAGAAGGGAGTCTGTCCCTTGGAATCTGTATATTTCATGCCCCAGAAAAGTGGCACCAAAGGCCAGAGCTGCCAGGGTCCCCCCGGGGCAGAGGGTTAGAACAGGAATTAGCAGTGATAGGCAGGTCAGACACATTCGGTCTTGAGGCTGGCTTCCCCAGAGGCAATGAAAGGACTGGATCATAGCATCAGAGGTAACTGTGAAGGCACTGGGTAGCCACTATCGGTTTTCATCACAGGGGTGGGTGATATGATAAGAGCACTCTCCCCGCAGTGCTAAGGACTGAACCCAGGGCCTTGTGCTTGCCAGGTGAGTGCTCGACCACGGAGCTACAGCCCCACCCTTTTTATTTTGAGACAAGGTCTCGATAAGTGGCCCAACTGGCCTCAAACTTCTGATCTTCCCGCCTCATCCTCCAAAGTAGTTGGGATATAGAAGCTTGCCACCATGCCCAGATGATATGAGCACTGTTTGTTTGAGTACTCGGGATTGAATCCCGAGCCTTCACACTGAGCTGCATCCCCAGCCTGTTTTTATTTTGCCAAGTCACTAAGTTGCCCAGGCTGGACTTGAACTTGTAATCCTCCTGCAGCTGCCTCCTAGAGTGCTGGGATTACAGGTGTGCACCACCATGCTCAGCTAAGAGTACTGTTAAAACCACCAGAAACATAAATCCTTTCAGGGCATGCCCCCAAATTAAGGAACTGTAGCTGTTTTGGCAATTCGTGTGGTTTTTAACCAATAGTAATGATGCTCTTTAGTAAACAGGCTGAAACAGATGAGCTCTGGCCCGACTCACAGATCTGTTTGGTCACACAGTGGGTATCACAGATCTCAGGATCTCCAGGGAAAGCCGGGAGACCTCTGGTTTTGTGGTTGGCAGAAGCACAGGCAGCTACCAGGCCCCTGTCTTCCTGATGCCTGCAGGGACAGGCTGACCCACGTGGCCTGTGAGATTCCAGCTGGGGCTCTGAGCCCTCCCTCCCCCTCCTAGGCTGGTCCCTCTTTCCCCTTCCCTCTCCCCTCCAGCCCGCGGAGAAAGACATTAACTGTGGGTATCACTTTTAAAAGGTTGAGGCCAGATACTTATCTACAGGATGATCTCAACCTCATTTTGAAAAATGTATGAATGTACCGGAAGGAGATACACAGATGCCATGGAGGCTGGTTCTATCTGGATGGAGGAAAATCAATGATTTCCTTTCCCTTAAAAAGCAGAGAAGAGAAACACCACTAAGATGAGTCTTCCTCTAACAGCCACATCCACGCACGTGCACACCCGAAGGAGCTGGGCTCAGACCCCAGGCCTCAGCCTCAGTACCTCCCCAGGAGGACAGCACCAGAACCAAGGCTGGCCCCGTCTGGTGAGGATCGCAGGGGAAAGCAAGCCCCGTCTTGACATTCAACAGAAATCATGCCAAGCGGAAATCAGCATCAATGAGCTTTTCAGCAAAGCAAAGGACTCTGGAGCAGGGCCCAGCTTTGTTGACAGAGAGGCGGGTCCTGCCCACTCCGCTGAGGCTGTGCACTCCGTGGGGCCTGTCCAAGGCAAACACAGCAGCCTGCCCGGACGCTGGGCACACCCTGCGTGCAGTGGGCCGGGGGCGTCCAACGCCACTCGGAGCCCCGCTCCTGCGCCTGCTCCTGCTCCTCCTCCGAGGCGTCTCAGAGGCATCCCCACTTCAGCACAGCCCGTTTAGTTTCCCCAAATCCTCCACTTAGGGCCCCTCCCGGGCCATCTGCCCCCGAACTGGGACTGGCTGAGCTGCTCCACGGGAGGCTTGTCCACTCCACACTACTGACATTTGGGGCCACACAGCTCCTTGTCGTGGGTGACCGTCGTGCGTGTTTCGGTTTCCCTGGCCTCTACGCACTGGAGGCCACTGGATCTCTCAAGCTGTGGCAACCAAGAATGTCTTTAGACATTGCCAAATATTTCAGGGTGGAGAGGGCAGCTGCCCTTTTTCAGTACTGGGGATTGAACCCAGGGCCTTCACACTGACATCCCCAGCTCTTTTTTAGTCTTTCCGGTACTGGGGATCGAACTCAGGACCTTGTGCTTACGAGGCAGGCACAGTGCCACTGAGCTAAGTGCCCGGCCCCTCTTTTTGGTCTTTATTTTGAGACAAGGTCTCACTAAGTTACCCAGGTTGGACTGTAACTTACCATCCTCCTGCCTCGGCCTCCCAGAGCATCAGGATTACAGGCGTGCACCACCTTGCCTGGCTAAGTCACCCCCTTTTGATACCAGCTATTCTAACGGAAAGAACAGAGAGACCTTACCCAATCTTCAACTACAGATGAAGGCTCCCATCAGATGTCACCTCCTCTGGGAAGCCTTCCTGATTTCTCCCTGCAGAAACAACTGCATGTGTACCCTCAACACCTGGCTCATACTTTTACTGAGTATGCGTCACAGGATCTACTGTTTGGCTGTGTTTGGCATCCCTGCCCCAGTGTAAGCTCTCGGGGAACCATTGTCATGTACTGTTAATTACCCCACTCCCATCAGCCCTTGGCACATAGTAGATTATCAATACAGGAATCAATAAATGCCCTCCTGTCTCCATTCCAAGCCCTAGACATCTAAGTCCAGACACTGCATTTCAAACACCTCGGCAAAACCTGGGACCAAGAGCTATTTGGGGCATCAACTTCCTGCCGCCCGCCCCCCCAGCCTCCAGTACTAGAGATTGAACCCAGGACCTCCTGCGTGCTGGGCCATCAACCACTAAGCTACATCCCCAGCCCTTTTAAAAGAACTTTTATTTTGAGACAGGGTCTTGCTAAGTTGCCGTGGCTAGCCTGGAATTTGCAGTCCTCCTGCCTCAGCCTCCTGCTGCCCCACCACCTAACTCTCTGGTTCTTCAACACAAAGAAGAAACCCTGGCCCAGGCCCTCTAATGGGTGATCGGGCCCTGGCTGGCTGAGGGCAGCAGGACCCCTGAAGGTCTACTGCATCATCCCCACAGACCCAGGGCTCTCAGGGCCTTCTGGGAGCTTCTCTAGGACCCACCCCACCTCCACCCACACCCACTTCAGGATCAGACGCCATGCTTGGGCAACCACAGGGCACCACTGGGTATAAGACCCCTCCATGGCTGCCCCCAGACCCCTTGGAAAGGGTGTGTCCGGCTGCATCTGGCTGGAAGGGGACCCCCCATCCAGCACACAGGCATGCTGGAGCCTCATGCTGCTGCTGCTTGCCGGAGCTCCTGAGAGAACAAGTAGAGCCCGGGCCCTGCAGGGGCTGCCCAGCCGAGCGTGTGCCCGCTGCCTACCTGGCTGGAGGCCGGGCCGAGGATGGTCTCCCGGGAGGCTCTGTCCCACACCGGCCGCTCCTGCTGACTGCAGTCCAGCTGGATCAGGGCATGGCACTCAGGGTGGCAGGTGAACTTGCAGTCTGGGGGGGGAAAGAACCACAAGGGCGTCAGGGACTCAGCAGGATTTCTGCCACCTCCTTCCCAGGCCATAGCCTAGGACATGGAGCTCTGCTCCCCCTGGGGAGAGCAGCGCAGGGAGGCCAATGCCCTGTTTTCTGTCACCCCGCACGGTGACAGTGAAGAGCTTTATACCCACGGAAACTGCCCCCACCTGCACCATTTCATGGGAGCCCACAGTCAGCATTACGGGGCCCAGTGGCCTTGGTGACTGTCAGTCAGGCCTTCTGCTCCTCAAAGGCGCCCTTTCTGCTAATTCCCATGATTCACCAGGGCCACAGGTCACTGGGGAAGGGCTGGATTTTCCTGGGCCGCATCTGCCGATCTGTAAGCTACAGGTAAGGCTGTGTCCCAGAGACACGAAGATGCTGCCAGGTGCCAGGAGACCGGGACTGTAGGCAGGAAGTGCTCTTCAGAGACAGGCGCCATCGCCAGCAGGAAGGGCTGCTCTCTCCCTGACCTGCCTGGTCCAGAATGTCCCCGTGGCTACTCTAACCCAACTGCAACAACCCATGGTTCACTTCCATGGAAGCAGGGACTTAATTTCCAGCTCTGAAGAGCCTTGGGCACTCCCTGAGGGGGGAAACTGAGGCCCAGAGAGAGTGTCGGGTGCCCACTGACACAAGGCTGGTATTTCCCAGCTCTCTTAGGGCTCCCTCTGGGGCCTCCTTGGCAGGAGGGAGGTGAGGTCAAAGGCCCTCAAGGAAGGAGAGAGGGGAAATGGGGCCAAAAGGAAAGGGTGGCAGCAGAAAGAATCAGCACAAGTCTTCCAGCTGGTGAAAGGCTAAGATCTCAGCGGGTCACAGTGGCGCATTCCTGGAATCCCGGCATTCCGGGAGACTAAGGCGGGAGGCTAAAGCAGGAGGCCTGAACGTTCAAACTTAGCCTGGCAACTTACTGAGTTAGCAAGACCTTGGCCCAAAATACAGACTTTCATAAAAGGCACAGGTGCAAAGACCTTGGGCTCAATTCCTGGTGCAAAAACAAAACAAAAGCTCAGCTCACAAGCGCAGGTCCTGCAGTGGCTGCTCTGGCAGTGCAGCCTCCTGTCCCGGGGGTGCCCCAGCTCCGTCTGAGGGCCCAGCCTTGCAGGCGCTAGTCTCCACGAGTGTCCCCTCCTGGCTGTGAAGGAGGGAGGTGGGCCGGGACAGGGCCATGGCAGCCTGGACTTGTCTGGATGACCAGGTGACCAGGAGACCGATTCTGGTTGATAAGGGCTCACACATGCCTCCTCTCTTTTCTTCTAACAAGATGCAAACAACACATCTGGTCTCTGTATTAGTTAATCAAATTTAATTTGGTTTTGTTTTTTTTTTGAGACAGAATCTCACTATGTAGTTCATGTTGGCCTTGAACTCACTATGTAGCCCAGGCCGGCCTCAAATTCACAGCATTCCTCCTGTCTCAGCCTCCCAAGTGCTGGGATTACAAGGATGTGCCTCCATGCCCAGCAAGGGCCATGTTCTTTGTATGGGTTTTGCCTCTACCATCCGAAAGGCAGTGCCTGACAAAGTGGGGACACAGATTCCAAAGCAGCCTCTTGACCCCACGGCCCTTTCTGGGTTGGAATTTAGAACTCTACTGCTCATCTCCCCCATGCCCAAGGGTGACAGACATGGTGCCAGCGTCCCCTCCTCAGACCCCTCCAGAGTCGAGGCCTTCCTGGCACCCCTGTGTCGCAGCCCCTTCTGTCCCCTGGGATGGAATGAGTGGTCTCCGAGGTGGCCCCATGCCTACCTGCAGAGGGAGGTGTGCTCGGCACGGAACAGCCTCGCCCTTAGTGGGGTGAAGGGCACAGAGGGGTGGGGGGGCCAAGCCACCCTGGCCCACAGTGCCCAACAATGCCAGGGTTGTTGACAAGGTGGCACAGAGGCCAGAGCCCACAAAAGACAGCATTGTTAGACTCTGGCCCTGGGACACACGTGCATGGCTCCTGGTCACACTCTGAGCGATGAAAAATGCTGCAGAGATGCCAAGGAGTGGGAACAAGGAAGAGGAGAGGTGGGGAAGCCCTGCCAGCCCGAGAGCAGCGCTGCCCTTGCTCCCAGGTGGGGGAGCATCCGGGAGCGAAGTGCTCCCCCTGGCCCGCAGTGCCCAGAATGGCAGACTGAGGACTCTGGCATCGTGTACCTGGGTCGCTCTCAACCTCCTCGCCTCACCATCTCTCTCTGACACACACACACACCCTGGAAACGGCACCAACACCTCGGAAGGCTCTGCTTACAGCCCCGATGCTGAGCTGGATAGAGATGGGACCAGAAGGCTCCAAGGGGCGGGATGCGGGATTTCGGCAAATGATTCCACTCCAGCGGACTGTGTAATCTCGGGCTGCAGCCAAGCCACTGGAGCATGGCTTTGGACTCCCCAGTCCCTGGAAGTGCCAAGCCCGAGGCCTTTACACCAGCAGCGATGAAGTCAGAGCCCCAGTGCCCTTCTCCAAACACAGAGGCAGCAGCCTGCAGGGCTGATGAGGGCCCAGAGTGGGGAGACTCACGACACTCCAAAGATAGGGCCCTGACCCCCAGACAGGGCCTGAGCTCCCTCCAGGCAGCTCATCGGTGGCCCCTCCTATGCCACTGTCCTTCACAGCTTCACACCAGAGCTTGGTCTGAACAAGGGGAGAAAGGACCCCGGGCCACACAGGCCCCAGGAAGTGGCCATCCCTGGCGGCAGCCTCCTGGGTTTCCACGTACTCTGTGCCACCCCAGGGTGAGGAGTGCAGGGAACCCCTGGGACCAGATGGCTGAGCAGACGGGACACACACAGCAAGTGACACCTGGGGAGCAAGAGTCCCACGAAGCACCCACGGTGGCACAGGCCAGGAAGCTTGTTCAGACAGACACCTGCCAGCCACAGCAGCTGGAGGCTGTGGGGAACAGAAAGGGACAGATGCAGGGCACTCACATGCCCACTGCAGGGGTCCAGAGGAGGCGGGGGTTCCACTGTGCCTGAACAGACAGGACCAGGGTCTCACCAGCAACAGGAAAAGCTCAGGCACAACATTCCTAGCACCTGAATGTAGGTTCTTGGAGAGAACTGGCTTTTCTGATGTCATCTAGAAAACAGAATTATCCCTTTCCCTCTCTCCTTTCCTTCCAACTACAGCTCCTGTCCCCCATTCCCAGGCAATGTTTTGGGGAAAATAAATGTGGTTCAAAGTTTTAGAAGAGGGACCTGTGGGAACAGAAGGGGCCAACTCCAGGGAGAAATGATGGAGACAAACCACAAGAAAGGGCCCAAGCGGCAGGAGGAGGGCCCCAGCACCTGGCCGCACTCCGTTCCTAGGGCAGCCAGGGCAAAGGACCATGAGGGGGTACCTTGAGACAGCTGTGCACTGACTCCCAGTGTGGAGGCTGATTTTAACCTCAGGTGGGTGCCAGGACCAAACTCCCTCTGAAACATGTCAGGGGACCCAGCCTGGCCTCCTCCTAGCTTCTGAGGCCTGGCCAGCCGCCTGGGCATGCAGCTGCAGACCTCCAAACTCTGCCCCCATCTTCAGTCGGCTTCTTCCAGTGTTTCTCTGTCCTCGAGGGCTGTCCTATAAGAACTCTAGTCACAGTGTAATCCAATGTGTGAGCCACCCTACTCCAGTGTGACCTCGACGTACCCAAGGATGTGCAACTACCCCAGTTCCAAATAGGCTCACATCCGGAGGTGCAGGGACTAGGATGTAAGTGTACCTTTTTAGAGGAAGGACGGATCACCACAACACAGACCCTGGGACCCAAGGGGAACTCAGAACCCTTGGTCCCAACAGATGGTGGTTGCCATAGACACCATCTCCAGAGATTAGCAGTGGATGCAGGGCAGGGGGCCAAGCTGTGCGGGGCTGCGTCCAAGCCAATGCCTATCCGCAGTGACCCTGCTCCTGGCTTTCATCACTCAAGCTCAGGCCGTGTCAACCTTGTGCTCAGGTGAGCTTTACTTCTTCCACTTCAACCCAGAAGACACAAATCTAGCAGGTGAAACTTTGTGCTGGGAGATTGTTTTTCCAAAATGCAGACACTACAAACCTCCCCCTAATCCCCAGGGCTGCTGACTCAGTCTCTGCCCCACCCCAGTGCCAGATGCCTGTGCACGGGAAGCCAGGTGCCACACGCTCTGCAGAGGGACTGTGTAAGTCCAGTGGCTCCTTTTCCTGAAACACAGGCGTTCTATTGATAAGGCCTTGCACACAGGGAGTTGATCCTGAGATAATAGAGCTCTCTGCTTAACTCTCCCGCTCCAGCCAGGCCAAGGTGTGCAGTGAGAGCATGGCAGGCCCTTCCAGGGCAGAGCCTGCTTACGGGAGGACCCCCAACTCTCCCCGGCCACTCCCCAGTCAGTGCGCATCCATCATCCCCGGACCCGCGGGAGTCTGGGAGAAGGCGAACCTCAGAACGCGGCACTCCAAACCCCCCTGCACTCCAACCCCGCGACCTAGCCAGTACTTTGGTGATACAGGGGGATGCCTGCCCTCAGTCTGTACCCTGCAGCTCTGCGAGGCCCCATTCATTTTCTCACCTGTAAAACAGGAATCCTAACAGCCAGCCCAGGGGGCTGCTGTGAGGACTGGATGGGGCTCCTGAGTCCAGAACTGCACAGAAGGTCTGGAACATGGTCGCCGGTTAACAGTGCCCCTCTGCCTCCTCCGCCCACCACTCTGCTGTGATTTATCCCCACCGAGCTCCTGTCAGGGGATGTACGCCTTCTTCCAACTACTCACTTCCCAGACAGGCACACAAAGAGCTTTAGTTCTAAAATAATGCATTAGGCACTATAGGAAAATCTGGAAAAACTAAGGTACAGGACATCGAAAAAGTATAATGTGTGAGCTTTTAAAGAGCAGGAGGAAGGGTTGCCCTGATCTCAGCCCTGGGAGACGGTCCTCAGGCAGGGGTGCCTGTCCTGGCTCCTTCTGAGACATTCCTTTGAGGGCCCCCCATTCTCGTACTGGGGGCTCTCCATGGGGACCTCTGGGGTGGACCCGATATGGCAGCTCGAGGACCACCCAGTGTCCCCATCGCCCTCCGTCCCCACCTGCCAGGCTGGCCCGGCCATCTCCACTCCCTGGAGTCCCACCATACCTCACCGCAGCCTCTACCCTCCCCGCTCCCCTGGCCTGGAACCCCCTCTACATGGCCCAAGAGCTCCAGGGACCTCTGGCCCCTGCAACAGACCGAGGAGCTCCCTCTGGAACCACACCACCCTCCAGGTCTCCGTGGCTCAGTCCTGTCTCCAGCCCTGTCTTGGCCCTGCCCAGTGCTGGAGAAGCCCCAAAAGGGTTGCATGGCTTGACTGAGCGAATGGAGGAAGGAGTGGAACTTCATCTTTGGCTGAAGTGCAGAGACCAGCGTGCAAGCACTGACCTGACCGAGGCTGTGTCCTGTCTCCTAGTGCCTCGCTTTCCCTTAAGTGGAGGTGCTCACAGTACCCGCCTATAGGGCCACTGAGGGGACTAAGTGAGATAGTTGTGTAAGTAACAATGCAACACATGGCACACACTAAGTGTCCAATAAATACTAGCTGGACTTGTTACCTGGTTAAAATCCAAGTCTACTCTGGCCGGCGGTCACAGCATCAGGTACCGGAAGCCTGTCTGTGCAGACCCCACCAGTGCCTCAGGCCTCCTCCAGGTCTCTACCAGGCCCAGGGACGCCGCCCCAGCCCCCCTCCATGCAGACCCCCTCTGGCAGGAGGCTCCGGCTCTCAGCTCCCTTCTGAGGTACCCGGAGCCAGATGAGGGGTGGTCTTCCTCTGACACCCCAGGACTCCCCATTCCCTTCTTTCCTGTTCACCCCCTCCAACATCTGAATCTCTAAAGGCTTCACTAGTTTCAGAAAAGAAAATCATTAACCAAAATTGAACGCAGTCAATATGGAAGAGGATGGGGGGAAATGTCAGTAGCACCTTATTGGTGATGCCAACTCCAGGCTGGGATTCATCCTGGAATGTATTCACTGTGATATATCCTCATCACATCACTGTTCATGACAACAAAATCCCAGAAATACCCTCAAATCCAGCTATCTGCAGAGAACTTGTCACAGTTATGACAGTTACCAGTGGAAAACCATAGTGCTGTTATATGAGATGCTGCAGATGGATCACCATTGGTCCACATGGAAACACGCCCAACGCCTACCATGGAGGAGGGAAAAGGTTGCTGTTTTATAATCCTAATGATATAAATACACGGGCACTTCTATACTGATGGTGCGGGATGATGTCAGGAAGGACGATGACACGCTTGTTCCTGTAAGGGATGACATTTCAAACATTTTTCCATTCTTCAGTTTCTAAATCGTTTACATTTTTACAATGAACATATCCTAATTACTAATAGGAAATACACCATAAAATGGGAACAAAGGAGAGTGTGGTGCCCATGCTGGGACGACAGCTCGCCCCAATATTCACTACCGACCATGTGCCTGATGGTGGGCATCCTATCTTCTGGAACCCTTGTTGTGACTGCATGATACTGGGTTGTTGGGGGTTTTTTTGGTACTGGGGATTGAACTCAGGATGTTGCACTTGCGAGGCAGGCAGCGGAACCACTGAGCTAAATCCCCGGCCCTCGACACGTATTTCTTAAATAGACTGTTTTAGAGCAGTTTTAGGGTCACAGCAAAATTGCACAGGAAGTATTCTTTTGCCATTTTTTTTTTTTTTTTTTTTTGGTACCGGGGATCGAACTCAGGTCCTTGAGCTTGCGCAGCAGGTGGCAGCACCACTGAGCTAAATCCCCAGCCCTTCTTTTTCTTTTTTGTAGTGCTGAGGATTGAACACTGGGCTTTGGATTAAGCTATATCCCCAGCTCTTTTAAATTCATTCATGAATTTATTTATTATTTAAGTTGCACAGGCTGGGTTTAAACTTGCAATCCCCCTGCCTCAGCCGCCCAGAGCACTGAGATTACAGGAGGCATGGGCCACCACCCAGCCAAGTGGAGTTTCTTTATAACCTCTCCCCTACACACACACACAAGGTCCTGTCATTGATACCTCGCACCAGAGGGGTCCATCTGCCTCAGCTGACAAACCTACATCGACACATCCCACATCCACAGCTACTGGGTCACTCTTGGCGTCACATGTTCTTGGGTCCGGGCGTCTAGTACTACAATATTATACCAAGCCGTTCCACTGCCTAGAAATCCCCAGTGCTATATCACAGTTGGAATCAGGCAGAATGTACATTTTCAGGTGGGCTCTTTCGCTGAGCAATATGCACTGAAGTTTCCTCCCCTTCCCTCCATGGCTTCACAGCTCATCTCTTTATTGCGGAATAATAGCCTATTGTCTGGATGCATTGCAGTTTATCTTTTCATTTACCGAAGGACACCTTGGTTGGTTCCAAGTTTGGGCAGTTCTGATTAAAAGTTCTAGAAGCATCTACGGGGAGGTTTTTGAGTGAGGCTAAGTTTCTAGCACCTTTAGTTTAGCACTGTTTTATTAGAGAGGAGGAAATTGGGACTTGAAGAGGTGAAATGGCTCACTGATTGCCTCACAGCCAGCAAGCGGCAGGCTGGCATGGAATCCATCACCCCTGGCTGCTTCTCACGGGCCTGTTTTCTCTCCGTAGCCCATTTCTCAGAGCTGTCCCTCACTCAGTCCTGGCCCCCCTACTGGGAATTGCTGGAAGCCCAGGGTGGGCTTCACTGGGGATGGAAGCTAGGGTGGCTTCCACCCATCCATGGGGGTTCTAGAAGAGCCATCTCAGATGGCTCAGGCCTCCCAGCTCAGCCCAGCTGCTCAGCCTTGGGGGCTGCCAGGGCTCTGGAAGTTTCTGCCTGCCTGCTCTGGACTGTTCTCCAGCCACAACCCTTCCATCTCTGGGATGTCACCTCTAAGGGACTCTAAACTACCAAGGCCTATAGCCAGAGGTTCCTGGCCAGAGTTCTCAGGGTGACTATACCAGAGAGGCCAGCTCCTCCACCAAGGTCAAGCTCCAGTAGGCAGTGGGCTCTCAGCCTCCCACACTCAGGCCCAACCGCTGCAAGCCTGCTCCCTATGGCATCAGGATAGGCATAAGGTTCCCATACCAGCCTCCTCACACACTGGCACAGACACACACCCACTCGCCAGCTATAAATCAGAAACCATGAAACACACCGCTGGACAGGTATGCCAGAGGTCTTACAGATGCAAAGGATGGGACACTCAATCTGGGGCTTGGCAGTGGAGAGAATCTGGCCTTCGGGTCACACAGGTCAGGATTTGAAGCCCTGCCTCTCATTGGGTATGAGATATCTGGACCATTCATCTCAGTTAAATACGGAATTTATCTAGCCTCAATTCTCTCACCCACAAAACAGAGGTAATAATACTTTTCCTGCTGGCAAAATTAGCATGTAGGTAAATGACTCAAAGATTCCTGTACTTAGTAAGCACTCAGGAAACTGCAGCTTTTGTTTTCAACACTGTGGGACCCCTGAGTCCAGGTACCCAGTTTCCAGTCGACTCTGCATGGTATGCTGACCAAAAAACCTCTTTGATTTTCAGTGCTCTTCTGAACTACAGAAGCCTGCAACTCTCCCCTTTGCCTACATTATTCCTAGCTGCTCCCATCTCCCTCCATCACTGCCTGGGATGGGCCTGGAGGTGCAAGTCAGGTGCACAGAACAGTGCCTTGTGCTGAGTGGGAAGGAGGAGAGACTGATCTGCAGCCACCACCAGAACCAACATAGCCTGTACATTTTCCACACCCTGGCTACACTGGTACGGCCGATGGTGTGGGAATGGAAACTCCACACTCCTGGGTCAGGCAGCTGCTCGAGACAGCTGCATCTTAATGTTTCCAGGAAGGAGCCTGAACCCTGGCCTTCCTGAGCCTCCTGAGACACTTGGCACCCCATGCCCAGCCAGAGGGTCTGGAGGCACAACTGGCCCTTCCCAGGACACAACCCCAACTCCAACTCCAACATGGGAATGGGGTGGGGAGAATATGTCAGAGATCAGGCCAGGAGGCCAACAGGAAAGGTCAATGCAATGGTAAGAAGGGGACACAGAAATCACCTACTGGGCAGCTGGCTGCACAGGGCCACGTCTCCATGGGAGGAGCCAAGAGAAGATGCACTGGAACATGGTCAAGTTTGGATCCAACCTTCAGGTCCCATGTTGGGGTGGGTGGGCTCTGGGAAGCAGGTCCGGCAAGGCAGGCTGGGGAGGGGGTGGCACTGGGGAGCCTGGGCGAATGGAGGCACCAGGAAGTGATCCAAATACTACTCCAGCGTCCTGGTCCCCACTGTCCCCCAACAGCCCTATCTGCTTCGCACTTGCCAGAGTCGGGTGGCGCTGATAAATGCCCTCTTAAGGGACCTTTTTATACTGAAAGAAAAGGCGAAAGGTCTGCTTGTTTGTTGACTCAGCAGATTCTAAAGCAGATATCCAAACTCCCTCCCTGCATCAGTAGTTACTGATTCTCAAGCCTGGTCTCCTGTATGTCACATGCCCAGGCAGCTGGATATGTCCCCTCTGCTCTCCTCCCAGCCTCCCAGCACCCCCTCAGCACACCCAGCCAGCCTGGCAGAAGGTAGGCGCCCAGGCAGGCCTGCAGAGGCACAGTCCTGCCCCATGTGGGTAGGTGTGGGTGGGTGTGCCTCGCAGGCAGCACATTAATCATCCATCCCCAGCGCAGCCACACACCCCGAGGCTGAGAACCCCATGGAAGGTGGCTGTGGCCAGCCCAGGCTGGGAGTGCTGGCAGGGGGGCCGGGGTGCTGGGAGGGGCAGGGCAGGATGGTTCACAGCAAGTTCAGACAGAGGATTGCAGGAAGTAGGGGAGGCGCCCACCATGTGCCTGGACTTGGGGGCCAGGGTCTGGCCAACTGGCCAGTTTCGTGCCACTTCGGCCTTTGAGGGTGCTGTTCCCTGATGCATGTCCTACCTGCACCATTGTATACGTACATACATGTGAAACTATAAACAAATTTTATAGGGTTGAGTCACTTTTAGCAATTGATGCTTCCACCTCAGACAGTACTAACTGACTCCCTGCTGGAACTGTGCTAGCTCTCTCTTCCCATCCCTTCAGCCTTATTCTCTGAGTTTTCTACCCACTCATTAGTGCTGAGGCTGGAAGCCAGGACTTCATGCATGGCAGGCGAGTACTGTATCCCTGAGCCACACTGATGGTGCCCTATATTTTTAATGCTTCCAACATTGATAACATTTACATAGTTTTAATACCCACAGTTGTCTAAAATTAGCTCTACTTTAAGGGTTAGAAGAGTAGCTCAGTGGTAGAGTATCCTGAGATCAATTCCAGCACCAAAACTTAAGTTACATTAAACTAAATTAACTCTTTTAAATGGATTCAGTCCTCTAAAACAGCTAAATTGTTCTTAATTTTTAAAATTTTCAGGATTTCTGGGAAGATGGTGGAGTAATGAACATCAGAGAAACAGCTTCTCTGAGATTTCAAGTCCAGATGTTGGAATATAGCAATGTGAGGAAGAGAAGGAGGGAAGTGGGTCCCCAGGATCCAGCAAGGATCAGAAGCAAGCAGGAAGAGCCAACAGGAAGAGCCAAGAGAGAGGCCTCGATGCACTTTCTCTTTGAGCCCTGACTTACTTCATGGAAGGGGTGGTTCAAATCTGCAGATGCACGGTGACCCAGAGGCTTCCACAGAGAAATGCACCAGTGGAATGGAGCAAAGGATGCAGTGAACTGCAGTGGCTGGTGAGTTATTTGGGTTCAGGCATCCCCCAGAAGAGGGTGATGGCCAGTAGCCATCTTGGAGATGGGCCAACTGAGCTCAAAACTCAAAATACCTTCAGGCTGGCTCCATCCAGCACATTCCAGTGTCAGGGTGAGGTGAAACCAAGTCAGCAGGAGACCAAAGAACCAAGGTCAAGCTGCCAGGAGGCACATGGAGTTTTACAGGCTGAAGAAATTGGGTTCCAGTCTCACAGCCAGAAACCAGCCTGAGCTTCAGTGGAACTAAAGGTGCGAGCTGGCTGGGATTGTCCGCTGCCCTGCCGTAAAGCTACAGGTGGCTCACTGGGGCTAATCAGCACGGATCTGAGGTCTGCCTGAGCACTCTGTCTACCAGTGACAGCAGAGACACGCCTTGAAGTGGACATTGTTTTTCTGCTCTCTTTTTTTCTTGATTGCTCTTGTTTTTATATTAGTGTGAACATTATTTCTAGGATTTTGTTGTTGTTGTTGCTGTTCTGTTCATGTTTGTATTTCTTCCTTTTTTCTTTTCCTCCTGTTTTCACCAGTTTCCCAAAATTCTTGTAATCTTCCTTTGTCTTCCAGCCTTGCTTCTAATCTCTTCCTCTTTTTCTATTTCTCTATTTTTCCCCTTAACCCCTTTAAAATTTTCTCCCCTGAGGGTAAATTCACCATATTGAGGGCATATTTACTGTACACAATTTTCTGATTTGTTTTAGATTTTGTTATGTAACAAGAAGTATAGTTCATGTGGTTAAAGGTGGCAAATTAATACTTACCACAGTTTGTCATTTTCTAGGTTGTATTTGATGCTATTGTTATTGCTGATTGTACTACTTTAGTCAAGGTGATAAAACTGTTCTAATCAGTTATTCTTCCTGGTGTGCCAAGACTGAGATTGTCTAAGGGTCATAAACAATATGATAGGCCAGTGCCAAAGAATGAGGAGCTAGGCCAAATAGGCAACAACTTCTCATTCCCAATAAATTGAAGAGGCAGGATCTTGCAACAGATGCAAAACCCAAGAGCCAGCTACACCTGGAAGACATCTCTGAGAAATGATCATTTCCTAAGGGTTCTAAATACTAGCAATAAGCAATTTATAAACATCAACCCAGGAATTAAACTAAAACAAATAGAAAATGAGAAGGAACTTAAGCAAGATGCAACTCCAGACTTCCAGCTCAACAAAGGCAAACCCAGAGGGCAATGAGGTGGAACAATTTGAAAGCCACCCACGTGGACTCTCTGAAGTGGTAACAGCAGAAGTACCAAAGCAGATGAATGAGGTTCTAGAAAAAGTCAAACCATAAATAATCTCTCAGATAACTACAAAGATGGTGACCATAATGAAAGACATGTTTAGTGACTCTAGAGCAGATACAGATTAAAAAAAAAATAGAGGGTCTGAGGATTTAGCTCAGTGTGCCTGCCTTGCAAGCACAAGGTCCCGAGTTCAATCCCTGGTACAAAAAAAAAAAAAAAAAAAAAAAAATAGAGTAGCTTAGGAAAATGCTGGAAACCATGTATGCCCAACATTGGAAAGAAATGGAATCCATGAAACAGATTCAAACAGATATCCAGGAGATTAAAAATTCCACTGAAAGTATATGCAGCAGAATGAACCAATGTGAGGGTAGAATATCAAAGACAGGATTGTGGTTAGTGATCATGAAAAGAAAGATTTCTTAAAAATAGCAAGGGATCATGAAAAATGAATCCAACAGCCACTAGATGATATAAGAAGAATAATATAAGATTAATCAGAGTCTATGAAAAAGCAGAAGGTATTACAAACAACAAAAAAACCCTGTTCACAGAAGTAATGGCAGAAAACTTCCCAAGCATGGAAAAAGAATTTGACATACAGGTAAATGAGGCATATAGAAATCCAATTAGCCATGATAAAAAAAAAAATCTACACCAAGGCATATAATAGTCAAGATTCCAGACAGTCAACACAAGGACAGAATATTAAAAGCCGTTAAAGAAAAGAAACAAATCATCTATAAAAGAAAGCCCATCAGAATCACAGCAAACTTCTCAACACAAAGCCTCAAGCAAAGAAGAGCTTGGAGTGAAGTATTTCAAGCCCTAAAGGAAAACAAACTCCAACCCAGAGTGATGTACCCTGCAAAACTATCTTTCAAAATTGATGGAGAAATAAGATACTTCCATGACAAAGAACACCGGAGGAAATTTGTGATTAAAAACCAGCACTCCAAAATGTTCTGAAGGACATTCTAGAAAGAGGTAACGAGGACCATAATTTCATGAACCCCAACAGAATGAATCCACCAGGCCAGGCAAGTAATTAAATGGGGGTGGGGGGAGAAACAACAAAAAATAACATGACAAGGATAAATCAATACATGTCAATTGTAACCATAAATGTATATGGTCTCAATTCACCAATAAAAGGAAACAGACTGGCAGAATGGGTCAAGAAGCAAGATCCAATAACTGTTGCATACAAGAAACACATTTAACTCAAAAAGAAATTCACTGACCGAGAGTCAAAGGATGGAAAAAAAATACTCCATGCCACAGGAACCAGGAAAAAAGCAGGGGTAGCTATTGTATTTGCAGACAAAGTACATTTCAAGCTAAGACTAAGAGAGACAAAGAAGGTCACTACATCCTTGCAAAAGGGATAATCCAAGAGGAAGAGATAACAATCATAAACATGCACCAAATACCAGTGCACCCAACTATATAAAACAAATATTAACAGACATTAAAAATCAAATAAGCACTAATACAGTTGTAATGGGGAACCTCAATACCCCACTGTCAGAAATAGACAGATCAACTAGACAAAAAATCAACAAAGAAATATCAGAACTGAACCAAACTTTTGAACGAATAGACTTAACAGATGTCAACAGAGTGTTCCACCCCAAAAGATCAGAATACACGGTCTTCTCAGCTGTGCACAGGACATTCTCCAAAAGAGACCACATACTAGCTCAGAGAACATGCTTAAGTAAATGTAAAGGAATTGAAATTATCCCATGCATATTATCAGACCATAGTGCAATGAAATTAGAAATCAATGGCAAAAGAATTACATAAACACATGGAAACTAAGTAAACCCTCCTGAACAACCAATGAGTCACAGATGAAAATAAAGAAAAAATTACAGTTTCTACAACTAAATGATAATGCCAATACAACGTGACAGGACTTACGGGATGCAATGAAAGCAGTCATACAAGGGAAATTTATAGGGGTGAATTTCCATATCAGAAAAATAGAGCAAAATCAAATAAACAACCTAGTGTTAAACCTCAAGCTTCTAGAAAAAGAAGAGCAAATCAAGCCCAAAGCTCATATAACAGAGGAAAGTATAAAGATCAGAGCAGGAATCAATGAAATGGAGACTGAAAAAACAGTACAAAGAATCAATGAATTGAAGAGTTGGTTCTTTGAAAGATTAAATGAAATGACAAACCCTTAGCCAATCCTATCAAACAAAGGAAAGAATAGACTCAAATCCATGCAATTAGGAATGAAAAAGGTAAAATCACAACAGATACTACAGAAATCCAGAAGATCATCAACACCTACTTTGAGAAACTGTATTCTAATAAGATGAAAAACACTGAAGAAATGGACAGATTCCTATATAGATATGAATTACCAGGGCTGAATCAAGAAAATATAAAAATTCTAAATAAACCAATACCAGTCAATGAAATTGAAGATGAAACTAAAAATCTACCAACAAAGAAAAGCCCAGGCCCCAATGGATTCATTGCTGAGCTCTACAAGAAATTTAGAGAATACCTAATGCTGCTACTTCTCAAACTCTTTATGAAATTGAAAGGGAAGCAATACTTCCAAATTCATTCCTGGAAGCAAGCATTACCATGATACCATAACCACAGAGGGATCCAACCAAAAATGAACTACAGGTCAATCTGCCTAATGAACATAGACACAAAAATCCTCAATAAGATACTAGCAAATAGAATGCAGCAAATCATCAAGATTATACACCATGACCAAGTAGGATTCATCCCAGGGATGTAGGGATGGTTCAACATACACAAATCAATAAATGTAATAAACCGTATCAACAGAGCCAAGGACAAAAACCATATGATCTTCTCAATAGATGCAGAAAAAGCATTTGAGAAAGTCCAACACATATTCATGAAAAAAACCCTACAGAAAATTGGAATAGATGGTCTTTTCTCTCAATCTGATAAAAGCCATCTATGACAAACCAATAGCCAACATCATACTAAATGGTAAAAAAATGAAAGATTTCACTCTAAAATCAGGAATAAGACAAGGATGTCCACTATCACCACTTTTATTCAATATAGTTCTGGGAACATTAACCAGAGCAATTAGACAAGAGAAAGAAATAAAAAGAATAAGGATAGGAAAGGAAGAAGTTAAATTATCATTATTTGCAGATAACATGATACTCTACATAGAAGACACCCAAACTCCACCAAAAGACTTCTAGATTTAATAACCAAATTCAGTCACATAGCTGGATACAAAGTCAACACTCAAAAATCAATAGCCTTCCTGTACACAAATAACAACCTCACTGAGAGAGAAATTAGAGAAACAATACCTTTCACAATAGCATCCAAAAAAAAAAAAAGAAACACTTAATGAAGGAAGTAAAAGATCTTTACATTGAAAACTACAGTACTCTGAAAAAGGCAATTAAAGAGGCTATCAGAAAATGGAAAGACATTCCCTGTTCTTGGGTAGGAAGAACCAATGTAGTAAAAATGGCTACACTTCCAAAATTGTTATACAGATTTAATGCAATCTCTCAATCAAAATACCAATAGTATATCTCAGAGAATTAGAGAAAATAATCCTAAAATTCATTTGGAATCAGAAGAGACCTAGAATAGCAAAAGCAATTCTGGACAACAAAGGAAAGGCAGGGGGCATCACAATTCCTGACTTGAAATTAGACTACAAAGCTACTGTGATAAAAATAGCATGGTACTGGCAAAAACAAACAGACAAAAAAACAGACCCAAGGATCAATGGAACAGATTAGAAGATGCACAACAACTCCAAAAACATTCAGCCACCTTATCTTTGACGAGGGAGCCAAACACCTTCACTGGAAGAAAGATAGCTTCTTTAATAGGTAGTGCTGGAAAAACTGGCTTTCCACATGTCGAAGATTAACTAGACCCATATCTTTCACCATGCATTAAACTAAAATTGAAATGGATAAAAAAATCTACTAAAACAGAAACACTAAATCTGATGGAAGATGGAATAAGTAGAACTGTTGAACACACTGGTGTAGGCAAAGACTTTATGAACAAAACCCTGATCCCACAGGAAATATCAGAAAGAATCAACAACTGGGACCTCATTTTATTAAAAAGCTTTTGCACAGAAAAAGAAATCACCAACAGAGTGAACAGACAACCTTTTTTCCCAGTATGGGAAAAATTTTTTGCCAACTCTTCCTCAAAGGACTAATACCTAGAATATATGAAGAACTAAAAAAAATCAGACCCTCCCAAATTTAAAGACCCAATCCAAAAATGGGCATCTGAAATGAACAGACACTTCTCAGATGAAGAAGTAGAAATGGCGAATAAATACATGAAAAAATGTTTAACATCAATGGTCATTCAAGAGATGAAAATTAAAACAACATTGACATTCCATCTCACTCTAGAAAGTGGCTGCTCTCAAGAAATCAACCAATAATAAATACTGACAGGGCTGTAGGGAAAGAGGAACCCTATTCCACTGTTGGTGGGAGTGCAGACTGGTGCAACCACAGTGGAAATCAGTGTGGAGATTCCTTAAAAAACTAGGACTAGAGGTTCTATTTGACCCAGGTATTCTCCTTCTTGGTATCTTCCAAAAAGAATTAAAAGCATCACACCACAGTGATATATGCACAGCTATGTTTATAGTGACAGTGTGTAATAGCTAAATCTTGGAAACAGCCCAAATGCCTATCAACCGATGAATAGATGAAGATATGATTTTTTATACAATGGAGTACTACTGTGCCATAAAGAAGGATAAGCTTAAGACATTTCTAGCTAAATAGATGCACTTTGAGACCATATTCTTAAGTGAAGTAAATCAGACACAGATGTTTAAATACCATATTATTTCTCTGGTGTAAACTGAAAGCATAAATAAGGACAAAAATGTATAGCATATTTGGAAACGAGAAGAAAATGTTCAAATGAGAAGGGGAATAAGGAGGGGGGAGGGGGAAAGAAAGTAAGGGAAAAGGGAAAAAAGATAATAGAAGGAAAAACATGGAAACAAAGCTTTTTATTTTTTTTTTTTTGTACCGGGGATTGAACTCAGGACCTTGCACTTGTGAGGCAGGCAGCAGCACCACTGAGCCAAATCCCCAGCAGAAAGCTTTTGTAAATAAGGAGGGGAAGAGAAGTTGAAGGGTGAGGAGAGGAATGGGAAAAAAAGAAGCAAGATATATCATGTACAGGTACTAATTTTCTATGATGAATGTGATCATTATGTATATCTAAAATGCACCAATTAAAAAATCCAAAATAGATAGTGAAAATTTAGCAGGGCATGCAGGTGGCACACCTATAATCCCAGCTCTCAGGAGGCTGAGGCAGGAAGATCACCTCGCGTTCAAGGCTAGCCTAGGCTATATAGTGAGTTGAAGACCAGCCTAAACTACATAGGGAGACCTCATCTCAAAAACAAAATACAAGTAACACAGAATGACAATAAAAATATAAGGAGATCTATACCGTATCATGGTAAATAAAATAAAATAAAATTTTCATTCATCTACTGGTCGACTATATTTTGGGAGGGTATTTATATTTTTATATGCAATATATTTCCTAATGATACAGCCTGCACCCCTATCTTATTAGTCTTTTGGACGGTGGCCTCGTGAAGAGGACAAGTGAAGACCCAGAGAAATGGACAGAGCAGAGAGAGGTGTCCAGTCTGCAGCGCTCCGTATTGCAGAGCATTCCTGCAAATCCCTCCTTGGCTGAGAATGTAAGAAGCAGTGGATTGGGGGGGCGGGGGGTAAATGTAAAAGTGAATGGGGTGAGGTGAGTGAGCAAGCCGCATGAACTCATTCCTGCGCACAAGCGGGCATGGGAGGTTCTCCGTCTGGGTCCCCGATCCCATACCCAGAAAGGCCCAGCTGCACTCAGGATGTGGCCATGCAAGGACACCAAATGCTTTTGGGACAGGGCAGCTGAAATGTGTGTACTCACCAGACACACAGGTTCACAGAGGGGTGAGCCTTTCTGCACGACTGTGTCTCCTGTCTTTCCACGTCCACCTAGCTGCTGCCCCTTTTCTCCTTGTGCACCCACGGGTGCAGTTCCTGAGCCTTACCCTCGGCCCCGCCTGCCGTGGAGGACAGCCAGTTACACCTACAGATCTGGTGTAACAGGAAGACACGTACAGAGAGAGAGTTCAGCACAGATACATGCTGCTTTGATTGTCACAGGAAAAGAGCACCTTAAGATACAGAATAATATGTTAAGCCACAGCGGACAGCTAGGTTTCATGGAATGTAACAAATAGTGACAAGCCCGTGACATCCAAAGCCGGTGCGGAGCTGACAGATGCCCTCTCCACCTGCCCTGCTCCAGTCCTGTGTCACCAGGCTCCGGGTGTAAGAGAGACAAAGGAGCAGGGCCCCCACTGCTGGGGTCTGGGTCCTCTCCACTCACCCCTGCACCCTGAGAAGACACAGGGGACACGTGAGTGGCTGAGGGGCTCCAGTGCTAAGGGGCGCACAGAGAAAGGGGGTTCTGGGGTTCTGGGGGTTTGCTTTTATTTTAAAGCAGACAACGTCTCTGAGAAGGGTGAGGACAGCATAGTCCCCTGGTGGCCTGGAGCACATCTTTGGTAGTGTCTCACGGGCACACGCAGGCTGCAGGATGGCACACGAGGCTGGCACAGATGTGCACACAGGTATGCCCAGGCCAAGTGCCAGGAGGGCATGGCAGGCCAGGAGCAGCCAGGTTTAGGCCTTTCTGAGACGGCCGGGCTGCTGTATCCAACTGGTTTTTCCACACCTGCTTTGATGTCACTTGCAACCATCCGAAGCGCAGACTGCTGCCCAGCTGAAGCAGACTTCTCGCAGTGAGCAGAAAAGTCAACAGCTGACGTCTGCGCACAGCCTTCTCTGCCAGAGACACACAAAGGCCTCCTCATAGCTGCATCACTGTGGCCAGGGCCACCGCAGATTTCTGGGGAGACCCCAGCCTGTTCTTCCTAATTCCCCAGCAGCCTTTGAAAATGATCTACGGCTCGTGTTGTGGTGACAGGCTTGCTTAGCTCCTAACGATGCCCGGTAGGCTCATCTAGCTTTGCCTGTTAATTGCATGGCGTGGTAAACTCAGGGACAGGAATTTTCCCAGCGAAGGTATTTAGGAGTTTCACATCCTTCCTCCACTTTTGCTTGGGCAAACTTCAAATCCTACATTTTCCCCAGACACGCAAGCAGAGAGACCACTCTGGCCAGGTGCTAAGGAAGAGCAGGCAGTGTTGGGGACGTCCCCAGGGCCTAGTGGGGGTCACTAAAGTCTCCCTGGGAGCTCTCCTCGCCAGAAGGGCCCGATGCAGTAGGGGCCTTCCAGGTGCCCTGCGCACATCAACTGATTACTTCTGATGTCACATTTAATCTTCCCAACAATCATGTGAGATTGGGATTCTCTGCCCTTCTTAACCTTGGAAAAACCAAAGCTCAGAGAGGTCAATCTCTACAAAGAAGGCCCACTAGCAAGAAGGGGTTGCTCCAGGGTCCATGCTCAAGTCAGCCGGCTGTGCATCGACTTTCTCAAATGCTGCATCCCAGCAGAGTCCAGGGAGGGCTGGAGATGTTCCGAAGTTGCTGCCCCTATCTTTGAGCTCTTCTCCTCTCCTTGGGCACCAATTAAGTCCGAGTGCCAGCAGGAGTTAAGCACGCACACCGTGGCTGCAGAGCAGATCTGCCCTGAGCTTAGTGCTGCCACTCCAGGCTGATGGATTTTATTAAATCTATAACTCATTGGGCTGAGTAGTGAAGAAGCAAGGAAATGATCTGTTGAATAATTCTTAGTGTGCACGCGAGAGAGAGACAGGATGAACATGAATGCACCAGTAAGCATTTAAATTGAGGCTAAGTAACCAGCTCCCTTCTTAGTGAAGGTCACAGTATACATCAGGCTATTGACGAGAAGAAATTATTTCAGGCTGGCTAAGGAATATCTGTCTTCAAATGCGGATTAGGCCTAGTTGAATTAAAATCCCCATTTCTCAAGAGTTAAGCCCTAATCAGAAAAAGTGAATCTTCCATTGTCAAGGTCCTGCTTTCAGAGACGTAGCCCGGAACCGGCATTTCACTGAGTTCCAACCCTAAGATGTTCCTGTTGTGATCCACCTCCTATTACTGAATGTGGATGACAAAGGTGTGGAGAAAAATGAGCAGGGAACCATGAGGTTGGCTTATGCACTCCAAAGATTTCCAGCCACCAGGCCAGGGATTTAGCTCAGTGGTTCCACTGCCTGCCTCACAAGCACAAGGTCCTGAGTTCGATCTCTAGTACCAAAAAAAAAAAAAAAAAAAAAAGATTTCCAGCCACCGTAAAGAAGCAGTTAAAGGTCAGTATGAGGAGCAAGATCCAACAGCAAAGGCTGACAGGGCTACCAATGACCTCCGACAAGAGCCCTTACTTCTCTGAGCCACCTTACTGTGAAATAAAACAATCCCTCGGCCACTTCCACCCTCCAGAGATGTGGAGGGAATGAACGGTATTAAAAACAAACATATATGCTCTTGGTCTCTGGCAGACGGTGCTATCAGCATCTAAGATTCTGGAGACAATGACAGCAGGAACCAGCCTGGGCTGGAGGGTGGGTGTCTGGGATCCCAGTCCCGCACTGCCGCCACTGGGGCCTCTGCTGCTCTCTAGAAGGAGTACGGTGATCACAGAGACAGTGACAAGCCAGCTTGCTCTCCTCACCTTCCCATCTTTTACTCACTCCTTGCGCTGCCCGCTATCCTGCCCCAGGCAAATCTTCTCACCGTAATTAGCACTTAGGAGAGGAAAAGTGGCCCATCACTGCCAGGGACTCCTGTCCCATTGTGTTTTCCCAGTGGCCTCCAACCTTGCGCAGCTCCATGCAGCTCCCTAACACTGCAGATGAGAAAGCTCTGCTGAGGAAATGCCCTGCACCGCGTCCCGGGCAGGCTGATGCCCCTCTAAGCTACAAGATGGGCAGAACAGAACACAGTGACCACCAAGGTGCCCACAGTCCACCAGCTCAGGGACCCTGACTATGATGGCCCTAGTCCCAATTCTCAGCCTAGAAAGTTGTTAAAATCCACAGCTAAGACCAAAGCTCCAAACCAGGCTGACCACGTCCTTCCAGCAAGGTGGCCAGGAGTCAGAGGATCAAGGAGTGGCGGGAAGCTCAGTGTTAAGTAACGGGCTGCCTGACGGACCCATACTCCTTTTCCATGACAAAAGTCACCAACCTGCGTCCCAGTGGACCCCCCCAGCCGGAGCAGCGTGGACCTACCGAGGGCCTGCCGGGCCTCACTGCAGAACCTCTGTGGGGCCTGGAGCTTTGCTGGCAGCTGCTGGGTCTTCCGGAGCCTGCAGAAGAGCCGCTGCAGACGGGCAGCGAACGGCCTGAAGCAGGTGGCTGCCACCTCCTCATCCTGGCCCTCAGTCATCCCGCCTGAAGATCAATAGCTCTTCTCTAGGCCTGGTGTCAGGGCCGGGGGCCAAGCAGGGGATGGTGGGCCCAGGGAGGGACCCAGGCCTCCTGTACCCCAGATGGGCCCCTGGGACCATGGGCTCCAGCAGCTGCACACACTGACCCACACCACCTCCTTCACGGTGAGGTCCTTTCCCTCCGCCTCCCCAGTGGAAAGCTTTCTATTCTTGGGGCTTTTAGCTTGATAAGATAACAATGCCCCCACCAACCGGCTGCAGGAGGGAGCCTCCCTGAGCCTCATTTCCCAGGCATGCCTGGGAGTCTGAAAATCAATGTCGCCAAAGTTTGAACGGATGACAGGAGTGACCGTTTACCTCACACCTCGGGCCAAGCCAGGGAGCTTGTTAATGGATTTCTTCAGGGTTGCTGGGTTAACAATGCTGTGCCAGCTGTGTAGGCTCCTTGGGGACAACCTGGGGCTGATGTGCTCCTCCCTGCAGGCCAAGGAGGGTCCATAGGAAGCCTTGTGGCTCTGAGAGCATGAGAACATTTATCTAAGACCAGACACCTGAGCAGAGGAGGGGGAGGGCAAAGGCGGTGACCCGGTGGCCAAGTTGAAAACCTCAGCCTCTCAAGAAAAGGGCAGAAGGCTTGTCCTCTTGCCCTAAAATGTGTCCCTCACGCTGGTCCAAAAGTAGCCAAGTTCCTGGAAGCCCCAATGCCCAGGCCAAGGCACCTCAGGCACCAGGAGATGCCCTCTCCCAGGCTCACCCAGAGATCCTGGCCTCACCTGCCGGTGGCCCTCAGAGGAGGGACACTTGTCCTTTAGCCAGAGGAAGCGAAACTGCACCTGCACAGCTGTGGAATCCCTGGCCGAGCAGGACACAACACCTGTGCTGTGGTCAGCAGCTGGCAGCCCAGGGAGCCGGCACTTCCAAGTTCAGCAACGAGTTACCTGTTCTGCATGCAGCCACCAGCTCTGGCTCAGCTCCTGTGCCCTTACTTTCCCACCCGAAGCCCTGCCTTGGCCCTACTTAAAATGTTGGCTGCCGTCCTCCACAGAGGCTCCGTCACCTGGCCTCCTCCCAGGAATCTGGCCAGGTGGTGCTGTCCAGGCCACTGCGTCTTCCAGGGGCCTCAGCCCTGGGTACAGCAGCGATCTCGCCGCACTGTTCACAGCTCACTTATTCAATACGGAAACTCTCCATTGCCACCCTTCCTCAGGCCTGGACACTGATTCTCCCTGCTGCTTTGTGGGGAGGCTGGGGTGCCTTTGTTCTTTGTGGACAGGGGTGCTTTCATTTACTGAGCACCTGCTACACCTGAAGAGGGTCCTAAGGGAGCCCAGGTCGCAAAATGACACTTGAGATCACCAAGCAGAGGATGGGAGCAAGGCTCCCTGCCTCAACCCCACCTGGCCCTGGCATCCGAGATGGCCCAGGGGGTCCAGGAACCCCTGTGTGGCTGGGCACAGGCAGGGTGGCACTCCCAGTGCAGCTCCAAGAGGGACACACGCGCTGGGGAATTTTCAAATATGAGCAATGGGGTAGATCCCTTCCGAATGCCCCATTTGGGCTTAAGGGCCTTGTTTCTCTTTTCTCTTCCACACAGAGCTGTACTTTATTTTATTTCTTTGTGAATTCATTTTTGGAGTGCTGGGGGTTGAGCCCAGGGTCTCAGGCAGGCTCCCACTGAGCTACAGAGCTGCCCTACAGAGCTGAGTTTTAACAGTTAAGCCATTGGGAAAGGCACCAGAAAAGAACTGGCAAGGACTGGTTCTGGGGCTCTGGGAGGTTGTAGAATGCTCATTCCTAATCCTTCAGAAGCTAGATAGATGCTGACTAGGGATGGTCGGGGAGGAGCACCCACTCCCCGGTGGCAGGGGTGTCTGCCATGACCTCTGTATCCCCTTCATTGAAGCACTGAGCCCACGACCTCCAAGTTAATGGGAAGTCCGGCAACAGCCAGTGGAATTTGAAGCAACAGCCCTCACCATCTTCAGGCCTGGGGGTGCAGTAGATTCTCACATGAAACAGCCCATTTATATAACGCTTCCCCCAGGTTGCTTTTTAAAAACACTCTGCACTAGACCAGACCTTCACTGACAGCATCTGCAATCCTTCCTCTTGAACTCTCCAGTTACAGCCGGAATCTGCTGTCCCATTTAAACAGTAAGGCATTGCTGAAGTTTTTTGAATTTTTAGTACTTTCCTCCTTGCAGAAAGAATATAATTGTTTCAACAGAAACCACTGAACCTCCGACTTCCATTCACCTTGGATGAGAACGACAGCCTCCTCCAAGTGCATAAGGAAAGTGAGTGATGGGGCCTGGCCCCAAATGTGATCCTGGCCAGAGGACTACTCGTAGTTGTGGGGAGCTGAGGGCGCCTAGATTTCCTGTTTCCCAGGGGCTACCCCACTCCCTGGGAACTGAGGTCCCAGGCGCGGACTCGAATTTACCTTGAGTCCCTGTCCAACCCTTCCTCACCGCAGTTGTCCCCTCTAGGACACTTGTGGGTCACAGCAGGAAGGAAATGTGGGGTACAGAGAGAACTACCTGCATTTCCACGCCCAGCGCCTGCGCTCATTCGACACCAATGGACCCTGGGAGTGGGGGAGCAGGGTTTAGGAAAAGTTCACCCTTTGTTTAAAAATTTCATGATTTTGGGCTGGGGATTAAGCTCAGTGGTGCCCTTGCCTGCCTCGCAAGTGCAAGGACTGGAGTTTGATCCCCAGTACCAAAAAAAAAATCATGATTTGCACATCCGGAGACCAACTTAGAAACTGAAGGCTGAAAACAAGCAGGGTAGAGCCAGTTCTCAGTTACCCAGACACCATCAGATTCTCCAGTTTAGGTTGGACACGGCTCACCCACCCCTTGGATCAGCCTCCTTTTTTCTGTGTTATCGTTGTCGTTATTACCGGACCTTCCAGCATTCACTGGCAGAAAGCAGGCAGATGAATCAGGCAATCAACGAGCTTGCGTGCCCAACGATGTTAGCTCATAAGGCAAAATTCTAGGTTGGATTCTGGTGCTGATTTGAGACCAATGATCTGATTTGACTTCCCTGAACACTCTCTTCTCCTCTATGAGCTGGGCGTGATTCAGCATTTTTCCTCCCCCTGCAAGGGAACTGCAGGGCTCAACAGAGACAAGGCACGTGGAGGTGCTGTAGATATACAGGCAGGCGCAATAAAACTTCTCTCTGCTCTCCCACTTCTTGCCCATTCCCACCTGTTCTTACCCCACTTTAGCAGGTTCACAGAACATCAATTTGTATCTCCAGCAAACTCAACAATAGTCCTTTCCCAGACCCAGAATCCAGCAGAAACAAAACATGAAAGGATTTTTTTTTAAAAAAGAACTACAAACAGCATCACTCCTTTCAGGTGTGACTTTCATGTCCCTCATCGGTCTGGTGTTTTTCAAGGTCCAGGTAAGCCAAGTTTTCACTCTCCAGCAACCTCGGCCAATGGCCATTGCAGACCTGCGCTACAACCTGCCGGACCTGGAAATGCACTTGGGCAAGACACAGGTGGCAGAGGGACCGGGGATCCTCACTGAAGAGTAAACTTGACCCAGGCGAGTGTCACACCTGCCACAGCCCGCCTCCCAGTGACACACAAGAATGAAGACCGGACATGATCCCCTCTCACAAACCCTCTGCACAAGGCCATCCGTGCTTTCTCCCCTAATGCCCTCAAGTGGGGTCAGGGCAGTTGGCATAGGCAGGAAAATCCAAAAAAACCTGGGACCTGCTTCAGCTCCCAGGGGTCACCAGACCCCTCAGGTGAGATGAGTCCTTCTCCTCCGGACGCTGGGCACAAGGTACAAGGCCAGGAGGGACCCATCCCTCCCCTCCTTCCTCTCCTTAAGGCCAGGAAAAGACCTAAGCCTCACAGATCTCCCTGTGGTGTCTCTCTCGTGAACCTGCGCTACCCCAGGAAGCAGAGGCTAGGACAGATGCACTATGGACTTGTGGGCCACTGCAGCCAATGGCCATACCATGGAGAGGGCTTGGGGTCCACCCACCAGGTGCTGCCGAGTCTGCGCAGCACAGTGTGTAAGTGACTCAGAGAAAACCTAAATATCACCTCCCCAGCTCAGAGGTAAGGCGTCTTGACCTTGGGGTGGGTACTGATGCCTGTTCCCCAGCACTGATTTTATCCCATTAAACCAGTGCCTCCAGGGAGCAGAGCTGTCTGTACTGCCTGACATCACCTCAGACTCCGCCTTCTTCCCCTAAGCCCGCTCCCCTCCCATCCTGGGCTCCTACCCGGAACATGTGGAAAGAAGCTTGCCAGAACTCCTGGACAAAAAGCTGAAAGTGACTAAATGCAAAACCATCTTCCCAGCAACAGCCACTGCCAGCACTTCCTGGCCCAGCCAGGGGACAGCCAGACAGAGCTCTGCAGGAAGGGTGGGTGGCCCGAGCCAGCAAACAGGCCGGGCTTGGGCACCCGCAGTAGCACAGGCCTGGATCCGCAAGGTGGGACAAGCAACCCGCACTGCTGGGGCTGTGCTGACTGCAGCACTGGAGCGTGCACATGCTTCACACACTCACAAATACTCAGCCACCGGAGAGAATCCGCCCCCTGCCATCCCAGGAATGCAAACAGGAAGGGTGTCTGATGGGGCCGGGGTGTGTTTACAGGTTCCTCCCAGCCTTAATAACACCTCGGCAGCACAGGAGTGGCCAGCAGCTGCCCTCCACCCAGACACCGAGGAGGGGTAGGTGTGGGAAACCAGAGACGCCCGTGGGAGAGCCACTGGAGTACCAGTGGGGCCCACCCATGGCTGTGCCACACCAGTGGCCTGACACTCAGATGCTAGGTGTGGAGCCCAGGGGCAAAGTGGCTTGAGGGCGTGAGACAGCCCCAGGGCCTTGAGGGCCTGTCAGAATGAGCCCTCCTCGAGAGGTTCCAACCTTTCTGCTGCCCTGAGCAAGGTGGACAGGCCAGTCCTGGACACATGAGATCTCAGCAGATGCACCTGGAAGGTGTCTGACCTCCCGAAGCTATTCCAAGCATGACTGCAGCAGCAAGCAGGAAGTTGCCTGGGCTCTTCAGAAGAAAGGCACTACTGACATGGGAAGAATTCTCCTGGGCTCCTGAGATGCAGGCTGGGCCAGGCACGAGTCGGACTGTGCACATTCACAGAGGAGACGGCTCCCTGCGGGACGAATCCACTCCTGCAGCCCGGCTGGGCCCTGACTCCGCTGTCACTCAGGGCCTCCCTGCCAGGCTTGGCACGGGCTGGCTCAACAGTACATTCGGAGCGGGCTCGGGGAAAGAGAATTCCAGCCTGAGCCACAGTGCTCAGGGGCAATGTCAATTCACTTCCACCTAATAACGCTGCAGGATCAGCAGGCACACACACGTGCTCATTACCAAGTCTAATTAGGCTGGCAGACAAGTGGCATTAATCATTTTTGACTGTACCTGGGATTCAAGCCCCCCATACTCCATAATCAGATAATTTCACGCTCTGATGAATAGGGGGAGAAACGAAGCCCACATTTAATCCTTTTCACTTTCATCTTCTGAGAAGACAGGAACTGGGAGAGGAAAACACAGGGGGTGCAGCTTGAGGGGCTCCAAAGGCCTCTGGAAAGTGTTCTATGTGCCCTAAAACGCCTCCCCGTGGGACCTTCCCCGTTAGAGCCAGGGAGAGGGAAAGACTGGGGTGGGGGACTCTATCTACAACAACAAAGCGTCCGTTTTAGGGCTCAATTTTCCCAGCCTCCAAAAACCTGGGTGTAAATCAACAAAAGTACAAGCCACACACTTCAGTACTGCGTGAGCTGAACAAATGCCTTCCAAGTGCCCAAGGCAAACAAAGGGCACTTTCCGAGATGCCTGGGTGAAGGCCTTTCTCTGCTGCAGGCAGAGTAGAGTCAGCACCCCAGTGGTCTATGTGAGTGAAGAACCCACAGGAGGGCGTGGGCCCGCGGGGTCACTGGGCATCACACGGGTGCTTCCAGCCCTCAGAATCAAGCTAAACGCAGCCACTGCTGCAGAGGCGAGAGCTAGAGGTCAGAGGCCGGCCATGCTCCGTAAGAAAAGTCTCCATGGCAAGCACCACAACTACAGTCTGCCCTGGGCAGGGGAAGTGAGGGTGATGAGCCCCAGAGCCCCCTGTCAACCCCATCACTCAACACCCCACCCCCAACCTCCCCTGAGATACTCCGGGTCCAGGAACAGAGGCCGGTGAGGCTCGCTCACCAACAAGGTGCAGGGAGACCTCGGTGGATCCTCCCCGAGTCCATGCGCCGGAACTAGGTTTCTCCAACAGCCAGACCATTTGCTGGTTGAGCACAGCTCACACATCCACCACCAACAGAAAGAAAGGCCCCTTCTGTGAGCCTTCTACAGAAGGGACAGTCCCTGAGAATGGGGCCAAAGGGCAGCGGGTGAGTTTCTCAGGTTATTTGCTTCTGACCATTCCTTCCAGCAGTGACCACCATTCGCACCCAAAACACAAAGGTGCACTCACACAACCTCCCCCTCTCGTCTTTCTTTCTATACCTTTCCACCAGCCCTCGCCAGATTTCCTTCTCTAACCAGCAGGATTTCTTGAATTCTGAGAATTGTATTAATTCTGAACTTCGCTGTTAGCAAATTCAGCATTAACCAGAGCCCAGTTACAGACCTTGAAGTAGGGGAAACTTAAGTTAGGCAGGCAGAAGGTGCACAGGCAATTAATTCTCGAAAGCCTTTCATTTATAGGAAGCCCAGTTGCCAACATGGCTCCCACCCAGTGTCAGTCTCCCATGCAGACAGATGTCATGTATGTGCCCACTGCCCTTTCCAAGAACAGGGAGATTTAATAATACAAACAAGCCACCACCTTCAGCTACCACTCACTGAAGCGGGGCCTGGCACTGTGCTGGGTGTAGCCAATACAGAGAAGCGGCCGCTGTCTCTGTGAGTCCCTCAGCCAGGCAGAGAAGGGTCTCAGCCCCTGGCATTTGGTGAGGATGCTGCAGCCGCCGCAGGACGCTGGGCAGGTGTCCAGCGCTAGAGGTCACTTACTACCCGAACGTCCTGGGTGTCCGAGGCTTTGCCCCTGACTTTGCCACTGAGCACAGCAACCAGGCAGTCAGAAAGTGGCGCTGCTCGGAAAAGCGATCTCCGGAGGCATCGTGAGCCTGCCCTAGCACCGAATTCATTCGTACTGCATTCTCCCAGGCGCTACTCAAAGTGCTTTACACCCACGAATCAGTCCATTTCATTCTCACATGAACATGACGAAGCAGGCAAGATTATTATCCCCACTTTTTAAGCAAGGAAATGGAACACAGAGATGCAGGGTCACACAGAGAGTAAGTGACCGTCAGGACTTGAACTCGGGACTCTGGCTCTGGACTTCACTCTCATCAACACACAGTATTGTCTCTTACAGGTGCATTTCAAAGTGAAGACAAACAAATCAACCCCATCATGGAACTAGACCTTCAACCTCGAGCAAGATGCTCAACCCTACCAGCTGAACTCGCCCATCAGAATATTTCTCAACTCCTCCCAGCCAGTCACAGGCTCCCAATTAGTTAAGTATTAATAGCAACAAACAGAAACTCCTCTCTGTAGCCCCTTGATTCCAGCTCTGCTTCCTCTCTGGCCTTCAGGCATTCCCTATAACACACAGTTGGTGTTTAATCAACTATGTGGGGGGCATGGGAGCCCAAGAAATCAGAAAGACTTCACCAGTCACACACAGTCACAGGTACCTGTCTTCCTGCCACGAGCAGCAAAGGCTCAAGCCAGGGGAAAAGAGAGTTCTAACACGATGTGAGGGTTAAGCAGGGAAGCAATTCTAACATGATGTGAAAATACCTTAATGTAATCCCCGTGTGTCACAGGGATGCACATACAAATACATCATGGTAATCAAACAACAATCATAAAACTATGTGCAAAATGTCAACAATCAGTATGGTCCCCAAAAGTCTAAGTAAGTACAGACAAGAATGCCACTGAAGCAGATTTCTTGGGATTCTCGGACCATAAAACCCATTACAGCGAGGATCCTGCCTCACTCCCTGAGCAGTAAAACGCCCCCAGGACCTTGAGAGGTGACAGCTGCCAGTGTATCTGGGTTGCATTTGATTTTTCAGTTGGGTCAGAGGCACTGAGCATGTGACAGCCACCCTTCCACACCCGGCACACACCTCTCCACAGCTTCTGCTCCTTCCTCCTTAACTGGCTCCTGAACTGGAAGTTCTAGTGGCAGAAAGGACAGCACCCACGTTCCCCTCCAAGTCTCTTCCACTGGACCCTGGCTAGAGCCTGAGCTCTCCTGCCTGCAGGCAGCCAGCTGCAGTGGGAGGCGCGAAGAGGCCCTGGGTTTCTCTTCCTTGGAAAGGAAGCCCTGCCCACGGGCAGGGCCGGAGCGGCTGCTGTCCAGCGCTGCAGTGGTGGGGAGATGCAGAGCTGCAGCAGGGGGAAGGGCCTCTGCAGAAACGATGCAAACCACAGGCTGTGCCGCCCTCTGGCCTTGTGCTTCGGATATTTAAAACATCTACATGCACACATGGCTACGGATACCCTCTGCCAATCTGGCTAGTGCAAGGCGGTGGGCAGACACCTATTAAAGGAATACACGTACCTAACGGTAGGAGGAGAATAACGAACGCCAGGGAGACTGCAGATTTGCTCAGAAAATCTCCACACTGGGAGCCGGTGGTTTACAGGAAGGGTCAGGAAGAGCCTGGCTTGGGGGGGGGGGGCGGGGGGGAACGGGACTAGAGGAGTTCAGAGAGCCCCGCGGGAGCTGGGGCGCCTTGGAGCCGGAGGAAGGTGTGCGGGAATTGAGGTGAGGGAGAGGGGGCAGGGCCCACACCCCAACACCGCGGTAGAGCCCAAAGGTTTGAGGGGCCACAAGAGGAGGGTATTGGGGTGCAGGCCCCGGGTGACCTCCGCCTCTTCATCTTCACAGCCTGTTTCCATCCGAAGCCTAACTAGGTCTCCTCCCTGTCCCAGTGGAGAGGAGGGGGTTCAGCTTTGCGCCACAGGCGGATGAAAAGGCCATTTCTCCATTAATTCTAATGAGCAAGGGTCAAATAGTCGGCTCAGTGTCAGTCTCAGGGCCCACTTCCAAGAACTTACAACCGAAGCAGGAGGTTGCGCGGGAGGCAGCTGAATGACCTTGCGTCCAGCCACCAGCGCAGCCCACTAGCGAGCGAGCGTGCGCGCCTGCGGGTGGGGGCAGGTCGGGCCAAGCCACGCACCTGCAATCGTCAGTCACACATACGCGTCCCGCAGGGCCCGTCACTGAAGGACCCAGGCAGGGGCCGGAGCGGCGTCTGCAGGGGCTGCGCGCTCCAAGTTCGCGCCTCCCGGGGACGTGGAGGGCGAGGCCCCCGCCCCTCGCCCCTCGCCCTTCCCAGCTTCCGCCCCCTCGCACTCACTGGCGCAGCGCAGCACCGGCCGCAGCACCTCGCGCCCGCACAGGTCGCACCAGCCGGGGCCGCCCCGCAGCGCCAGTTCCGCGAAGCGGTGGCCCTCGCCTCGCTCCGCCGGCACGCGGGGATCCTGCGGCTGCTCGAAGATGCTCCGCACGTCGCGGGGCCGGGGCGCTCCAGGCCGCCGCCGCAGTCTCTGCTGCCGCCCGGGCCGGAGAGGGCGCGCGGGTCGCGGGGCTCGGGGCTGCGACTGGGGGTCCCCCCGGGCAGCCTGGCGGTCGCCGCGCCCCTCGTGCGCCCCAGGCGCGGTGGAGAGGGCCGCGGGGACACAGCGGCGCGAGGAGCGCCCGGAGGGCGGCGGCGGCTCCGGGCCGCTCAGGCTCTGCAGATAACGCGGCGGCTCGGAGTCCAAGAGCAGCGCGTAGGGGCGCTGCCCGATGGCCGGGGACGCCATGGCCATGCCCGGCTGGCGGCTGCGGCTCCTCCCGAGCCCGCCTGGAGAAGGGGCGGCCCCAGACCAGCAGGCCTTTAAAGGGGCCGCAGCCCAAGGGGCGGGGCGGGGCGGGGCGGGGAGACTCCGGAGAGGCGGGGAGGGCGACTGCCGACGACCCACGGCCCACGGCCCGGGCTGGCAGTGGGCGGGCCGGCGCGAGTGCGGATCTGGGGGCGTCTTCAGGAGCAAAGAGCCCATTGGGGCGCTGAGGATTCCGCATAGAAAGGCTCCAAACAACGCAACTCCGAGGCGCCTGCTCTGCAGGGCCCCTCCCCTCCCCAGACCTTCGCGCACCCCAGCACACCCAGGGGAGGGCCGGAGGGGAGGGCTTGGGACCTGGCTGCGCACGGGGCCTTTGCAGGGTCCACGGCCTGGTCCCTGCCTTGGGTGGTGCTGTGCTCAGGCGTTTGCTCGCCCATTCCTGCTGTCCCTCCGGGCCGAGCCCTGCGTGGGTCGGAAATGCCCCTATTGCGCTTGGGCTGCAGCGCCGAGTCGCGTGACGCGGGGGACGCTTCGGAGGCGACCTCGGGGAGCAGCCTGCAGCGCCCACAGCGCAGTCCTCGTGTGCAGCCTTTTCCGCGGGTCGGATTTCCCCTCCCTTAGGGTATTCCTCTTTCCCGGAAGGCTGAGCGATGGTGATGAAGGTCTCGGAGAAGCCCCCCCCCCCCCGCCCCGCATGGGCTGGCGAGCTTTGCCTCCTAAGCCAACCCTCCTGCCCCTTAGCTGCGCCGGAAAGGCCAGCCCCCTGTGTACCTGCTTCGGTGGATTCACCTGCGGGACTCAAAAAGCCCTTTCCTGCCTCCGCGGGACCCACTTCCTTAGGCTCTGCTCTCACAATCTTCCAACAGAACCAGGCATTTTCTTTGTGCCCTGGGTCCCTCAAATTATGTAGCAGGTCGTGAGCATCTCATGGATGGGGAAGCTGGCCGAACTGGGCTCCTGGGTCTGTTGAACCTGTTAAGGACCAGCAATGACCCGGCCAAGGCCCACTCCAGCCCCATTTTAACTGTGAACTGGACTGGGAGCGGGGAGGCCAGTAGCTGCTGCTGTGGTACTTTACACACACACACACACACACACACACACACACACACAATGTTCACACGTTTCCTCTTAAAACAGGGTTTGATTGGGTTGACTTAGCAGAAGTCACCTGAGCCAGCTGAGAATACAGTCCCCTATCTGAAGGTCCTGCTTCCTGGTTTCAGCCAAACAATGATTGAAAATATCTTGAAAAACAATTAGGCCTGTAACTGAACAGGTGCCCGAATTCTTCCTCATGCTTATTCCCATAAACAATGGGAATGTAACTATTTCCCATATAACTATTTACCTACATGTCCATCGTACTAGGTATGTAAGTGACCCAGTGCCCAGGTTACATGCAAACACTACGCATTTGATAGGGGACTTCAGCATCTGTGGGTTTGGGTATGGGGAGTTGGGACTAATCCCCCACCTCTGCCCAACCTCCTGAATGTGGAGGGAGGACTGCAGCCTGAATTCCTCTAGACCTGAGTCTCCCCATTACTCCCAGGCCAGAAGCGGCTCTCCCCCTATTGTCTGGTAGGGGAATTCTCACTTTTGCTTTTTATTTTTCCCCTCGGAGGTAATTTCTAGGTCATTCCTAAAATTCTAGAGTCCAGGGGTCAGGGAATTCCCAGCTCTGTTCCATGGCTTTGCCCTCAGAGTGGTCTTCCTTTCAGACTTGTGGTCTCACCCGATGAGGTTGTTCCCAGGGGCTGGGGAGGATGCCTGGGGCCTGCACCACAGTCTCCAAACAGAAGGGGCTGACCTGGGGAAGCTCCACGCAGCGCCTCTGCTCCATTCCTCCTCCTTTCCTCCCTCTCCCTCCCTGTGGTCCTCAGACCGTGCCATGTGACACAGTCACCTGGAGAACTTGTCAAAGCGCACCTTCCTGGGCTCCACCTCCGGGTTTCAGAGTCAGCTCTGGGGCTGGGAATTGTGGTTTTGCATTTTTAGCAAGTTCTCAGGCTGTTGGTCTTGCTACCCAAGAGGCGCACTTTGAGAACCACTCTGTTCCGTTCCTACAGAGCTGGTGAACTTCAGTGGGAAACAGCTGGGAAAACCCAACAGGGGCCGTTCCTCAGGGCTTTCTGCTCCATGTGCAAGAGAGAAAGTGCATTTGGTTCCTATGCCTCTCATTCTCACTGCTCCCAAGTTTTTTGCAGCCAGTTCTCTGGGCCCTGTTGCTGGACCCTGTGCTGCAGGTTGCTGTCCGCACCCCATTTTCCACCCATCTCCAGGAGGCCTGCAAGCCCTTAGGAAATCACTCCCTGTGTGCTGGGTGAGCCCAGGGCTGGGCCTGGCTTGAGCTTGGGGTTCTGGGACAGAGCACAGCACTGGAAGCTCAGTTTTGAGTCATTCGGGGGATGACTGCCAATGATCAGCGCCCCGGATTCCCTGGACAGAGAGGCCTGTGGGAGGGGCGCCACGGTGCTGTCCGGATCCCTGCTCTCTGAGCAGCACAGAGGTGCTCGCTGGTTTCTGTCTTCCTGCTGCAGCTCTGTTAGGCCCAGGGGCCATAGCTGCTCACAGCACTGAATGGGGGAGGAGGTGCAGAGCCAGAGCCCTGCATTCGGCATCTGGGGTGGGAGCAGGATGTGAATGGAGGTAATATAACTTCATGTAACAAGCCGGAAAGTTCCTCAAGTTTATCTTAAGGTTCATCTCCCTGAGCCAAGAAACTGAGGTCAGGGGAGAGAGTTGCTCCCCTAAACTCAAAGGAGGCTCCCTGCGTGGGACCAGCCCCTTTGGATGCTATTTTGCCCGTTCCCTCTTCCTCAGCATCCCTCCCAACACACACACACACACACACACACACACGGAGCTCTCCCCCCTTCAGCCGGAAGGAAGTGCTGAGAAAACCTCTCGTCCCCTGCAGGCCAGAACACTGGTGCCAGACTTGACAATTACTGGGAGCACCCAGGCCGCATGGGTAAGACTGCAGCGGCTATGGGAGTGTCCCCCTCGGTAGCAGATCCTCTTGGCCCAGGGCTGTTGGCTTTTTTCTGACTCACTGAAGCACAGTGGGCATGCTGCTTTTCTTTTTGACCACGGGGAAGAATGATGACATGGAATTTGTGGCCAGCGTGAGGTCACTTCAGAGGTGGTCCCAGAGCATGTTGGTCTCCCTACCGGGTGGGTTATTTCCAGGCCGTCCCTCCACCTCCCTTCCTTGCCCTCTCTGTAAGGAAAAAGGAAGAACAGAACATGGCCTGATTTTTTTTGAAGGGGAAGCTTTTGGTCTTGTTTGGCTTTGAGGCATTTGAGATTGGCTGAGATCCCCAAAGCTTTTAGGGAGCCCTGGAGACCCTGAGGATGTACAACTGCAGAATTAGAATTACTGCATCGGTCAGGACAAGTTGGATTACGCTGCAGTAATGAACAAGGTCCGAATCTCAGTGGCTTTCAGTAACAAAGAGGTTTCCTTGCTCCACTGCATGTCCTGTGCAGGGTGGCAGGGCCACATTGCTCATCAGAGTCACTCAGGGACCCGGGCTGGTGGCAGAACCATCCTATCTAACCTGGCCAGTCACTGTGCCAGAGGGAGATCCAGAAAGCAGGAGAACCTCCCGTTAACATTTCAAATGCTCAGTCACCTCCAGTCAGGACTGGCCAGGGCCAGTTACATTGCTCACTCCCTGCCCCAGCCAGAGGTGCAGTCCCACCTTGCCATCAGGTTGAGAGAAGAGCTGGAGACGCTTGGCACTAAGGGCCACTGCAGTGTTCACAGGCATGGAGCAGTAACTCACTGAGCCAGCCAGTGCCAGCATGGGCACCACAGGTACAGCAAGGAAACAGACAGGTTCCGGAAGCTCCTGTTCTACGGGAGAGCCACATGACAAGCAAACAGGTGTCGCATGTCGGTCAGGTCGTAAGTACTTTGATGATACGTAAAGCACATGAAAGGGGTAGAAAGTGACAGGGGCTACTTCCAGCCTTTTGCACAGCCAGGAAAGGCCATGCTAAATGTGGTGCCAGCGTTTAGGCATTTAGCCCAGAGTGAGTGGAGTAGGTCCTTTGTCCGAGCAGGAGAGTCCTAGACTGAGAGCGCACTGGGCCCTGCAGCCCTACCCTTCCCAAACACTGTGTACACGAGGGTGCAGAACACGCCTTCCCAGGCCCTGCTGTGCAGTGTGTGCACTGCGAGACTGTGACAAATGCTTTTGGGAATTAAAACGTGCCTGTAAAAGTCCCCCTGGAGACGTGAAGTGGCTGGGCTTGCTGATGTACAGATGAGAAAACTGAAGGCTCACAGAAGCCGTGTGACTGCCCAGCAGCGTCACTCGCTCTGATCCTTGAATTTGCCTCCAGGCTGCCCGGCCAGTTCAGGGGAGCAGGCAGTGCTCTGAGCCTCTGATCCGACTCATGGCTGTAGTGTGAAGGCACAGCAAGACCTTTTCCCAGTTTCCTGTCCCGCTCTGCTCTCCAGGTCTGGCCCAAAGGCCAGGCCCTCCTCAGAGCTTTCCTGGAGTCACTCGATGAACTGGTCACCGCTTCTTCTGGGCCCGCAGATCCCTGCGGCTATTTATGTGAGTCACATCTTCCTGACCCTCGGCAAATAGGAGGTGCAAGGTTAATGAAACCAAGTCAGCTGTGGGCTCGAGACCAGTGCCTAGTCTAGCACGTAACTGTCACTGTTCCTGCCAGCCATGGTCCCAGCGCCCCGAGCGGCACAGTGAGAATGAAGAGGGAAGAGTGGTGCCGGGGGCCCACGGTGACTCCTGCACATCCCTAAGGCGAGCACTGGTGGGCTAAGGGCCAGCTGAGCACCACTTGCTCTCAGGCAGGTGGACTTTCTGTGTCTCCCACCTCGGGTGATCCGGGACTCTCCCGGGTCCTTGACCGTACTGGGGTAAGAAGGGCAGATGGGAAGGGAAGGCGAGCAGGGGTAGGGACTCCTGAGAACTGTCGCCCTGCAGGGTGGGGTGGGGTGGGGTGGGGACTGTCTTCCATCAGTCTAGTGGCGCCTGCTCCATCTGATTTCAAGTACGGAATTTTCCCATCTCGGCCACTCTGCCAAGCTTAGGATAAGACTGGTTTGTGTATTGTGCATGTGCGCACTCATGTGTTTTCTTTCCGAGTTGGGAAAACTCAGATATTCCAGGCAGCTTTGTCAGCAGCTTTTATCCCTCAGCCAGAGGGGAGCCTGCAAGCCATAGCCGCTTAATTCCAGCCAAAGCTGGAGCTGGCCCAGAGCTCTGCCAAGAAGCCAGGACTGGGTGAGGGGCGGCAGCGATGAAGACGAAGCCAAGCAAAGCGACACAGCGGGTCCTCCTGCCGGCCCTGCCCCGCCCGCTCCCTCTGTCTCCTTGTTTGTTCTGCTCCCTCTCCTTCTTTCTCCCTTCCCCTACTCCCTGCTACTCCCATTTCCTCCTCCTTGCCCTCTGACTCTCCCCCCGGTTTTCCTCTCCTCCCTCCTGGCTCTCTGCTGGGGTGCAGGGAAGGGTCCATGCTGCTCCAAGTGACAGGAACTCCAACTTCCAAGGAGAAGAAAGCTCCTTCGGTCACCCTGGCCCAGTGCTGCCCACCTCCCAGGGGCTGTCTGACTAAGGATCCTTCATGAGACAGAGGCAAGAATTCACACCTTAAAAAAATGACAGAACCCCAAATGGCAGTTGCAGCCACCCTTGGAGGCTTGTGCTGAAGCAAGGCAGCCCCAGGGAAGCAAACTGTGGATCCCGAAGGAAACCCATCTTCTCTTTAGCATGGCTTCCCACCTCAGCTGTCTGGAGGGCTCGGCGGGGCTATCATATCCTTTTGCCCTTTGCAAACTCTGCCTCAAACTTTAGCTTGTGTAAGAGTTGACAGGGAAGCATCTTCGCAATGCAGATTCCTAGGCCACACCCTCACCGACTGGGTTCAGAGCTAGGTAGGACCCTGGAATCTGTGTTCTGAGTCAGGACACCAGTCTATGAGAAGAAGCTGTGGATTCTGAGAGGGAAATAGAGCTCTAGTCTGGCAGCACCAGGCCTCCCGAGTGGGCTGTACTTCCAGCAGGGACATCCTGTAGCCTTCAGACCCCTCTTTAGCTTGGACAAGTCTGTTCTGAGAGGAGGCTGGCATGGACCTGAAGGCCATGGACCTGAGCCTCTCACTGAGCTGACACCAGAACATCCGCCTCCCTGTCATCCTGCACTGGGGCTTCGGAAGCAAGAGGCAGGCAGGGAGAGAGTGTGCTGAGAACCAACACTGTGCTTTGGCACTTACGGAAGTAGCTATTCTTACCCACAGCGTTCCCTCCGCCGCAAGGCACCAAAGAGTGGCTACCTTTACATACTGTCGGACTTCACCTAAAACTGTCCTGGGCCCTCACCTTTAGTGTGGCACTAACCTCTTGCAGCCAGCTCCTCCCTTTCTGCAACACATTTCCTACTTCCTCTTACTCCCCAGGAATGCAGAAATACTTTGTCCCTCCCGATCCTGGGCCTCTGCTGGCCCCACTGCCAGGTGCCTTCCATGCCTTCTCGGCAACTCATCAGGGGCTCAATGGCCAAGATTCCAGTCTGGCGTCACTGCTCCCAGTCATGCCCTTCCCTCCCAGCCCGACCTAGGCACCCGGCCTTGACGGTGACTCCATATAGCCACCCAGCTGATCATTCCTGTCATAGCACCTGCTGCCAGGTAAGGCTGGAGTTCTCAGGCATGCCTGCTTCCTAGGTGTCGCCGTTGCTCTGTAGCTTAGCTCCCAGCCCTGGGCCTGGCTACTGCAGTGCTCAGTTCCATGGATGAACTGACGGGCTCTTTTCAGGAATCGCTCCAGGAAACAGAGGTCTTGAGGGGTCTTTGGACACCTGAGGATGGGTATTCTTGGTCATGGGCCTTAGGACACTTCCTCATTCCCTCCTGAGATGGAACCCGAAGTGCCGAGGTTCAGATCGGTGAAGCAGCTGAAGCCTTGGAGTTTGTCTCCCACATCCCATGGGCTCTGCTCATGAAGTCAGAGCCTGGCTCATTTCCCAGACATCTGTGTTTGGCTCTCAGGAACACCCTGACTCTCACAGAGCCCCACCAAACACAGGGGTCCAGAGTTACACAGCTGCCAGGGAAAGCCCACTGTGGACTTTTCTGCTGGGCCACAGATGAGCGGGAAGTGTCGGCCTCAACTTCACCCCAGCAGAGCAGACGAGGGGAGAGCCAGTGTCCAGGGTCCCTGAGATCCCAGAACCTGAACCCATGGCTTTAGTGCCCTGCTGGGACTGAGGCCCAGAGAACAAACAGGAAGCTCTTAGACCTGATCCAAGCAAGCAGCCTCCGGGAGCTCTGCCCTGGGTTGGAGCTGCTGGTCCTTCCTTCCATGGAGAAGCAGAGCTGGGTCTCTGCCTCCCCACTCTGCCCACAGGTCATGGGGTGTAGCTGCGGACCACATGGAGGCTGAGGTGGGCAGGAAGGGTCTCGGGGCTATGTGGAATCAAGCACAGGCTATCTGCAGGCTCCAGAGCACAAGGTGGGGCTTCCCACCCGTTCCTCTCCTCCCACCAGCACCCAGGCAGGGTGGGTGTCCAGCGCTCAGTAAAGGCGGGTGTGAGGGCAGGATCTATCTGCAGGGCATGACTGTTTGCCAGCATTTTTCGCAAATCAAAGTGCCTTCTGCAGGCAGCACTCTAGCTTTCAGACAAAATGAGGGAAGGCTTAAAATGACCCATAGCAGTCCTCAAACATTTAGCTCACAGTCTAGTTTGTGAACAGTGGTGGGGATGGGCAGAAGCAGCAGGTACTTAGACAGTGGATTGAGGGGTTTAAAATAAGACTAAACTTTCTGCATACCCAGCTCCCTAGAGAACAGGGAGCAAGAGGCCCTGCCTCGGGCTCTTCCCTGAAATCGGGGGCCCATTAAGGGGAAAGGCGGAGCCTGGGAGTTGCCACTCTGGCCCCATCTCCACAAGCCCCTCCTCAGAGATCCCCACCCAGCCCGCTCTCAGCCAGCGCCCAGCTGTGGGCCTCCCTGGCCTCTCAGACACAGCCCAGCAAGTACCACAGCGAGCAGACGAGCAGACACCGCATTGGCATTTATTCCGCCCAGGAGGTGCCCTCCGTTCTCTGCTCCGGGCTTGTTGGTGAAGCTGCCTGTGGATGCCCACCAGCTGCATCTCAGAGCTGAGTGGTGCCTCAGAGAGAGAGGGGGGGGGAACGGCTGAAGTGCTGCATCTGCCTCCACCCACCACAGCCTGGGGCGAGCGAGACCCAAGAACAAGACAGTGAGGCTGTCTGTCACCTGCCCTGAGCCTGGGACCCTCAGGAAGCACAGGAGGGGAAGACTGTTCGCTGCAGAACACCAAGGAAGGAAGACCCACAGGCCCGGGGAAGCCCCGGCCTCCCCTGCGGATCCGGATCCGTAGGGAATGTGGAGTGGCTGGGAGCTCAGCCAGCCTCAGCCCTCCAGGCCAGGTAAGGATGAGGCACACAGGCCAGGCCAGCAGCAGCTGCCCCGGTTCGTTGTGGGCCCTGAGAGCGACGGCCTGAGGCCCAGGCAGCGCCCTGTAATGCTGGGGACAGCTCCTGGCTATGCCAGGACGAAGGCAGTGGGCTGATGAGAGGGACCGCAACTCGCCCTGGGTTTTGTCCCACGGTGCAGGAGCGCAGTGTGCAACGTTTCTAATGCTTCCAGATGGCTGTGCACCCGAGAGGAGCGGGGCTCAGACATCAGCAGGAGCTGGGACTCCACTCAACCTGCACGGAGAAGACTGGTTAGCTCTGCCCATTCGGGAAGGAGCCTGCAGACTGCACCCCAGCCTCAGCCTCATCCGCATCCTGAGCGCCCAGTGTGTGGGTTCCAGGCTCTCCCACCCGTAACCCTCTGCCCCTCAGCTCCAACTGCGTGTTAAGAGTCACCCCGGGAGTTTATGACACCCCCAGCCCCTGCCCACACCCAGAGTGTCAGGAGCAAGACCCGGGCATGCATCCTTTCAGAAGCTCCTGGGGTGAGTCTTGGGAGGGAAAAGCAGGTCACATTGGTTCTTTTGGCTCTGTGACTGCAGATCTGAATAAGGAAGTGACAACTCACTAAAATAAAATTTTGCAAGGGGATGACATATCATAGCAAGAAAAATTTATGTGGCACTAAAATTGGAACTTCCTGACCAGAGGGTTGTTTTGGAAAGTCAGGAGCTTCAGAATCTCCTGTTGTGGATACTTAAGAAGGCTGAGTCTCAGCATTGTAGGAGACTCAGGGGAAGGACTGCAAGTTCAGGTTCAGGCCCACTCCTGCCCCCACCCCCAGGCACCCGGCCTGCCACACCCAATTTAACCCTGATGTTAGCAGCAGTAGGTTGCAATTAGTTCAGGGCCGACCAAGTCTCCCAGAGTTGCACAGGTAAGGAAGAGCCAGGATCCAGTTCCTGTTGGGATCTCTGCTACCTCTGCTACCTGGGCCCCTCGGCCCCACATGGGGACAGGGTGGACAGGATGACGGGATGCTGTGGTGGCATGGGCATGAGTGTGTGTGGCCACCCTTTATTCCGAGGTTATCTCTGGTGTTTGTGTGCTCTATGCAGCCTTCCTCCCTGTCAGATGTGCCCACCTGGTTTACAGGGGTGGCTGGCCAGTTTTCTCTTGTGACTTTTACAGGACACAGAGCCCAAAAGCCTTTGGGTGCTGCTCATTTCCACCCCCCAGAGGGGATGTGCTCAGGAGATGGCCAGAGTCCCCCTCACAGGCCCGTGCTGTGAGAGGTTGGGGAGCAGGACCCTGCAGGCCAGGGTGGCTCAGGCTGGGCAGCGAGGCTGCAGTCTGCGGGGCAGTTCACAGGAGCAGGAGCTGGGGGTGGAAGGGCCGTGGGGACTCTAGGAAGTGGCGGGGAACTCGGGCACAGCGTCCACCAGGGGCTGGACCTAGACCCCAGATGCAAATCCACCTACCCGCCTCGCGCTGGCTCTGACAGCCCTGAGGGTCGAGTTTCACAGACTAAGAAAACACCAGGTGTGTGAGCCCCAATGAGGCCGGAGGATCGCAAGTCAGAGCCCAGCTGGGCAACTTAGCGAGACTCTGTCTTGCAGTACAAAATTTAAAAAGGCCTGGAGATGTAGCTCAGTGTGAAGGCCTTGGGTTCAGTCCCCAGTGCCCATGAATGAATGAATGAACAAACGAAGGAGGATGACGTGAAACCCACAGCTCCTCCGCGCGGCGACTCACTCATGGACCAGGCCTGCGCCCATCGTGCTGGCTGCAAATGGACAGGTGCCTGCCAGCCCGCATGGGGGGCTGGGGACTCTGTACCCCGAGGCCACGGCTGGAGGCCCCAAGCTTCCCCACACAGCGGCCTCCTTACCGTTCGATGACGCGGTTGTTGTCCTGGAGATCAAAGGCCAGCAGCTTCACCTCCTCGCAGAGCTCCTGCATGCTGGTGGGCAGAGGCCAGAGAGGCAGCTGCGGCCCGCGTCCCATGGGGGGACCCAGCCTCCGGCCCATCCGGCAGCGTCCAGGCAAAGCAACTCGGCCCACGCCCAGCTCGCCTCCCGCTCCCAACACGCCCACACGCGCGCGCATGCACGCACGCAGCACGCACGCAGCACGCAGCGTGCACGCTCGCCCTCTCTGGCACTTACTGCGCGACCAGGTCTTTGGGAGCAGCGCTGGGGTGAGGAGACGGGTCGGATGGTGAGGCCTCGGCCCCCTTCGTCCTGTCCTGGAGGAGCCGCCGAAGGATCTGAAGCGAAGCCACACGCCGGTGAGGGATGCGCCAGCCTGTGCGCTGCTGCGTAGGCCACGCTGAGGAAGAGGGTAGCAGAACCGCCCGGCCTGCACCCCCGGAGTGGGACTGAAGGATCCAGCTGCCAGCTCGCCTTTGCGTCTAACCCACCCTCGCGTGACACGTCCTGAGCCACAGGCTCCGGAGAAGGGCTAGGGGACTCGGGCCTCTGACGGCAGGGAGCCGCTGCCTGCACTGTGCTGGGAGCCGAGCAGGCAGCCCCTCTGGGCCCGGTGACCCCTGCCCTTGCGGTGACCTTCAGGCTGAGAGTTCAGACGCGCCCCGTCCCCGCCTCGGGCCTGCTCATAGTCAGAGGCCTCCAACCCATGCGGACCGACTTGGGCTCGGTCAAGGCAGCTCTGTCCAGAGACAGGGAAGTGACTCCCACCCCACACGCAGGGCATCCGAGCCCCCCAGCCCCGGGGCCCTGCAGGCTCGAACCTCGCTCAGGTTCTCCTGGGCTCCCTGCGCTTCTGTGTTGCAGGTGGTCACAGACCAGCCGGCCAGGCGCAGCTGGTTCCGGGCCTTCTGCACCTCTCTGGAGAAGCGGGTGGAAGTCAGCTTGGAGCGGGACGTGGCTCTCAGGTCCCAGGGCCCCTGGCATTTGCCTCCCTCACTGTCCCTGCTCTCTGAGTGTGGCCCAGCTGTCAGCTGCCCGACATACAGAGGGGCGCTTGTCACTGGGGCTGTGTGTGAACGGGGATATTTGCGCTCAGCATGGAGAGCAAAGCAAGCCAGTAAAGCATGGTTGGTTCTCAACCCTGACTCCTCAGGGCTCACCCAGAGGAGCTGGGCCGGGATGAGGAGCCAGGCACAGGAGTTGTATCGTGAGGCGGGGCCATCACAGGCCCACAAGTCACACAGACTCGGAAACCGCCCTCTTCTCAGGAGGGGACGCGGGGGCTGCCCAAGAAGGAGCCCCCAAACTCCCGGAGGTACAGGTGTGAGAGGGTCTGCTGCAGGGCACCACCTGCCCGGCTCGACCGCCACTCGGAAGCCGGAAGCTGCTTGTCCTGCACTCGGGAGCCTTGGTCTCATCAGCAAGATGTCTCCACCACTGCCAGCCGGGCGGTGGGAAGAATCCAGAGTTGGGAGGCAGGTTTACCAGACAGGGTGCGGTCTGCTGCCTACTAGCTGTGAAACAGAAGAGGCCGGCAATCCAAGCCTCAGTTCCCTCGGCTGCCAAATGGGGTGGCGAGGTCATCTACTGTACAGAACGGTGCTGCAGACTGAATAAGCAAATCTGTGGAGATCACCCGGCAGATGCCTGGCTTACCAGGTACCCAGACCTGCACTGCCTGGCTCTTCCTCCTGCGCTGACCTCTCTCGCTGAGTCATCTGCAGCCTGGAAGGGCTGGGCCAGGCCCCGGGGGACCCGAGTTCAGGGCCAAGGGCCAGACCATTACCTCATCCACCTGCAGTGCGCGACCAAGGACGCCTGATACTTCTGCACACACTCTTCCTGGAACACCTGCAGGAGCCTCTTGGCTAAATGGCTGAAATTCACCCTGGAGGGACAGAGAAGCGTGGCTCAGAAGAAGGGCTGAGTGGCTATGGCCAGCCACACACTGCCTAGCGTCTTTCTGTCCCCACTGCCACCTGGTGCAGCACAAGTACCCAGCGCCTGGCTCCAGCACGGGGATGGTCTCTGAGGAGGGAGGAGACAGAGGCCACATTGGGACCCAGAAGGCTGGAGGGTGGCAAAGCAGATGGATCAACAAGGGGACACGGAAGGATGACAGAGGGCCCTGGAGAATGCATGTGACCTAGGGTGGGTCCCTGGGGAGAAGGACAGGCAGCTGGAGAAGCACGCGTGTATGCACCTGTGTGTTGCACTGGAGGTGGGTGGAGGCCCGAGAAGCCTCCCTCTGACTCGGCTGTGCAGCTCCCCTCCCCTTCTGCTGGCCCCCAGGCCACTGCCCAGCCCCCCTTCCATGCCCCACCCGCCAGTGGACCTTACTCACTTATCCAGCTTGTGGATCTGCTCCTCATTGTAGCCGAGCCCTGAAGGAAACAGTCGGGAATGACATCACCTGCGGACTCTGTCCAGCACATGGGTGCCACAGAGCAGGGACAGTTACACGGACACATGGACGCAGCCCAGCTTCATGGGAGCTCGAAGCCCAGGGAGCCAGGAAGGGCACGAGTGGAGCCTTCAGGGAAAGTGCCACAGGCTCTCAAGGAAGGTGACCTACATGTGGGTGGGAGCGGGACGAGTGGGCCCTGACGGATGCGTGGTCACCTGTGGTCCCTCGCCCAGCACTCACAAGTGGCCAGTGTCTGCAGCCGGCTGGTCCCAGTGCTGCAGACTGGACACAGCCAGAGGGCTCTGCAGCGACGAGCTGGAAAAGCCAGGCCACCACCCAGACTACCCCTCTGTGCCCCGCCGCTTTGCCAGAAGGTTGCCGGAAGGGGCATTTCTGCCAGACAGGTGCAGTTTTGCACGTGCCCGCCTCCTCAAGGGCCCTAAGGCTCCTGAGCTGGGAGGTGCTGCCCCCTGCTGGGCTTTGAGGGAATGGCCCTCCCGGGTGGTAGCAGCGGCAAGACGAGGTGGCTGGGGTTTGAGTCTTCCCATTCGGCTCCCCTAACCACGGGACCCCCTTCCTGGGCCGGCAGCGGCTGAGAGCACTTGTGAGGTCCAGAGATCTGGAGCAAGCCCTAGCCCTCCTTGCTATTGGCAGGCAGCTGTAGGCAAGTGACTGGCCTCGGAGCCAACAGGGTTCCTGCTCCGATCATGGAAGAGGCTACTCGGAAAACCACGAAGCATTTCCCAGTGGCTTGTGTTTTTCTTTTTTTGCAGTGCTAGGGATTGAACCCGGGGTATTTCACTGAGCTGCCTCCCCAGCCTTTTGTCAAGCTTTTACTTTAACACAAGATCCTGCCTCCCTAGTAGCTGGGATGACGGGCATGTGCAACCACACCCAGCCGGAATGGCATCGTCCAACATTCCAGGTGTGACCACTTAAGGGTTCACTTCTCGTTTTAATAAAGGACTCTGAAACACCATTAGAAATAAAAGTCCTTTGCGGTTATAAAAAGAGGTGGTTAAACAGCAGTTGGGCCAATACTGCTTGGGCTACTTAGCCTTTCTGTGTCTCAGTTTCCTCCTCTGTAAAATGGGGAGGATACGGTACCTCGAGTGTCTATGAGTATTAAATAATGTAAGAGCACGCACAGCCCTGGGGACGGGGCTGGCGCCCAGGAGGGGCTCAGTTTTGAGTGGCAGGGGTGTGGGCTCCTGGCCTCTGAGGTCTGAGGCCACTACAGAGGTGGCCAACTGAGCAGCCTGGCTGAGCCCCAAGGCCCCGCTGGCTTCCTAAGACGGGAGGCCTTGCCCTGTTCCTTGTCGCTGCCAAGGCCAGACCCCGAGGCAGCACTGGGGCTGTGGGGAGAGGTTGTCCTCAGCAGACCTGTGTGTCCAGCAGCAGGTAGACAGCAGGCATCCACAGCTATGGGGTCCCTGACACACAGCTGCCCAGCTGAGGACCTGCATTTTTACATGAATTGATTTAAATGTTAAAGTTAACACAGTGCAACATATCTTCCCATTAAGTGTAGCTGTATGGTTTTGTTAAGACTACATTTTACTTTGTTGAGCATTCAGCTTGCAAATAGAGATGTGCTGTAAATGTGAATTACATGTAAGATTTGAAGACTTAGCACAATCTAAGTCTAAAAAAGGAACGTAAGTCTAAGGAAGGAACGTAAAATATCTCTCGTAATCTTCTCACATTACATGCTGAGATGACACATGGGATATATTGGGCTGAGTAAAACATTAAAATTAATTTCACCCGCTTCCTTCTACTTTGGCTATGAGAAGCTGGGTGTGGTGGCGCATGCCTGTAATCCCAGCACTTGGGAGGCTGAGGCTGGAGGATTGCAGCAAGTTTGAGGCCAGCCTGGGCTACATAGTGGCTTTACGGCCAGCCTGAGCTCTGTAGTGAGACCCCATCTCAAAAAGTGAAAACAAACAAAAAATGAAAAACATCAGCTGTGAGGAACAATGCATTCTGTGTGCAGTGGGCGTTGTGTTTCAGTTCAGGCAGTGCTTTTTGCATAGTTCAGGGGCAGAAGATTAAGCGGTCAGGCTCAAGGCCTTTGGTGTGTAGATTGGCAAATGCCTGGGACATGGGAAAGAGAGAGGGTCGGCTGTGTTAGCCCCCACAGGCTCCCCAGGCCCGCCCTGGGCGCACCCCTCCCCCTGTCCCTGAAGGCAGTCCCCTCGGGAGCAGGCTCACCCCTGGGTCTGAATGCGCTCTGCCCAGGTCTTTGTGAGATTAGCAGACAGTGTGGCTTGGCTGGTCAGTGGCTCTAGTGGGAATTTTTAGACCCCTCCTTTCTGGAAAACCTGCTACCTCAGTGCCCCAGAGACAAAGTGGATAAGAGAACTCCATAACCGTAAAGCGCCTGCCACAGGAGGAGCCCCTTCCCAGGCTACTTCTCATTTGTTTGTTTCTTTGGTGCTGGCATTGAACACAGGGGCTCTCACACGCCAGGGAAGTGCTCTACCTTGGAGTGACATCCTCAGCATTTTTGTTGTATTTTGAGGCAGGGGCTCACTAAGTCCCCCAGGCTGGCCTCGAACTTGGGACCCTCCTGCCTCTCTGCCTAGCTTCTGTAGCACCCAGGCTCTGCCCACCGCTCCCCCACCCACGTCATCTAAGCCTTCAAGACAGGGCAGGGTGTGAGATTCGAGTCCCTCACTGGCCTGTGGGCCGGGTGACGGTGGGGCCACCTCAGAGCCCCCCAGCACTCTGCAGGGTGCACCCACAGATGACAGGAGGGGCGGAGGGGTGCTCACCTGGCCTCATCCTAGATTTCTTGAACTGTTTGTAGATGAGGTACATCTTGTCCAAGCAGCTCTGAATCTGCTGGGTACTGCGGCAGAGGCAGGGAGAATCACACAGCACAGGGTGAAGGGTGAGGGGCGGGAGAGGGCCGCGTGGCCCTGAGCTTGTTGGAGACGCCTGGAGCAGCCCTCCTGTTCTCCTGTGGGTCCTCCCCGCCTACTGCACACGCCCGGCTGGCCCCACAGCCAGAGCCCCACCAGGGAGAGGAAGTCGAGCAGCACTGCCCGCCCCACCCGCCCCGGGAGAGTGGGGCCTGGCAGCCGGGATCCAGGGGAGCAGCAACCTCCCCTGGCCACCAGGCCCGGCCAGAAGGGTCTGCCTTCTTGGCTCCCCAAAGCCTGGCACAGCGAAGGGACTTAAGAGAAAGAGTGAACCACAGTCCTCCTTTGGAACAAAACAGACTGGCGCTCAGCCCAGCCGGTAGCAGGGAGTCGGGAGGCTCTTGTCCCTGGGCTGAAGGTCAGGACTGTCTTGCGTCCCCTTCCGGCTGACCAGGCGGCCTGGGATTCTGGGGTGCCCTTCTTCACCCCAGGCCCTCGAGGCTCTGCTGGGCCACCCCATCGCCGCTATTTCTGGAGCCAGCTCTGGGCTCTGGGCAGAGCGAAAGGGTTCCCAGGACCCAGCCACCCTGCGGGCCAGGCGTGTCCTGAAGACAGAATTGTCTTCCCGTCTCAGGGCTCAGAAACTCAGGGCACGCACAGCATGCCGGGCGGGACCCCTGAGGGCAACACCCCTAATCTGAGGCCCTCGCCACTCTGAGAGACTTGGCGCACTCACCCCAAGGGTAAGTGAAGACTGCATAGAGCCTTGCGTCCCTCTGGGCTGGGCATGACGGCGATTGCAGAGCTTTGGGTTTAGAATTGAGGACGCAGATCACAGATCCACAGGGGCCCCGACTGCTGTGGGGACCCCGCTCCGGCCAGCTCTGGACAGGGAGCCCACGGCCTGACATCCACATCCCACAGGGTGATGGAGGTGGGGCCTTTTTAGCTTCGTGAAAAGGGGGAATGGGGCTTTTAAAGGGTTGTGAATCCCGCCTGCTGCAGGCCGAGAACAGGACTTTGGAGGTAGATAAACGTGACCTCGGCCGCACCCAGCACTTGTCACTCCCCAGTAAGGAAGGATCCCTTTCCAGGCCTGTTTCTCTCTGACTTGTTTCTTCAGCACTGGGATTATACTCAAGGAGTCGCGTTTACCAGGCAGGTGCTCCACCATGGAGCTATACGCTCAGCCCTTTTGTTTTATTTTGAGACAGGGTCTCACTAAGTCCCCCAAGGCTGGCCTCTCTTTCGATCCTCCTGCCTCTCAGGACAAATTAACCTCCCAGAGGGAGGAGCATCTTTCTCTGTAAACAGGCGTTACTGCAACATTCCTGTTGTCACAAGTGAGAGGACCTGCCGGGGCCTGGCAGAGCCAGGAACTTTCCTTCAGAGCTATGGTACCTGCGAACCTTCCTAAGTCCTCAAGTTCCCAGACACACGTGGGGCTCCAGACCCTTTTATCCTGCTGGCTGCTTTCAGGGAGGGTCTGGCTCATTCCTGCCCTAGTACCTTGTCAAGGGAGGAGAGGAAGTGGGGGACTTCCGAAAAGGCTGCTGGACCTTCAGGGCTGTGCGCCTCCCCACCTCCACCCCACAAATCAGGAAACTCCCACGGACCTTCTGTCTTCATGTACCTGATCCCGGGTCTTCGCCAGCTCCAAGCTCAGGTGGCTCAGGCTCACCTGGGTCTCTGCAACATCTTGGGAACATTTGGTGAGAACTGTAGCCAACTATGGGGTAAAAAGGCAGGCATCCTTGGGGTCCTCCTCCTGAGACCCTGCCGCCAGCCTGGCTGCACCACTGAGCACCCCCAGCTTGCTCACAGTCTGTAGCTTGGACCTCAGCTCTGTAGCCCTCTGCAGTTCCCAGATCTCGGGCATCTCAGGCATCCTGGCCATGCTGCTGGACCTGGAAGAAAGGAAGGAGAAAGGCCGCATTTGAAGAGGGAGCCAGAGAGCTCTGTGACCACTACTGAGCAGGCCATCTCAGGACAACCTTGCTGGCTCTCAGGTCTCTTGTGTTTGGGACAGAGGAACCAACTAGAAGACGGCCCATACACCAACGCCGTGACACTGCTGGGTAGTGCAAAGAATAAAGGTTGGGGTGGACTCAGACTCCCCGAATCTGTGAAAATGTATGAGCCTGAGATGCAAGGTGGCTGCAAACGCACCCCTGCCCAAGAACGTTTGCAACTAGACAGAAAGAACGAAGCTCCTTTCCAGGAGAAACTGTATTCCATGGTAGCCAAGAGCTTACTGAGGAAGGAAATCCATCTTTCGTAGACCATTGGCCAATACCTGGCCAGGACTTGGAGCATCAGCTCCCGGCTGGCCCTAGTGAAGCAACGCACAGCATCCACAGGAAAAGCTCATCTGCGCAGAGGAAGGGTGAGGCTGTCCCTACCCAGCGGTGTGCAATGAGAAGTCCCAGCACGGCCCATGATGCACTCTGGCACACAGTGCAGCTTGCAGTGCATCTGATTTACAGGATGTGCCAGGAAAGAAGAACAAGGCAAAAAGCACCAAGGGGAAGGTCCAGATGAGTCCCAGAGGCGGGACAACGGCCTTGGTCCTTCCACTAAGCCAGAGGCATGCAAAGCATGAAGTGGGGAAGCAGTCTGCTGGATTCAGACTTAGGGAACGTAACAACCAGGTAAAGGTCTGGCTTGGACTGGGTCCTGGACTGGACAAAACCAGCGGTAAAAGGAACTCCAAGGGATAATTGCAAACATTGGAGAGAGATAAGCACCAGAGGAGACTGTCACAGAGGGACAAGTTCATTTGCCAAGAATAGCAGAGTAAAAACAGCAGATGCAGAAAAGTCACACATTACCTGGTACGTATATACCTATACAGTAGGAAGCTATGTACTAGCAAAGGGTATATACTAGTAAAGTGTAAGGACCTGTCCCCGAGGAGGTAGTGGGTACTATTTTTACTTTACTTTTGTTTAGCTGAACTTTCTAACTTCCTGCCATTAACATGTATATTTAAAATATTTTATTTTATTTGTTAGGTACCCGGGACCAAACTCAGGACCTTGTGCTTGCTCCCTGCCTGTGCCAGGGGGAGCTATGCTCGGAGGAGACCCACCAGGTTCTGCAGATGGATCCCTCCTCTCTGCCACCATGTGAAGGGGCTCAGCCGTGTGGGGCCCCGCCCCTGTCACCAGGAGACGCTCCTCTTCCTCCCCCTGTGCCCTCACTGTCTCCACCGGCCCGGCGTCAGTGTTGTGCTGCCGAGAGCCAGGCAGCCACGCTGGGAGCCCCCCCCCGCTTGGCCCAGGAGGGGCGGGGCAACATCCAGCGTGGCTGGGGCGCTTCCGCCGTGGCTGGGCGTGTCTGTGCCCTCGCCACCCACATCCTCTCAGTGAGTAAGGCTGCAGCTGCCGTGGGCACCTGGACTCGGGCTGCGCCTGCTTCTCATCTCCAGACCCTCCAGCTCCTCCCAGACTCCCTTTCCACACGGTCATCCCTGTGTAGCGCCAGACAGGAGAGCAGAAGGCGTGGGGTTCCTGGGACTCGTGGAAGACCCCGGGGGGGAGGCCGCCTGCACCTCCACCTCGTGAGTGTCCATGGACCCTGCGAGGCGTAACTGCCTCCCCCTGCGTCCTTCTCTGGGCCTTGGCACAGGGTGCGGATCCAAGCCCAGTGGAACAGGGACGCCTTCCGGGGCAGAGGCTGCCCCAGCGCCTGAGGGGCAGTAGCTCGGATGGGAGGGAGGGGATGTGTCATTTGTCCCCCGGTGGGGCTAAGGGACAGGGGAAGGGCTGGGTATCAGGAAAGAGGGAGAGAGGACGGCTGAGGGGGACCCAGCCTGCCGGGCAGGGCACTTACCGCTCGGTGGCCAGGCTGCTGCTGAGGAAGAGGAGGGCAATCCTGATGACCTCCAGGGTCTGCCTGCATGTGGCCTGGAGCAGCTCCCTGGTGGGGAGGAGCTAGTTAGGGCCACCGTGTCCAGGGTGCAGAGGAGACCCGTGGCCTGTCGTGGGGCCCCTCCCCGGCGCTCCAGGCCTCACGAGCACTCACATGACCCAGTGCAGCCCACGAAGGGCCAGCTCCTGCCCGCTGAGCAGGGCCCGAGCCAGCCGCAGTGCCTGGTGACTGGCGCCGAGCACGCCCTGAAACACACGGGAGGGAGGTGGAGTCCCACACCTCCTACCCTGTGCCCCTGCCCTGGCCCCGGGGCGGCCCTCACCTTGGCAGTGCTGTAGTCTGCCTGCGGGTCCACTTTGGGGACGAACTTGGGGATGTCCAAGGCGGCTGCAGACAAAGACCTTACATGAGCGGCCGGCTGCCTCTGCGACCTGGGCCAGCCTCCGTGTTCCCGGCCACGCTCTCACCCCCACACATCCTGGCTGACCTCTCGCCCCAAGCAAGCACCTTCCAAAGCTGGACTGTCAGGTGGGTCTTTCCAGTAGCTGTCGTTTGCTGCCACCTTGTGGCCACTTTGAGAACTACACCCCAACCTTAAGGCCCCATTTCAAGTCAGAAGAAAAAAGAGCTAAACCTTGCTGCTGTTTTTCCAAATTAATCTCCCTTCCCCGCCTGAGAGGAGAAGGAAGAAATGGAAGCATTCTAATGAGAAGGAAGGACGTCTTTGCTAGAGCTCTGAGAAAAGACAAAGCCGGACCCCTGGCCACCCACCTTCTAACGCGAACACCACACTTATCCCCACTGATCATGGAAACTGTGGACACCGCATCAAGGGCCAATGTCCCTGCCTCGATTGGAGTTTTCTTCACACCTCTGAGGAGCCGAGAGGCCCACACAGGTCATGTGGCACCTTGGAGCCATGGGCATAATTAAAACCCAGACCTGCCTCTGTACCTTGTGGCCCCAAAGAAACACCCAAAAGGAAAACGAGTCAGTGGCCTGGACGGTAAACCTCTGCATCCTGGAGGACATCACCCGGACAAAAGATCCAGCCTGGCTGCTCCCACTCACGGTCCCTGAAGGTCAGACCCTTGGGGGTGTCGCTGGCCGTGCTGAACAGAGTCAGGGGGCTTCTGGCAGTCGTGTGGCCGATGTGCCGTGCTGAGAGGCTGGGGTCGAAGACACAAAAGTGACCCTCGAAGAGGTACTCTTGGTGCTGGGGGGCCACGTTGGTCTGCTCATACACAGCCTCCAGAAAGATGGCGATCCTAGGGAGCAGTGGGGGAAGAAGGTCAGTGGGCAGAGAGGGCTGGGAGCAGAGCTCAGCCAGAGCCCTCCCCAGGGAGCTTTTCAGACCGGGGCGCCAGGGTGGTTCTCTCTCTCACGGAGGATAGGCAGATAAAGATGGGGTTCATACCTTACAGATAGAGAGGTAACAGGACTCACAAGTCCCAAGGCCCAGTGTCTGCTTTTGTATCTGTTCCTGCTGTACCACTATCAAAATTCTCCTAGTCCCATAAAGCACTCCATAAAGTGCTTCAGGAAATGAACCACACGCGCACACGCACACACGCTTCTGGGATTTATGATGCACATTGATCTTCTGAAGGCTACTGAATCTTCCAGGCGTGAGCGAGGAAACCTGCTGCCTCGATGGAACTAGTTCTTTTCCACACTAAGTTTGGACCCCGAAGCTTTCCTGTCTTCGGCCCCTGCTGCAGTCCCTCTGGAGACACTGCCTAAAAGTCCCCACTCACGTGTTGTGCGCGTGGACATAGACGTGGTGCAGGATGAACTGTGACAGGGAGAAGACGTGGACCACGACCCGCTGCAGGATGTTACTCGTCTCCGCAAAGAACTGATCGAAGCCCCAGCACTTGGCCTCTTCCACCTCCAGGATGTTGGCCAGGATGGGCACCAGCTGGCTCTGCAGCCCCCTGCCCTCCCAGGACATGGAGACTCTCAGGGACTGGGACAGGAGTGGCCCGCTCTCGTAGGTAATGGGGGCATCTGGGAGAAGCCCCAGGACCCAGGACCAAGACAGCGGGCGAGACAGGCTAAGGAGGACTTTCTTTCTTTTTTTTTTTTGGTATCGGGAATCGAACTCGGGACCACTGAGCTAAATTCCCAGCTAAGGAGGGCTTTCTGGAGAACCCAAGGCCACAGAGGCAACGTGGTGTCCCCAGCCCGCAGCAAGCTGGGGCTCCACTGGGCCATCCTCAGAAGTCCTGATGCATCAGAGAAGGGGTGCCCAGCGCCCACTCACATGGACAGCTGGCAGGTGATGGGGAGGCTGTGGCTCCACTCCAGTGGTCCGTTTTCCCGCCTCTGAGCCCCTGCGATGGCCCCCACCGGCTTCTCCGTGATGATCCGGTACCTGGGGCAGGGTGGGATCAGGTCAGCAAGGCCCCAGAGCCAGAGCACTTCAAGTGCTGGTGAGCACAGCAGGGTGGGTCAGTTCTAACAGGAAGTGGTCCCCACAGCCGGCCTGGGGCTGAGGGAGCACATCCGCCACCATCCAGGGACAAAAGCCAAGGGCCTTTGAGGAAGGACCCATAGCTAGAGGCAAAGGCCAGAGGATTGGGTGCGGGAGACGGAAGGGGAGTTAATCGGTGAACCGCCTCAGGGCTTTGGAGGTTTGTGGGAACCCTGGCTTAACTCCTCACCCATGCACCCGCACAGTTTCTGTAGAGCCCCACTGGGATGCGAACCCAGTGGCCCAGGAGGGAGCTACAGGTCCGGCCTTGGCCTGCGCTCCTGCCTCGAGGCTCTCCCCTCTTACCCCGCCCTGTTGGCCAACGCCCAGGTCAGCTCACTGTGAACAGTTTGTGCTCGCCTTTCCTGAAATCTATACAAATGCCACGGCCGCAGGTCCAGGGGCCATTTTTCTAACTGTTCCCCAGCCCTGCTGTGGGAGTTGTGGACTTGTCCCAGGACAGGGTCCTTTTCCTGGTCACCCTCTGTCCTGCACCATGACCCTTGCTTCAGAGGTTCCCTCCGGCTCTGCTGTTTTGCCATCTCACGTCTCTGTTCTGGGAGCTGCGCCTGTGAGCAGCTACTGTCCCCAGCCGGAAACCGGAGGGGGAAATGCCCCACCTTCGCCCGCACATCTCTGTGCTCCCCCGTGCACTTCAGGTGAGCAGGGAATGAAGGGAGGGACAAGGGAGCCTGTGCCAGGCCCGGGGCAGAAGGCCGTGAGTTGGAGCCCAGCCCGGGCAACTTAGCAAGACTCTGTGTCAAAATGGAAAATGGAGACTAGAGATGTAGCTCAGTGGTAGAGCACCCCTAGTATTCTCAGTAGCAGGGAGAGAGAGAGGGAGAGAGAGAGAGAGAGGGAGGAAGTGGCCCATCAAGAAGCCAGGGAGAGCTCAGCTTCTAGTTGGATTGTGATTAAGGGGCCCTAAAAGAGCCTGGGCTGGAGTGGGGTGGGGGACAGCAGACAGCAGCAGAGGCCAGGGACAGTGGGGCCAGGGGTCTGCCCGGAGAAGTCCGTGGCTCAGGCCCCTCACTCCTTGCCCGTACATGATCTCCTTGTTGCGTCGCGGCCCACCAAAGGGGACGAAGGGCAAGGTGCCAGTGGCCGCGTGGTACAGGGTCACCCCGATGCTCCAGAGGTCCACTGTCACCCCAAACGCCTTCTGCTGGGGCTTGTGCAGCACCGCCCGCTCATACATGTCCGGGTGCTGTGGGGGGAGTCAGAGAGCAGAATGGAGGCCCTTCCACGGCCTGTCAGCAGAAACAGCCCTTCGGAGTCCATCTCCCGTGTCCTCTTCAAAGTGGCCACTGTAAGCCCAGCATGGTGGCACACACCTAGAATCCCAGCACTCAGGAGGCTGAGGCAGGAGGGTTGCCATGAGTCTGATGCCAGCCTGAACTACACAGTAGGACCCTGTCTCAAACAAACGTGCTGTCGCCTGCCCAGAGCGGTGGTGGCCGCTGTGTCCCTCCCTCCACCACGAGGATCAGACTGGCCGGTGAGGCTCAGTGCCCGCTGCCATTCTCAAGAACAGGATGGGATGCATGCCCCTGGCTGGGCGCAGGGTGAGCGAGGACCCCGCCCGGAGTGGGGGTGGGCTGGACCTCAGCGGTCCCGCACACCCCTCACCAGGTACTCCTCCGTCCCGTAGACAGACACGAACTTCTCGTCCTCATCCAGCTCCCGCGCGGCCCCGAAGTCCGTCAGTTTGTAGATGCTCTGCCCCTGCTCCCCGACCAGGCGCATGATGTTCCCTGGCTTGATGTCTCGGTGCACGACGCCGTTCTCCCGCAGGTGGTTTGTGCCGGCCACTGGGACAGAGCAGCCGGGCTCAGCTCGGGAAGGGTCGGGTCCAGCAGACAGGCCCGCAGCTGAAGGGGCCGGCCCTGCCCCATCGTGCGTGCGTGTGTGTGCGTGTGTGGAAATGCACCTGACAGGACTCGCCGCTGTTACCACTTCTGAGTGTTCGGCGCAGGACACTGGACATGCAGATGTCACTTCCATCTCCAGAACTTTCCCATCACCCTGCATGGACTCACGCTGTCCAGCCCCATCTTTTTATTACTAATTATTAGTATCATTACTTTATTTTCAAAGTCACTGAGTGGCCCAGGCTGGGCTCGAACTTGCCATCCTCCTGCCTCAGCCTCCCAGAGTGCTGGGATGAAGGCGGGGCCTGAGAATCTCCTTCCTCTTTAAGGCGGAATTACCATCAACTGCGTGTAGGTAGCACACGTTTTCCTTTTAGGCTGTTTCCACCTTTTGGCTACTGTGAGTCATGCCGCCTTCCATACTGCTGTGTGCTCTTTTTGAACTTTGTTTTAGCCGGGGATTTAGCTCAGTGGTTTTGGCGCCTGCTGCGCAAGCGCAAGGACCCAAGTTCGATCCCCGGTACCAAAGAAAAAAAAAATTCAATTGAATTTTGTTTTAAAATTGCACATGTTTAAAGCAGGCGCGGACCGCGTCTGTGGATGGACAGCCTCGTGGGTTCGGGGCGTCCATCTGAGTTGGGGTGCTGGTTCCCATCACTCCCGGGGCTCTGCCCAGTGTGCGGGGCACAGGCGGAGTCTGAGCCCGAGGGGAAGGCGCTCACCCACACAGCGCAGCAGCACCAGGAACTCGGCCTCAGGCAGCCCGAAGGCGTTCTCGGGGCTCTCCAGCACGCTCAGCAGACTCCCGCCGGAGCAGTACTCCATCACCAGCACCTTCTGCCGGCCGGGCCCCTGCGGAGGCACGCAAGGCTTGGAAGGAGAGGAGCCCCCAACCCGAAGAGGGGCTCTGCTCTCCGGCCACCTCTGCTGCTGTCCCTGCCGGGGCCCACAAGGCCGCCTCCTCCCGGAAGCCCTCTCTGCTCCGCGCGTGCCATCCCTCCCTCTGCCTGCTGGCTGCCGGTGACCAGACCCTGACCAAGGGGCACCCACCGTCTCCTCCACCGCGAAGAGCTTGACGATATTCTGGTGGCTGAGCTTCCGCAGGACCTCAAACTCCCTCACCTGCACCTCGCGCGGCCGCAGGTAGCTGGCGGTGTTGAAGACCTTCACGGCCACTAGCTCACCCGACTTCTGCGTGGGGAGGGGCGGCGTGGGGACACTGCAGCCAGTCTCTCCTGACCAGCACCGCCCGCTGGATGTCCTGCCGGCCGGGCTGTGGTGTCCTTCCTGCTGCCACAGACGGGCTTCGGGGGCAGTGGGCACTCCCTGCTGTCCCAGCCCGGCTGGGGTTGAAAGGCCGAGAGCAGAGCGGCATCTCCGGTGTGGTACAGCTCAGTGGCAGGTGCAGGACAAACCCGACAGGTGCAGCCTCCCACCTCGGCTACCCTGAGATCCCCCTCCCGAGTGCATGGGGCCACACTGCAAGCCCACCGGGCCCCCTGCCCGGCACGGCGCGAGGGCTGGAGCTCCAGGGCTGAGCCTACCTTGTCGCGGGCCTTGTACACGCTGGCCGTGGCCCCCTGCCCCAGCAGGTCATCTGTGTGCCACAGGTAGTTGCCTGTGCTCTGCATCTCCTGCCCCGGGCTGCCGGCCACCTGCAACCTGGATGGAAGAAGCACACGCTGGGCCCTAGGACTCCGACCCTGCCCTGCAGCACCAGCCAGTGCCGAGACACCCAGGACGGGCTCCATGGGGTCATTCCACAGCATGGAGCAGGGGAGGGGGAGGCAGAAAGGTTGAGTGGCTTCCCCCAAAGAAGCACAGCAGAGCGGCAGCGGCAGCAGCAGTGCCATCAGCGCCCCCAGGGCCAGTGCCTGCATCCCCCCACCCAGGCAAGCCATTCTGCAGACAAACCTCCTCACTCCTTCGCCTCTTACGGGCACTGAGGCCTCCAGGGCTTTAAAATCCAAGCCTGGCTTCGTCCCAGGAAGCAGAAATAGTGCAGGAGGAAGGGCCCGGGTCAGTCACACCACAAAGAGCCGAGAATCTCCAGGATTGCAACAGCAGCCCAGAGCCCCACCCACCCCTTCGCTGCCACTGCCACTTCCTGCTGCTCACCAGGCCACCAGCTGCTGGCCCAGCAAGGGACAGGGCTGCTGCAGAGGAGGACCTGAAAGCCCTGCAGCTCTGTTCCTCATCTTTGCTCCCACCCTCCAGGCCGGTTCCTCTAACACAACTGGTTCCAGAAGTGTAGCCTCAGAGGTTAAAAGTCAGTGTCCAAAAGCAGGGCCGGGCTGCCCTTTGGGGACACCCGGGGACAGGGGCGTAAGGGGTCACCCTCCCTCAAATATGTGAAACAAGTCTGGACCAGAAAAGGCCTCTTCCTCCTTTGAGTCTCCTGGACCCTCAAGCTGTGTGGCCTCTCCTGGGATTCATTCTACCTTGCTTAGCTTTGAGCCTTTTCTCTGCAACCGTTTTTAAGACTGCAAATGCCAGAGAGTGTCCAGGGCTTGAGCCAGAGCCACTGGGCAAGGTCAGAGGGCGGGTGCAGTTTCAGAGGAGACAGTCCTGTTGCGCTGTGCAGGAGGGACCGGGGCACCGAGATTCGGTGCACATGGCAGTAGCCAGGGACTCCCACTCCCAAGGCTAAGGCCCAGCCCGGTACCTGCAGGGCCACAGACCATACCACCTCCACCATGGCCCTCCCGGGCTGCTCCTCTCCAGGGTCAGGGCAGAGCTGAGGATGCCGAAGGCGGGCAGTGCAGTCCACAGGGCACCCGGGCCCCTGGGTCCCTAGCCTGAGAGTGCGGACTGCAGCTCCTCCGGCCTGAAGCTGCCTTCCCTGCCCTGTCCCCTCCTCCTGCCTGGCACCTGTGTCCAGGGAGAAGCTCTCAGGGAGAAGCCGTTGCAAAGTAGAGTGGGGGACACAGAGCACCTGAGCTGCACACCTGCCCAGAGCCTCCTCCCTGGGCCCGGGCACTTACCCGGCTCTGGAGGCTGAGTCAGGCACAGGCTGTCCCGGGCAAGCCGGCTTTGTACTTTCTGTCTGGGGCAAGTCCAGGACCTGAGCTACACCGGAAAGAGGAGGGCAGGGCGGATGAGAGGCCCCCTTGGTGCTGTTGGATTCTTAGCCCCATTTCAAAGGCCACCAGCCCCAGCCCTTAACCCTTTCCTGTTTGTCACCCCCACACACACGCACCCACACGCACGCACGCACGCACGCACAGGGCAGAGAGGGGGCTGGTTTCCAGGCCCATTCCCCAGGGGCTCTGGGGCCTTTTCTGGCCGCTCCCACTCCTGGGACTGTGGCCAGGGGAAAAGACCCCGGGGAGTGGGGTCACCCTAGCACTGCACTGGCTCTCTTGTCAGCCCTCCCTCACCGGCCTCCTCGAAGTCCTTTCCACGAATGTCCACCAGGGAGGGTGTGTGGGACACCGTCTGGCCCCAGCCGCATGGAGCAGCCCAGGTGGGGCGCAGGACACCGCCAGGCCCTCCGGAGGGGAGCACACCCTCCCCCACGAGGCCACACTCACCCCATCTTGGCTGCAGGCAGGGGATGCGGGTTTGTGGGAGCCGGCAGCACCCCAACCTTTCAGAGCCTGCACGGGTTCATGGGCAGTGCCCAGAGCCTCCTGGTAGCCATGGGCCCAGGGCACAGGCAGGACCAGTAGGAGTGGCCCGAGCCACCCAGAGCTGGACTGGAGGGTTGGAGCCCAGGCGGGGCAGTCCCACACTTACACTTCCTGATTTCTCTCTCTCCACCTCTCTCCCTCTCCCTCTCTCTCTTAAAGAGACAGCGACTCTGCAGTGGCCACCCCCACCCGCCCGAAGCAGGAGGAGAAAAAGGATCCTGTGGGTTCCCAGGTGGAGGCGTGTGAGCCTCAGAGTTGAGGCAATGAAGCTCAGAGTTCTGGCATCTCGCATGGTTCCCTGGAGTAAACAGAGCAGGTCGGGCAAGTTAACTGAGGGAGGGTTCCCAGGGCCTGGAGGTGCAGGCTCTGACTCCTTCCTGCGAGCCCAGGGGCCCATGAGAAGCCCTGGGGCCCAGGCCATGCTCTCCAAGGGGCAGCTCGGCCCCTCCCAGCCAGCTTTCTCGTCCATTCAGATCAGAAGGTGTGGAGGGCCCTGGCATTCCTGGGTTGGAGCCTTGTGGGCCCTGGCATTCCTACCCTCCTTCAGGAACTGGCCCAGAGCTTCAGAGGCCAGGTGTGCCAACCTCTCAGACAGGGCCCAGGGCTCCCCAGGTCCTGCAAGGCGGGAGGGGTCCGAGCTGCTCTGAATAAGAACTGGTTAAAAGCAGGAAATTCCCTGTTCTGATAGAAGGGTGGAGGGACTTTCCCAAGGCCACACCTGGTGGTTTCCTCCGCCAGCTCCACCCCTCGAAGTGACAGCAGAACTAACTGCCTCCTGCTCAGAGATTTACCTGATGATAACAAGGAGCCCAGCCCTGGCCGCAGTTCTCAGCGCAGCCAGGAGCAACGTTCAGAGCTGGCAGGGCTCCCAGCCGTCCGCCTGCTGGGCACAGGCGAGAACTGCACCTCCTCGGCCCTGGAATGGGGAGCGGAGGAGCCTGTGATTTCTAGGTAAAGCTGTTCCTTCAGACCTCTAGCTCCGGCCCTCAGGCAAGCTGCTTGTGTTCCCTGTGGTGGCCACTCCTAGTCCTGGTCCCTGACTTTTACGCGGCAGGGTGCCCCCTGCTGGGCCACAGAGGACATCTGGCTTTGTGAGAAATCAGTTTTAGGCCACCGAGGTTTGCGTCCTAACCTGGCCCATCCCTACATGCTACCTGATTCCTGAGTGGCTCTGAGGAATCCTAGCGAGAAGTGGCAGTCCAAGGGTGCGTCAGAACCAAAGGGGGAAGGAAGCCCACCCGTGTGCCTTTCCCAAGAGGGCCGATGGCGCAGTGGAGAGGGCAGGGGAGCTGATAGGCACCCGGAGGTTTGCATCCTGGCTCTTACCCTGGTGAGCTCGGCCAAGCCCCTCAGCCTTGCTTCCAGGATGTATGAAGCAAAATGAGATGAAATGCCTGGAGCCTGGTAAGTTCTGAACAGGTACAAGTTTTGGGGGTGTGGTGGCGCATGCCTGTCAGCTGAGGAGGCTGACCTGGGAGGCTGAGGTGGGAGGGTGGCTTAAGCTTAAGCCTCGGGGTTCAAGGCCAGCCTGGGCAAAATACGGAGACCCTGCCTCAAAATGACAACCACAAAGTCGGACAGGGCAGAGTGCGTGCTTAGCGTGTGAGAGGCTCTGGGTTCAGCCCGCAGCACCATCGTCCCACGAAAAGAGAGCAAGGGGCACTAGCTGCCTGAGTGGCCAGAGCCAGGAAGGGGAGGGAGGAGTGGGGTGCATCCCGCCTTCCCAGCAGGAAGGGCCAGGTGACACCGCCGCAGAGCCCTGCCCCCACCCCCTCGGGAGTCAGTGCTGGCCGGGAGCTCCGGCGGGAAGGAAGGAAGGACTAACGCCACCGCCAACGTGTGTGTCGCCTCCGGTCTTCCCAGGGACAGGGACAGGGATGGGCTGGGGAGTGGTCCCTGCTGTGCTCCGTGTTCCTGGTGTCCAGTCCTTCTCTGGGCTCCTCCAACCTCCCGTCTTCACCCTGCTCTCAGCCGGGCAGCAGTCCACAGGGAGCTGCCTTTCGCACTCACATCCATCCCCTCACTCCTGCCGGGTGAGACAGGACAACGCTCCACTTCGCCGGCTGGGCCACCCTGTCTCTCTGTGCCTCTTCCTTTCCTGCAAGGTCCTTCTTCCCATTCTTCTGGGTCCTGCCCACCAAGAGAAGAGCTTCGACACTGTCCTTTTATTATTTGTGTATAGTACTGGGGATTGAACCCAGGGCCTTCACACTGAGCTGTTTATGTATGTCTTTACTTATACGCTGAGACAGGGGCTTGCTAAGCTGCCCAGGCTGGGCTCGAACCTGCAATCCTCCTGCCCCAGCCTCCAGAGGGCTGGACTTAAGGTGCGCGTGTGCCACCACGCCCAGCTCAGCTGTCTCAAGAACAAAGCCCTCCGCTCCCTCTTAGGACCTCGCGTCACCCATGCCCCACGGAGGCCCCTTCCTCTGCTAGGTGCTGCTGGCCCTTGGTCTCCATGACCCTGCCCGCCCGGCACCCGGCACCCGGCACCCGCCTCCCGTTTTGTGGCTCCTCCGCTCTGGGTTTCTAAGATGAGGACAAGTGTGTTTGTCCCCAGGCGGGCTCCCTGCTCCCTGTCACCCCTCTGCTGGGCCCACCAGATTCCCGCCAGATGCCGCCGTCACCTCAGCATTGCTAGCCCGTGAGGGTTCCTGACCTCCACTCTCCCACCACCATGGCCTTTCCTGACCAAGCCAGACGTTCTCTTGACATGTTTCATTTTTCAGTTTGACAGCCATTTTGCTTACCTGTCCTCTCCTGTCTAGTGCTGTATGACAGTGTGCGCATGGAAAGACTTGAAGTTTGCTGACTGGCTAAATGTCTGAGGCTTCGTTGCATGTAACATGCCAGGATTAACTCCTGAATAGGGAAACCTGATGTAACTATAAACATTTAGATGAGATCATCTTAAAGACTATCTCTTACATTCACACCCACCTGGTCTCCTTTTCTGGTTTCTATCCAGATAAAATGGGCTTCTGTTTCAACTGCTCGTTGCCACTCCCTTCCATCAAGCTCCCATCACCTATGAGAGCCAGGCATGGTGCACTCAGGAGGCCGAGGCAGGAGGATCACCCGTTCAAGGCCAGCCTGAACTACATGGTGAGTCTCTGGCTTAGCCACCCTACCCCTCCCCCTCTTGCCAAAGGAAAAAAGAAAGAATGAGAGGAAGCAGCCTTTGCCTTAGGACTCACTGAAAGGTCTCTTCTGTCCCAGCACAGCCTCAGAACTGACTCCTCCTCAGGTACAAGGTGCTCGCGCACAGGGTGGAGGACAGCCCCAGGCCTGCCTCCCCAAGGTCAGGGGGCCGGCAGGAGAGCTCAGGACGTAGCCATGCCATTAGATGGGAGGGGAGAGCGGAGGGCGAGACACACTGCAGATGGAGAAGGGAACCCTGGGAGGATGTGAGTGTCCGGCCAGCCCCGTAGGACCCTTGCACGACCCCAGAACACAGGGAAGCCCTCTCTGCGGAGAGGCCGATCGGTGCCCGGGGTGAGCAGACGTAAGCGTGGGCCCTTGGGGCTCTAAACTCATTTTAAGCTATCTTTGACATTTTGCTTAATAATAACGTATTTATAAAGTCTCGCACGCTCACGGATGTGTAAGAAGACACGGGAGTCAGAGTGCCCACTGTGGGCGCAGCAGGGAGGGCTCACAGGCGGAGCGGCTCAGTCTTCACCAAGCAGGCGCTAGGGACAATGGTGTGTTCCACGAACCAGTGAGTCAGCCGTCCAGAGAATCTGCTGCCTCTAGACTCCGTTCCTCTCCCGGAAGTGGAGCCCCAGGCGCACTTCCAGAGGTTCCAGGCCTTGACTGGCCGGCCCACTGCTCTGGGCCTGTGATGCCAGACGGGAGCAACAGCTCACCGGGCGGCCCGGAAGTGCTCCGCTGTTAGCTGAACAACCTCACCCTGAGCTCACTTGCGTTACCACCAAAATCTAAAGGACAAAGCAGCCCCTGTAACCCGCCATGGCAGTGACTCAGGGCTCTGGCCGCCCTGCTACAGAGCTGGCAGTTTCCAACCAGGCTCTTAGGCTTCCCTCCTCCAGGGGGACTCTGACCACAGACGGAAATAGAACAGTCCTCACTGACCCCGGGAAGGTGGATTCGGTGAAGAAATGGTTTGCATGGCAACAGGGTGGCCAATGGCATGCCAGGAGGCTGCACAATCTCAGGTTCCACGTGCCAGCTAAATGGAAACACGGGAGAAAGGAAATCCACGTTCTAAATGCAACTGTGAGGGGCCTTGGCCGGGAGGGAGGTGGCTGGCTTGGATCCCCTCATTCCGCCCTGTTGCCAGGCAGGCCTGGTAGCAGGGACGAATCAAAACCTCTTTCGAGCAGCTGTGCTCCTGACTCAGACAGTGGGGAAGGGATGCGGACTGCAGCATCGAAACCTAAAAATGTATTTTATTTTGAAGTTGTGCTTTGGATTTTCCCCAATCCAACATCTGTTGAGTGACAGTCTTAGGTTCACAAAAAGCATCTCCAAGCATACATACAATATTCCAGTTATCAACACTATTTAAAGAATATACCATTTTACACAGACGTGACCTACAAGCCAGACGCCACAACACTGCGATGCCCTGGAAGATCCAACTTCCCTTCTGAAGGTCGAGTCCATGGACACCAGCCCTGCCCGCGGTCTGTTCCTTCTGATGCTGGCACCAGTGCACCTGTCTTGGGGACAGACCTGGGTGCCCTGAGGTTGGCTGAGACCAGGGTTTCCAGTTTCCAGGCTGCCGGCTGCAAACTCCTCCGCTGTCCAAAGTGGGATGCAGGGAGCCCCATCCACCTCCCCTCCCAGAGACCGAGCCTTCAGAGCCCCGGCCAGGCAGAGGATCCAGGCCCCAGTGGGCAGAGCAGGGCTCCCGGAAGCATGGTGCTGGTTTCAGCAAGCGTGTCTGAAGACTTGGGGTACCAGCTCCCTTCGGCCCTGTGGTGCAGAATCACAGTGTGCGCCGACCCCAATTCCAGCTGACTGCGGTGAACTCCGCCGAGAACTCTCCTCCTGCCGGTTCCCGGTCCTCCGGACAGGGCCACCTCGCAGGCGTCAGGAGCACCAGAGATGAGGCCCGGCTCCCAGAGCTGGGGTTCACAGGCAACCGCTCACACACCGCGCAGGTCATGACTCAACCAGCAGAGGGACACGGACCAAGGGGGTGGCAAACACAGGCATGTGCAGGGTTGAGAGGGAAATGAGGCGAGAGCAACAGGGCGGGGCCCAAGCGGTTCTTAAGAAAGTTTCCCTTTCACTTTCCTAGGGGAGGGCGTACATGGGGGGCGGCGCGAAGAGCAGGCAGGGAGCCAGTTTTAATCAGCTGGGTTGAAAGGAATGTAGAGTGGGGTTTCATTTTCAATGGGAAGCAGATCCTTGAGTCTGAAAGCCCCTCTTGGCTCAGGACCTGGATGAGCCTGGGCCAAGACAAGAACGGGCCTCTCAACAGAGCGGTGAAGACCAGGAGTCCCAGGAACGTGGGTGAGCTCTCCAGGGAGACGCACTCTGCTGAAGGGAGCCTGGCTCACCCCGGTCCTGGAGTGGTTTCCCTGATGTGGCGGTCAGGTAACCCTTCCGTCAGGGACTCCCAGGCCCTCCTACTCACACAGAATGAAAAACACCCAAGCTTTCCAGGGGTCCCACTGCCAGCTTCACGTGTGGGTCCCAACAGGATCCCTTCCGGGGCAAAGACAAGAGCACTCCCATTTTCCTACCAGAGCGGCCACCCAGCGTCTCTCCTCAACTACAGAAACGGAAAGGCTAAAATAAAAGCGTAGCTGCCAAAGCAGAAAACGCAGAGAAGAGGGTGAGCTTCAGCTTCTATTCGCGGAGCCGTGGGCCTGTGGGCCTGAGCTGTGGTGTGCCCAGGCTGGGGGCCCGTGGCAGCCCGGTGCGAGCACATGAGCGCCAGCCTGCAAGCTGCCTTGGAGCAGGCAGGGGCACCATTTCTGCATTTTGGAGGGAGACCAGGAGGGGCCAAAGGCAGGCCGAAGTATGCAGCATCTCCTTCTCTTTAGATTCTGGTCTTGAGTGGACTTTGGAACGTCTGGGGCCAGGCTTCCTTAGGTGTCCTCGTTTGGAGGAATGGAAACCGACTTGAAGGGGCAGTGTCTGTCTCAACGAGGGCTAAGTCCCTGTTGGTCCCCAGAGAGACCTTATAAAATAACCCAACCAAGGGGTGAACTTCAAAGAATTTTTCATTTGGGAACAATTTTTTTGTTAGCAAAGTGGAATTTAACTTTTTAATAGCATAATGAATTCTATGAGTTAAGTGCCCCAAAGGTGGAAGGAGGAAGGACCCATTTCTTACCTTTATCAAACCTGCCACAAACACAATAAAACTTTAACTCTTTACTCTAAAAGCAATCAGCTATAAAACTGTCTTACATAGGAAACTGTCTTAAATGGAAAATGCTCCCTCGGAGACAAAGATAGGAACGAGAGAAATGTCTATACATTCAGAAAAACTTGAAAAGCTCCTTAATCAGATTGGGTTGTACTTCTACAGGATGGAGGAGAGAAAAGCGAACACCAGTGACCAACTCACAGCAATAGGAGGAAGACGGAGGGAAAGGCACCAGCCCACGCAGATTACAGATCGGCCCATCCTGCTGCATTTCAGAATGAGAGACTCCAAAGGCAAGGCAGGTTCTGGCCCAAAAGAACAGAGTCTGTGATGGAAAGAGTCCCGGGTGGCTCTCCTGTATGAACTGCCACAGTAATTTACAGAGACTGGTTTCTGAGCGGGAGGCCACATGTGCCAGAGACCAGGAAAACGTGTGTGTGTGTGTGTGTGAAGCGAACAGACTCCACGATTCTCTATAATCAGATCTGGCCAAAGCCAGATGTCACCGACAGCTGGATGGAGGGGCAGACCGCGTGGCCGAGACCAAGGGGATGAGCCCTGAGCCCGTGTCCTCCGTGTCTTGCTTTGCCTTGCCAGACTTCACCACGACCTGGTAACGAAAACTGTCTCTGGCTGACCTAAGAACGTAGACTGCAGCTGGCTGGATTACAATGACCGGGGGAAGCAGAGGGCAGTGGGAAGGGAAGGGAGAGGCGGTGACAAGGGCTTCATTCTTGAGGTTTGGGTGATGGGGAGGCTAATTCTGCCAGAACAACTTAGAATCTAGTTTTCAACTGAAGTCCCCAAGCTAGTTAAATAGGAAGAGTTTAATAACAGTCAGTCCCTACAGTCCCCTTGTCTAGAACAATTAAATTATACCCCTCAGACAGTACAGGACTTGTCAGTGGACTGTGGGGAAGCTGACGAGTTGACACCAGGGCTAGTGGCATTCGTTTTGGGGAAGACGGCGGGCTTGGGTCGTGTGGCGGGGGGCTTGACCGGGGCAGCCATCTTGACGGACTTGACGGGCCGGAAGGCACAGGCCATGTCCCCCGCGGTGCTGGCGCTGGCGCTGCGCTGGAAGGCGGGCTCAGGGTCCTTGAGCAGCTGGGTGTGCAGGGGGCTGGAGGGCTCCGAGGTGGGGGCCGCCACCGGTGAGGTTTTGAGGGGCTCCAAGGTGTCTAGAACCACGTCGGGGGTGTGCTTGGCACTGCTCTGCCGCTCTAGCTCCCGCAGCTCATTCAGGGCAGAGTTCATTGTCGCCTCAATGTCCTGCAAAACAGGAAGGAGGAGGAGCCGAGCTGAAGGCAGGCATAGTCCCCAAGGAGCCTGTTCCAACAGGACACGCCAGGCGTGAAGAACCCACTGAGAGGCCCAGGCTACTTTATTCGGCTGAAGTCCCTGAATGCACGAGCGCTCAGAACGTGAGGGAAGGAGGATTTTCATTTTCAAGACTGTTTTTCCTAGTGATTGGGCTGACTTTTTTTTGTCTTTCTTTAACCCTCCATCCCCGGTACTAGGATTCAGGCCTTGCACTAAGCTACATTCCCAGCCTTCTACATTTTTTGTATTTTGAGAGAAGGTCTTGCTAAGTTGTCTAGGCTGGCCTTTAACCTGTGATTCTCTTGGTTCAGCCTCCCGAGTAGCTGGAACTGCAGGCACGTGCCACCACCCCAGGCTGGTCAAACTTATTGTTTTTGATACTGGGGATCGAACTCAGGACGTTGCGCTTGTGAGGCAGGCACAGTGCCACTGAGCTAAGTCCCCAGCTGGTTGAACTCATTTTTACTAAAGTCCTTGGGTTTTGGAGATAGGCACTGAAATACTGATGGATGAAATACATACAATGCAGTGGGCAGGATAAAGGTGGAGCTCAGCGCAGCCAGGAGCAGGGCTACTCCGAAGATGGGGCATATGCTATCTAGTTCTATCTCTGCTCAAAGGTGTGCTAAACTGGTTTGTTTTTTTTTTTTTTTTTGCAGTACCGGGGATTAAACTCAGGACCTTGTGCATGTGAGAGAGGCACAGTGCCACTGAGCTAAATCCCCGGCTCTGTGCTAAACAGTTTTTAAAAGGGGTGAAAGTGAAGTATGGTCTTTATCTTCTTGAACCTGAAGGTCAAATGTTAGGAGCATCAGCCGTTCCTCAGCGTGGGATGCAGAAAGTTCCAGAGCCCAGTGCTAGAACATTCCTCGGGATCCCATCCCTCACTGACCGGAGCGTCCCACCTGAAAGGACTTCTACCCACCACCAGGAGAGGGGAACCACGGAACGGCCAGGAGGGGGAGCCAAAGCCCACACAGGTGAATCAACCTTCTGCAGCTCTGTAGGAAACCGTAGTCCTAGCCTGGAGCTTAAGGCAGAACCAAAGAACCCTGGCAGGCAAGCCAGCTGCTTCCTGGGGAGACCTCCCAGCTGCCGTGCTGTCCAAATAAACTTGTCAGGGGTCCCCAAACCACCAGAGGACTCCTTCTTGGGATTAAGCTCACATTGAAAGCTTGCATGTTCTAGGCAAAGGGCCCATTATGGTTTCTTTGTCCTACAGAGTGACCCATGCTTTCTTCTGACAATAATTCCACTTTCACTCATACCTATGACATTCTTAAAATGTGTGTGTGTGCATGTATGTGCTCGTATGTGCCTGTGACACTGGGGATTACACCCAGGGCCTCACATATGTTAGCCAGGTATTCATTCCATCACTGAGCTACCTCCCCAGCCCTCTGAAACCTTTAAGATGCTCAGAAAGAACTCCATCTCCCTCACAGTGCAGCTCTGCAGCTGGATTCTGTCCACCCATGTACCTTTTCACTCCCAGCAATGCCTGACCAAGGAAGGACCAGGGAGGATTCCCACGGTGCAAGGCCAACTGCCATCAGAAGCTTAAACAGAGGCACAGGATAGAAGGCTAGCAAAGCAAGACATCTCAGGCCCGCAGCTCGACACCGGCCTGCCAGGCCCACCTCTCTAAGCAGAGCCCAGGGGAGCCAGCAGAGGCCACACCCAGCCTCTATGGCCCCCGGAAGATGGAGCGAAGAGAGTCTCAGCTGGGTTGAGACTTCAGAGGGCCACAGAGAGCCTTTAGTTCCTACCTGGTCTAATGAAAATTATATAGCTGGGAGAGACGTCTGAGAGCACTGCTTGGAGTGGCCCCGGTAGTCGGACTTTTAGAGGTGGGGACGGATCTCTGATATTTCAGGGAGAACAGAGAGGCATCAGTGTGGTGCAGGCATGAAGGAGACGCTCTAGTAGGGGGCTCATCTCTACCGGAGCCTTGGGCTGGAAATGCTTTTAGTTCTCAAGCTCCCCGCAGCCAGAGTATTTTGAGGTCTTCAAGACCAGAAGCATATTGTGGATTGGGCATCTGCCCACGACGGATCAGCTTCGGGAAATGGAATGACTGAGATGGACAGAGCCATCTACAGATGCGGTTCCAACTGTATCAGAGTCTCAGCACTCAAATGGCTTCACAAAATCTACCTGGGCTTTAAGACCCAAAACTTGGGCCGAATGGACTCTACCCAAATACTCTTAACTACCAGCATTAAATATCAGCAGCTTTGCAAGGAGCCAGAGCATTGGCACCTTAGTTCACGAACTTCATTCGGTCCACAATCCTGGTTGTAAATGGAGTTGGACAAGAATCGAATCAAATTTTCCTACGAGGTCAACACTGAACCTAACCATTGAATTTGATTTGGTTCTCGCCCAATTCACCTGTGACCAGCGTGGTGGAAAGTCAAGCTCGCGAACGGAGGCACCGCTGTATCTGAGTAGGAGGCGGGAAGCCTCTCAGTCTACCTTCAGGGTCATGTGGGGGACAGGCGGTGGCGGGCACGCGGCCCTCGCAGGCTGGCGTGACACCCAGTTCCGGGGCAGCGCTGCGCCACCCCAAGTCGTGTCACCCAGCAGGGGCTGCGCTGAGCAGCAGCGGCGAGTGTAACCCCCGCCAGTGGCCGGCCCAGGGCCCTCGGTTACCTGTGCAACGACCTCAGGGTCCGTGGGCCGGTGGTTATTGAAGCTCCGGGACCTGCCCGCTGTGGCAGCCTTCCGGATCTGCGGACTGTCCAGCCGGTTCTTCAGGGAGGAGTGGCGGCTGATGGAGTTGAGGCTCCCATGCCCGCTGATGGGGCACTTATCTGGCCCTTCCTTGGGGAGACTCTGGCTCAGGACGGGCTGGGAGGACGGGCGGCAGCTGGCCCCCACCCCCGGGGAGGAGTCAGTCAGGGAACTGCTCAGCCCATGGCTGTCGCTTCGAAAGGTTTTCCGGATGCTCCCAGGTTCTGGACGCTTCCTTTGCCTTCAATCACAAATAGAAAGGGCAGGGTGATCGGGGAGCCCAGCTCCAGGGGGCCAGGATGGGGAGAGGCGCAGACGTGACACCTGGGGACTTGTGGCAGGGGAGGCACAAGGAGCAGCTTCGGTCCTTGGTGTCCTCTTGGCTTGTTCCTTCCCTGTGCCTCTTCTCCTGCCACCCCCAGCCGGGGCAAGGGAGAAAAGGATACTTACTTGTGCATCCTGGGCACGGAGCTCCCAACATAAAAGCTGCTGTCAGAAAAAGTGTCTGAGTAAGGGAAAGCTTCTACTGAGAGGGATTCATGGGAAGACCCCGCGCTTTGAGCAGAAACCGAGGTCCCAGCAGGAAGTCTCACCGTCACCGCTGAGGGAGGGAGGGAGGTGCTGGCAAGAGGCGCACTAGTGGCCCGTTTTAGCTTGTCTCTTGGTCTAGCTAGTGCCTCGGAGTCACTGTGGGCTCTGGCTTATTCTACAGACATAGAACGGAAGATCTGCTCAGGTGGAAGGACAACCGCATGGGTCCGGGGCCACCCAGCGCTGGGCTGAGCCCTGGCTCTCAGCCGGTTTATTTCACACCACCTAGCGCTCTCAAATGCAGTGGCTTGGCAGAACCCTCGTTCTATGGGTGTTGCCTGCTGCTGTGGAGTAATTCCATTTCTCTTGGAGTCGGATTTTAAAGGACCGAATCTAAGAAGGCACAGAGCTGCTCGTTCTGATGGCAGCCTGGCCGCTCCGACTGCATCTATGGGGGCTGGGCAGCGGTGGGAGTGGGGGGAAGGAGGGAGGTGGGACTTGGCACTGGGGCCGCCTGTGAGGTCCTGTTCACTGCTGACGTCTTCCTCATCTTTACAGACCCAGAGCAGCTGCCCCATGAATGTCCCGTCAGCAGTTTTAGCCCTGGGAGGGGAACCAGCCATCCTCCCGCAGGGACAAGGGTGTCGTCTCCCAGGGTCTCCTGAGGCGAGCCCTGCTCTGCAAATCTTCCTGCTCTGCAAATCTTCCATGACACCGCTCACTGCAACTGCAGACAGAATGCAGCCCTCCTTCCCCTGCTCCTTCCGGCACCCATGGCACTGCTTTGTAGCTACCTCTCCATGCAGTCTTTACCTTGCTGGACTGAGCTCTGAGAGCTGGGGCCGTGTCTTACTTGGCTTTGAAGAACCAGCGCTGGTGGTCGGCATAGAGCAGATGCTTAATAAATGTGTGGGACTACTCTGAAGGGCCACGCCCTGGTGACGCCTTGATTTCCTTCTTGCCTTTGAGGTTGGCTGACTCACAGATCTAAACTGCTGAGAAGGCACGTTCTTGGAGTAGCTGCAGCCAGCCAGGCCCCAGGCCAGGCCTGGGGACATAATGATGAGGAAGACAAAGTTCCCCATCCCTAGGAGCTCAGCCTGGTGGGGGATCTGGCGCAGTGTGAGTACCAGGAACGGCTTGGGCTGCCTGCGGACACAGGGGAGGGCACCTGACTCAGCCCGGGACTCAGTGATGTCCCAAAGGCCTCCCCAGAGCGGGAAATCTTTGGACTGAGTCCTGAAGGGAGGAGAGGAACTGACCAGGTAAGGGAGGAGCTGGCAGAAGTGAAGGCCTAGAGGGAGAGAGCCAGGCCCTCCTAGAACAGAAGGAGCTTGCTTGGGAGGGACGAGGGGAGGCTGAAAGGCAGGCTTACTTGGAGGGCCGCCTTCCCTCCCTGACCGGGCGGTGTCTGGGCAGGCCGTGGGTGCAGAGGCCTGTCCTCCAAGGGCCTCACCATGAGGGTTCCCTCACCATGCAAGGAGTCCAAGGGAGACACTGACTTTCTCCCGGATGTTCATCTTTTGACTGCTTGGCTGCCAGTCTCTGTAATTCTTTTGTGCAAATGGCACTGAGTATGGGATGACTTAGTAACACGTACCGAGGACTGGGGATGTAGCTCAGCGGTAGAGCACTTGCCTGGCACGTGTTGGGCCCTGGGCTCCATCTCCAGCTCAAACAAAAAGCCTGTACAAAACTGAACATCTAACTCTCTCTCCACCAACCCTGTCTTGGTTTTCGGCTTAATAATTGGCTTACAAGCTTGTGACTATAGGCTTATAATTAACATAGACTCGTAAATAAGGAGGAAAAAAGTGATTAGCGCATCGTTGCTGTTTACCAGTTTGTCTTCCCAGCAGGGCAGTGTGCTGGGGGAAGTATAACGTCCTCAGTTCTTTACTGGTCTGAATTGAATCACAGCTGTACTGAGTGAGTGAGCTGAATAAGCTACTTGATGAACTTGAGGGTGAAAGAGATGGAAACGAGCCACGTGTCCCAACCACGCCCCTGCTACCGCCTGGTTGGAAAGAAGCCAAGAGATCTGGCAACCTGGTGTGGTTTAAAAACAACAAGCATCTTTTATTCTCCTTCCAGTCTCCGTGTCCAGAGGCTACGGTTAACAGGTTTTCAAAGTGCAAAATCATTTCATTCCTCCAAGGCCAGAGGGAATAAACACTGTGTGTCCTCTCCAATCCAAACTCGTCAGGAGCGCCCTGGGGCTTGTCATCCTGCTGGCCCTGGGCCAAGTCTCAGGGTCTGGCGGAAAGAGGTCTGTAGACTTTGGGACTTGGTGTCTGGCCCCTTGAGATGAGATTAGTTCTCCAATAACCTGAGTGCCCCTCGGGTAGGCAGCAGCACTCGGGCGGCGCGGATCCCTCCACACAGCTGGCTGGGGTGTGGGTGGAGTTAAACCCTGGATGTTGCTAACGGCCCCAGTGAGAGCTGTGGGGCAAAGGCAGGGGCCTGCTGGACAGGAGCGGCACTCTGTACGGGGGCTGCTCGGGAGCGTCAGACACGGGGCTTAAGCAACAGGGAAAAGGTGGAAATGGTTTCTCCCAGGTGAGCAAGGGCAGAAGAAATGAGCACCGGAGGTCACACACGGAATAAAGAGCTCAGGACAAAGCTGTCCTGGGGCACAGTGCTCTCCTCTTCTCTGCAGCAGTGGATGCAGGACAAGGGGAGAGACAACAGACACATGACATCTAATAAGCCCGCCTGGCACGGCTGAGCCTGGTGGGAAACACACAAGACTCTGAATCTTGGACCAGACAAGGGCTGAGGAAGACAGCCAGCATTACTGTCTGAGCAGGAATTGGAAAGAGAAGGCACCTCTAGGCAACAGCACAAGACTGACTTGCATAAAGTGACCGACGTTTTGGCCAAGTCTTAGCCGTGAGACCGCCAGAAGGCTGTGCTGACAGACACCGCGGGACGGGCGCACAGGAGGACGCACGGCCGCAGCCCGACACAGGCAGCAGGGCCCTGGGCCTCCCGGGCCTCCGGGCAGCGGCGATGAGGGCATGCAGGCTGTTAGGCCCATGAGCAGTGCACGACTAGGGTTAGGCCGGGGGAGGCTGGGTGGTGGGAGTCGACTTGTTCAGGGGAGCAGAGAATGAAAAGCAGCGCTTACTTGTTGATGTTTGCAAGATAAATATCGGCTACGTGACCCCCACCGGGACAGCTGGCCCCCACTCTGGGTGTCACCTTTTCTTCAGGTGGCTCAGAAAGGACCTCAATCTCGGACTTGGGGCTGGACCTCTCCACGACACCGTCCTCGCTGGGGGAGAAGGGGCAGGCAGGCAGGGAGGGAGAACAACACAAAAAGCAGCGTTAAATCAGCAAGATGCTCCCCCCCCACACACACACAAACACACACGAGCTGCACCGCTCTGAGGCGGCAGGTGACACCTGGTGGGGCTGGCTCTGCAGCACAGACAAGGGACCTAGGGGCCTTGGAGAAACATTAAATAAAAATAAATAATTGGCTGAGTTCCGCGGGATCCTCAGCTCCTCAGGGCAGCTTGGTTAGGGGACCCTGGATTGCAGGCACCTGCCCTCTAGCCCACACTGCTTTCCAGGGGTGGCAGGGCCGGGCCACCTCCTAGAGGAGGAGGCAGAAGGAAGTCCAGCGTGTGGCTTATGTCAGCGCTGAGGTCCTGAGCACCTTGGGTAAGGACAGTCCGCTCTGCGTGGCTCTGGAGATGCCGGCGTTGAGGCAGGACAGGGCACACGGCCACACTCCATCCTAGCACATTCAGCCTCGCTTAGGGCGTCCAAGCTGGGCCCAGTCTCTCCACTGCTCTCCTGGCCCCTCTCCCCTATCATTCGCTTCTCTTGGTCCCGCAGTGAAGTCATAATGCTAAGACAGGGATGGGAGGGTCCTGTCCGTGCACAGACCGCCACCGCTTTGCAAAGGTATTGACTCAGGGAGGGCTCCCTGCACAGCTGCAGCTGTGGAGAGGCTGGGAGGGTGCAGACTCACTCAGGACAGCAACCTTCAACAGTGATACCGAGGGCAGGACTGAGAACAGTGCAGTGCTGCATGCAAGGGAAGTGAGCGGGGACAAAGACCGGGGCGGCGGGCCACAGGGGACACTGCCGGCCCCCAGACCGTGCTTCGAAGGCAGGGAGCGACTGACAGCCCACGTAGTGCAGTCTTGGGGACCAGTCCAGGCTCCCTTTGTCCCCAGACATTCTTCTCCTTCCTCTCCCCATCTCGCCCCAAATTGGCCTCATCTGGGCTAAGTGAACTTGGGTCACTTCCACAGGGGTGCTTGAGCCGAACTCCTCCCAGAGAGTGACTCCTCGTGTTCCCATGGAGGTGGAAAGAGCCACAGCATCCCAGCTAGGTGGGGTGTACACGGCTGTTTTAAAAACAAAAAAGAAAAAAGGACAGAGAGACAAAAATGTCTCCCCTACCTGCTCTTTCTGGAAAGGAAATGTATGAGGGGAGGTAAAGGCCACATTATGGCTCATCAGGTGTACATGTTGGTGAGCACTGGCTGACAGGTCTCTGAAACGAATGGCTGGCCGGGCGTGGTGGTAAATAATCTCAGCACTCAGGAGCCTGAGGCAGGAGGACCACTGCAAGTTCAAGGCCAGCCTGAACTCCATAATGAGCTCCATAGTGAGCTCAAGGCCAGTCTGAACTACATGATACCCTGTCTCAAAAAGCCAAAAACTAAAAACAAAAACAAATGGATGGCAGAGGGACTCAAAGGGGGATCACAGTGGAAAAATGAAAAAACATTCTGCACAGAGCTGGGGGGACTCCCTTCGGGGAACTGTGAGCCTCAGACCCCTTCAGTCCCCTCGCCTTCCTACAGCTCCCAAGTGAACTGCACTCCCCCAGTGGAGCCAGGGGCCACCCCTAGAGGTGCAGGGCCCTACGTACGTGTCTTGGACCACGATGTACTGATGGGGGATGAGCCCATCGATCCCGTTGTGCCGGCCTTCCCACCAGTCGTCGGACGCCCGCTGGTAAAGCAGCAGCGACGCCCCCTTCCTGAAGGACAGCTCCCGGGCTGTCCGGCCCACGTAGTCAAACCTGGCAATGGCCTCGATGGGGTCGCACTCTGGCAAGGACGGAGGAGGAGGACAAGTGCGGTCAGCACCCACAGGTGCAGGAGCCTGGGCGGAACGGCCCCCAGCCGGACTTGGCGGGGTGAGCGGCGTGAAATCTAAGCAGGGAGGGTGGCCATCCCCGTCCGGCCTGGCCGTCACCCTGAACAAGCTGCTGTCCCTCCCTGCCTCGCTCCACTGTCCCCTGACCTCGAGTCCCTTTCTCTCTGCCTCGCGAGACGCATCAAGATCCTGCCGTCTCTGGCAACTCCTCCGTTTTCATACAGCTCATTATGCTGATCTCCCTATCATCGAACCTGCTATACTCTATTTTAAGCATTACTTCTTTTCTGATTATCTAGAAACTCCATTAATTGCACAAAATTTATCATACTGTATTTTAAGTCATTTATTTATGTTATCCATTCCCTTCAGTAGAACATGACTTCTTCATCTCTATTAAAAGAAAATAACTGGCCTGGTCAACTGTGGAAAAATGCACATGAAAATAATTTGAAAAACTAAAAGGTGTTTACAAATGCAGTGTACTTTTACTTTTGTGTAGGCTTCTGTCTCGTCCATGGAATGGGGATAATAAAGTGCCCTTCCTGTGAAACTGTAGGAGGAGCCAATGAACCCCCACTTGTGAAAGCTGGGGAACAGTGCTGTGAGGTGTGTGCACTGGTCGCTGCTGTCACTGTCCTTATCTGTTCTAGGCTGCTCTAAAGAGAAGGCTCCCAGAAAGCTAGACCCTGAAAGTCAGATCTGTTGGGAAGTAGAGGAGACAACTGCCTAAAAACAAGACCAGAGCCAGGTGTGGCAGCGCACACCTGTGATCCCAGCACTCCGGAGGCAGACGCAGGAGGATCACAAGTTCGAGCCCAGCCTTAGCAAGATCTTGTTTCAAAATTTAAAAATACAGAGTAAAGAGGGTTGGGGATGTAACTCAGTGTGAAGGCTCTGAACTCAATCCCTAGTACAGCAAAACAAATGAAAACCCAATAAACAAACAGAAACGCCATGCCCAGTCAGCCCCAAGTCTGCTGCTGAACAGGCAGGGCCAGAGATTTCACTGCAGGAGGCTGACCAGAGAAGGTCTCCTAATCCAAGAACCTAAGAGAATCTAAGTCTCCCGATGTGGATGTGTTCTCTACAGCCTGTCTGCCACTTGACCTCTCTGACCCCCATTTTCTCAACTGTAAAACAGTGCCCTATTTCCGTAGAGATCAGCAGATAAAATGCACAAAGCCTCTAACAGTGCTGAGGCAGCTCTGATCCATCCAGAAATTCCCTAGTTTGCCTATCCCCCTCAGATGTGGCAGACGATCAGACTGACCCTCCTCCCATCAGGATCTAGAGAAGCAATCCTCATGTTTTCCCCCTTTAAAAGCTGGCACAGGAGAGCAGAATTCATTTGAAGCAAGGGAGGGGGCAGCAAAACTCTGAAAACTGTGCCATTTTATTCTTCTGCCTAGCAAATTCTGAAGCCCCTTGTCAGCTACTGAGCCTTCCCAAGCCCAAGTGATCCAGAAATGGAGGTGAGGAGCTGCTGGACGCAGGGGAAGTGTGTGGCCAGACAGATCCTAGTCAATCACGGGCACTGCAGAGGCCCAGGGTGGCAGCTGAGCGTCGGGCCCTGGGCGCACACTCAGCAGACTGCTCTGCGCTCGCACGCCTGAGGGTAGAAAGGCTGTTTTCCAAGCGGCAGGCGTGCAGGTGAGTGGCTTCTGCACCCTCCTCCCACTCGCCCCGGCGTGCGGGTTCCAAAGCATCTCTCTCCCTTAGCGCCCCCCCCACCTACCTGGGAGGAGTGTGGGGTGTGCTAAGGGACCCTGGCTGGCCGTGAAGGTCTGGGTCTTCACCTCTGGCTTAGCATAACGCCTGTTCTAGTGGCGGACGCCCCTCCGGGAAAGGGAGAGAGGAAGGGCAAGGGACAGTCCCCAGGGGACGGCCAGGCAGAAGCTCGTCAGGTGAACGGGACGTGCAGCCTGACCGAGAGCACTGGCAGCCCCGGTGAGCAGGAAGCAGGCTTCATACCGTCATCGCTTGTGTGGTGTTCTGTGGTCACATCCTGCGTGGAGTCTTCAGCTGAGGTAGTCTCTCCATGTGGGCTATCACTGTGACAGAAGTGAGAGTGACCCAGGCATCAGGCACCGCTTGCAAACATTTGCTCTCCCCTTCAGACTGCCTCTCGCGAGCAAGAGCATGAAATCAATCCTGTGCTCCTATCCTGGCTTACACACAGAAAACACTCAGGAAGAGTGGAGAAAACACTCCACAGTTCCCCACTCCAGCTCCTGCCAGAAAACTGCTGGAGACTATTTGGGACTTAGACTACCTCCAAAGGGAAACCCTTCAGAAAACACAGGACAGGGCAACAACTCCCGGGCTAACTCCAGGTGAGCTCACGGCTGATTCCCAAAGAGGGAGTGCTGCAGGGAAGAAGCAATGAGCCGCTCTGTCAGGGGCAACTGCGTCGGTACCGTTAGGCGAGCCCAGAGAAGCACGCTGCAATCTCTCCGCACCACTAGGTACCGGCCATACACAAGAACAGCGGTCTGCCCACCTCCTAGCATTGGTGGGAGTTACTGGTACCGCTTAGCAAGGCATCTGGAGTGCTCCCTAAGTGGCACTTCTTTTGAACCTTTTTTTTTTTTTTTGGTACTGGGGATCAAACTTGGGTCCTTGTGCTTGCGCAGCAGGCGGGGAAACCACTGAGCTAAATCCCCGGCCCATTTTACAGCTTTTTTTTTTTTGGTAACCAGGGATCGAACTCCGGTCCTTGCGCTTGCACAGCAGGTGGCGAAACCACTGAGCCAAATCCCCCCAAATTTTCTATCACTTTTTAATGCCTATCTTTTTTTTTGGTACTGGGAATAGAACTCGGGTCCTTTGCGCTTGTGCAGCAGGAGGCGAAACCACTGAGCTAAATCCCCAGCTGCCTAAGTGGCACTTCTTTCCTTCTTCTGCCTTCCTTTCTTTTTAAATTAATCTTCTGCAGTGCTCAGATTGAACCCAGGGCCTTGGTCACAGTAGGCAGGTGCTCCACCCCCTTAGCTATGCCCCGTCCCTTCCTTCTCGCTTTGTTCAGTACCCTATGCTGCTTGATGCTTCAGCCTGTGTACTGGTGAGAAGGAGGGAAGTGAGTCAAGAAGTGGCCGGCAGAGGAATTTGCTGCACGTTAGATTCTGCAGGAGGGCAAGGACGGAAGCCTGGCCGAGTTCTTTAAAAAGCTCATCTTTCTGGGGATGTAGCTCAGTGGCGCAGCATCTGCCCAGCAAGCACGGAGGGGGTTGGGGGAAGAGGAGGAGGTGGAAGGGGAAGGGAAAGAGGAAGAGGGGGAAGAGGAAGGGGAAGAGGAAGAAGAGGAAAAAGAAGGAAGAAGAAGAGGAGGAAGGGGGAAGAGGAAGAGGAAAAAGAGGAGGGAGAACAAGAGGAGGAAGAAGACAAGAAGGAGAAAGAGGAAGAGGAGGAAAAGGAAGAAGGAAAGAAGAACATGGAAGAAGGAAGAAAGAAGGAAGGAAGGGAGTAGGGGACCAAAGAGAAGGAGGAGGAGGAGAAGAAACAATCACCAACCAAAAAACAAAACAAAAATTCATCTTTTAAAAAATCATCCAGGGTAGAGAGAATGGCCAGGGACCTCAGAGTAGATGACAGTACTCAATTCTTGAAAAGCAGAGGAAATCCCCGTTCACGTCTGAGGTTTCCGGCCTTCCCAGACAGTGCCTACCAGCCCTGCCGGCCCTCCCTCCCCGGGCACTGGTCCTGCAGCCCTAGGAGCTCCTGAAAGACTAGGTGACCAAGGCCCAAGGGGGTTTCTCTGACTCCACAGAACATCCTCAGAGCACCAACAGGGATTCCTCTTTGTCAAAACACGTGGGCATAATCCCTCATGTTTTCTGGGCTGAAAGTCCCTCTGCTAAGTTTGGTGGCATTCTGGAAACTCACGGGGCTCTCAGGGCGCACAGGTTAAAGGCAAACCTTTTCCTGGGACGTCTACTAAGGGACAGCTCTGACTGCAGGGAGCCCTGGAGGGCTGTAAACCCATGGCCCCACCCCTGAGTTTCTGAGCAGCTGGTCCGGCTGGGGCTGGACTGGGGAACCTGTGTCTCTAACCCGCCTGACATGACCTGGGTGCCGCTGGTCAGGTGCGGCTAAAACCTCTGTACCATGGCAAGATGCTTTGGAAGGTCCCTTCTGGCCTGGAAACCCTATGCTTCTTTCATGCCATACCCCAACCCCCTAACACCCCCCAGGCCCACAGCACCTGAGGACCCGGAGCTGCCACGTGCCCGCAGGCTGTCCTAGAACACCCACTGAGCTCCTGTCTCAGGACTGGCAAGTCGGGAAATGGGTTGCCTACAGCTGAGGGAGGACCAGTGGCCAGGGGGGGTTCTGTCTCCTGGCCATCCTCCAGAGTTTGGGGCTCCCTCCTCCACTGTCTTAGCTCACTTCGCCGGCACTTCTCGGGTGGGGAGCTTCAGAGTGGGTCTCAATTCAGATCACAGAACGCTGCTCACCGGCACCTCTGGCCCGCGGCCCAGGGCCTCCCACCTAGCCTGAGACTGTGGTAGTAACGTTCCCTGTCTGGCCCTGTGGTGTAATAAATGTCAAATGCATGGCAAACAGGGGTCTAAGGAGAAGAATGGACGAAGGCTCCCCAAACAGGGCTGGGGAGAAGCAACTCTGTGCTCTGAGCAGTCCTGAACCTGTGGTTTGCCCGCTGAGCGCTAGGGCAGGCATGCTGCCTGACTTCGGAAGTAGGATTCCACACTGTCACTCCTCTTGAGAGGGGAAAACCAGTTTCGTGTCACGTGCACAAGGTCTGCTCCCGGGAGCCCAGCAGCCAGCGGGCTGAGGCTGGAGCTGAGCACCTCCCCAGCCACTGCCCGGTGGCCACGTGTCAGTGGCAGAACTTTCTCTCCTGGGCAGCCAGCTGAGGTTCTTCCAGTCTGGACCTGACCTGGGCTCTGCAGTGTGGCAGAGGAGTGAACTCGGAATGTCAGTGCTACTGGGATGCTCAGAGGTACGAAGGTCACTTCCTTCACTCCTTGGCAAGAGTCTGTGCTTGGGGGTCAAGGAGAAAGCGGCCCCTCTGGCCTCCCCTACCTCAGTGGATAGCAATGGGGCTGGCTGAATTGGTTCGATGTTGACCTCAGAGAGCATCCGATTTGGGCTGGCTTCTGTTTTCAGCCCAGGCTGAAATACTGCTTGGGGAAGAAGGGAAGGGCGGAGGGAGGTAAGGGGCATCACAGACTGCAAGAGACTCAGAAAAATGACACTGAGTCGTATCATGGCAGGCTGCATGGGTAACGGACGGGTCCGTGCACTACAGGATGAGATGGGGTTGAGCTCCCTCCGCCGAGATGGCCTCGAGGGGCTGCAGAGGCTTCCCTGTAACCATGTGGCCACAGGGCTCTGTCTGTTGGGAAATGAGTGGATTGTCTGTCCAGTACAGGGGTCCAGCACAGCTGCTCCCTAGGGATTCCTTTTGGCTCTGTTCTCAACCCCGTCATGAAACCCTTGCCCCAAGGACTGTGATTCTGCTCGGCGTGCCACCAAGCCGAGCCTGCCCCAATGGAGCTGAGCCCGCTTCCTCCTCACACATTTCTCAAACCGTTCCAATGTGTTCTCCTGTAAACTCACAGCCAGGAAATGATGCCTCATTGTCTAAACTCTTCCCAGGAAGCATGGGGCTCCCTGGGACCCCGGCCTGCCTTTCTTAAAATCCACAGCACAGAGTAGAGGCTATGGGGATGCTGTTGACCAGCAAACAGCAGTTTTACACACAGCTTTGCAAAATCTCCTTTCCTGAGGTATTAGTACCGCTATTAATGTGGTCCCTGCCTTTTGGAACGGCACCTCACCACCCAGAACTCATAAGGAAGGGAGGTGGCTCGAGCGGTACTGGCTCCATAGGTAGACTGAGGCCAGGGTCTGTCGTAGCAGCCCAGGCCTGGAGTGCAGGCTGGAGGACGCTGTGTTTCCCTTTAGCGTTGTTCCCTTGGCCATCTGTCCCCCACGCCAGTGTGCACTGGTGACCGCTCCCACCTCCAGCCCGAGCCCCTACCAGTAATCCTCCATGCTTCCTCCTCTGCTGTAGATGGGGCCCTCCAGCTCCCTGGGGTTGGGGAAGATGTTCTCGTGCTGGATGATGATGGTTTTGATCAGCTCGTTCACATGGGCTTGGCAAGACACCTGGTCATGGCCCTCCGGCACTGACATCAGCGAGGGCCCGAAGCAGATGGCGAGGTTGTAGGGATCCATCATGTTCTCTTCACTGAACTGTGACAAACTGGAGAAGGCAAAGGGGCCAAGCTGGAAAGCTGGCGCATGAATGCCCAGGAGACACAGTCACAGGTGGCCCTGCCAAGGGCAAAGGCACAAGGCCCACAGATTGCCACCTGGCTTTGCGGGCATCAGGAAGTCACCTGGGGACACAGGAGTGACCGCCGGATGGTCATTCGGGAGCCAGGGAGAGGTAGAGGGAGGTACCTGCGTATTAGTCTGACCTTCGCTTCTCTCCAGTTCCCATGCCAATGTGCCTTCCACCCCCTCCTCACGCCCAACCTGGAGCTTATCCGCCACTCACTTTCCCTTGAGAACACGTCGCTCTACCAAGCTCAGCGTGGATCCACAGCCCAACCCCCCCAAGCCAGCAGCGCAGACAGGGAGCCTCGGCTTGCCCTGGTAATGGGCACTGTGCAGAGTGTGCCTTCTTATAGAGCAAAACAATCACATTATTAGGGATATCCCATTCCTGCCTCTACACTTAATAAGAAAACAGCCAACCGATAGCTTTTGTATTCCACCAAGACAGTGAATTTCTCAAATGCTTAATGCAATTGTTTTTCACTTTCATAATATCCTTTCTATTAATACATTCAGGATTTATTTAGGAAAGGGTTAGTGTGCTGTTCAGGCTCCACTCGCGCTTCCTTGGGATGGAGGCTAACTTTATCCTGGGTATTTATTTGTTCTGGGACCTCCCCCTGCTCAGCAAGACCCTGGCCAGAGATCCCAGGCCTTCGATGGGCCACGGTGCCTGGCAAGTCCCCACTGCTCCTGCCTGTCCAGGTCTGGAGTGCTAGGCCAGCTCCGGACAAATCCCCACACAGCCCACAGAACCGTGAGCTCTGCAGATGTGTGGCCTGCCACAGACACCAGCAGGCACTGCCTGGCTCCGGTTCTGACAGATCCAGAGCCCTGTGATCCAGCCCTCCGCAGCTGCTCTTCTGAATTATGCAGTTTTATTCCTAGGTAAATAAAACTCACATCCAGACTCCTGTTACAGAGCGGGGTTCCCTCTAACCCAACCATTCTCTCCTCTCCTGGAGGTTCTGAGATGCCCCTCAGGCCCCCTTGAGAGTCACTGCAGGACATGAAAAGTGGCTCGATGGACATGACCAATGGTCACAGGGAGGAAGAGCTGAGAATGGCTGTTCTCCAGGACCTAGAATCAAATATGGGAGCAACAGGGAGGTTAGAAATCCAGTGGCTGGACTGCTTCACAGGCTTCTTAAAGATTTAATTTTACAACCTTCTCTGGATCCTAAATTGAAAGAAGCAGAGGTTTAGAAAAGACTGGGGAAGCTTCTAAGTCTTCCTGGGACACTGGATAAAGAGGAGTGGAAATGACCCTGGTAACCTCAGCAGGAACAACCGAGAGATAAGACAGCCAAGGCTAATGGGGAGGATCCCAGGCTGGCCAGGCCCTGGCGTCATGGAGACAGGAGGCTTCAGCAAGGGCTGGTTTCTTAGGTGTGATCTGATAGTGTTTTGGTAGCAGGAAAGAACACCAGTAGTTTCTGGGAAGCCTGATGGTCAAAAGGGACAAACTCTAGCCCTCAGTGTGCCAAGTAAAGCGCTATGGCAGAGGAGGAACGATGTGAAGCTTACAAAGGAAAGAACTGTTCAACTTACAGGTGGTGGCAATGACCAGGGGCCTGAGGAGGACTTAGTTTCCAGGGCTGTGGTCTCGTGAATTGGGTCCATTTTTTGACTTCCATTAAAAAGTAGGCCAAATTTGCAAGGCCCTGGGGTTTGATTCCCAGTGTACCAAGGAAAGATAAAAAGACCACAATCCTTTTTCTCCTCCAATTCACAGGGGAATACCTCAGTTTAGGTGCTAACCAGTGGCTCTTTACTGCATCTGAGGGGCACAAGGGTTAGGAATTTGGCAATAGAACAGGCACAGTGGCTCATGCCTGTAGTTCCAGCTACTTGGGAGGCTGAGGCAGGAGGACTGCTTGCCTGTAGGAGTTTGGGGCCAGCTGAGAAACAGAGTGAGTCTGTCTCAAACAAGCAAGGAAACAAAACAGAATTTGATCAAAACTAGGTATTCTCTCTCCCCCAAAATTCATACATGTGCACATATAAATGCTTACAATTTTATATAACGCGTCATGATATTAAAGCCTGCATAAGATCTCTGGCCCTGGATAATGATGCCAAGTGATGTCGGTCTTGGGCCTGGGGAGGGACAGGGAGAGGTGGAGTTGGGACTCCACAGGGAGTTGCTGCCACACTGGACACAGGTCCAGCATTGCCAGATCTAAGGGCTTTTCAGAAGAAGCTAGCGGAAGCCCGAGAAGTTATATGCTGTTTTAGTGCTTCCCGGACACAACAAGCCAAAAGGCAGCACACCGGATGGATGCCTTATCTGGCTCTGCTCAGGCCCAGGGTTTTGAGGGGGAAAGCTGTAGTGTAAGCAAAGTGAAGACTGAGGCTCCCGAGAAGCCGGGTGCCCGTGTTCCTGCTTGATGCCTTCACTGCCACGTGAGGACCCTCGTGCTGGCCCCGGGCTAGAACATGCTGCTGGCACAGGAGGAATTGCTTTAGCCAAGCCCAAGGCCCCCTGGTCCTCAGAGCTTTCTTCTGCCCACACTCAGACCCGGGACCAGCTAAACACGCCCGATACACTGACACTGTTCTTGAGCCGACACCCAGGCTTCCCCAGAGCCAGGCCCCTCTGTTCAGCTGCTGAAAACTGCCACTGGGGTGCCCAACAGGTGCCTTCAAATGGCACTGCCCACGCGGGCACCTTGTCTTGATTCCCTTCCTTACGCCTATCTTCCTTAATTCCATAAAAACATCACAATTTCCCTGTTCCTCATGCCAAAAAAGCAGGGTTTCTCTCTTCCCTCACACTCTACACATCCAGTCCACGAGCAAGTCCTGTCAATGCTCGGGTTAAAATCCATCCCCAGCCTGACCCTTCCTGCTTACCCGCCCTTCTGTCTTCCCACCCCTCGGCCAACCGCACACAATTCAGAACAGGCCCCTCCTCCCCGTGACCCCACACCAAGTAGCTGGCAGATTTTCAAACCAATACTGTCCATACATCAGGTTATTACACTCTTCCCTTGGAAATGTGCCAACACTTCCCACATGCACGTCTGTCCATCTTATCAATGCCTGTCCCTGTGGCTCCTTTTTCAGCGTTTAGGCTGCTGCTCATGCCCTGTCTTCTCAGAGAGGCCTTTGCTGACCACCCCGCAAAAGTGCTCTCCTTCCTCTCACTTCTGCCCCAATCCTGTACTCATCTATTTTTTTTTTTTGAGACAGGGTCTTGCTGTGTAACCCAGGCCGGCCTGAAACTCCCCATCTTCCTGGTCTCAGCCTCCCAAGTACTGTGATTGCCGGCATGTGCCACAGAGCCCAGCCTCTATCCCCTTCTTTAATCCCTTTTGCTTCTAAGCACCTATCCCATCTGATACGCCTGCTACTGTCTGTCTCCTTCCCCGGATCACGAGCTAAACGCTATCTCTCCCTGAACAACGTGTCCTTACAGCCCAGCACTGTGGCCAGCATGCAGTAGGCGCTCGGTACATGTGCACTGGTGGGAATGAACAGAGCCATCCACAGCCGAGGAGCCAAGCAGCCAAAGCCAGGCCCTGATCCATGTGTTCACTGGGGTGGCTACTTACTGACTGAGGAAGGCAAAGAGGTATCTCATGATAATCAGAGTGGTTTTGGGTAGGGCCAGGAGGACTTTCCGGATGTGCAGAGCTCTCTCCTGCAGGTTGTCCATTGCTGAAAGAAGAAAGCAGTGTTATCCTACCCTGTGACCGAGACGCCTGGAGGAATGGCCGGAAGCCCTTGTCACCAGCATGCACAGCACAAAGAGCAGCAGATCAGTCTACACAGCATGGGAGCCCAGTGACTGGAATGTGATCCCGGCTGCTTCTGAGAATGGGCTGCTGCCAGAGACCACCTGTCACTGCTGTGCTTCTGGTCGCAGGAAGTGTTGGAGGCCCCGAGCCCCCAGCATCTACCATGCTCTTCTCAAAACCAGCACAGACAACGAGCTGACCACCATCCCACCATGATGTTCAGCACCCAGCCTGCCCAGATCCTTGTCCTCCCCTCTCTGGACGAGTCTGGCTCGTCTCCTCCTCTCATCAACAGGAGGAATGAGCAGGAAGCGGTCAGAGGCAGGGGATGAAAGGCCCCGTGGAATCACCCCAACTCTCACAGTGTCAACCACTTAAGCTACAGGCAGAGCCCTGTGCCAGCGGCTGCAGCCATGGACAGATGGGCAGTGTATGGTACAGACACCGCCATTTTGTACAAGTGACATTTACGTGACTGCTATTTTCTATGACTGCCTTTATGAGAGAAAGAAACGGGAAGTACTGGGTTAGGAACAAGGGATACGTCAGGGATCTCAGACTCTCTCAGCCATTGCAGCCCAGCTTAAGGGATGGTGCCTGGGCCCAATCCAGGAGGCAGACATGAGCTAAGGGTGCACATACTTAGTCACACACATAATTCGCTTCCATCACGTAGACTCCCACAGAGAAGGGGTCAGCGGAGAAAACCAGAGAGCCAATTTCTTGACTGCTCTAGGCTTGTGATGGCGAACCTTTCAATGATACAAACAGCCTGCTTGTGGCACGCGTGCCATAGGTTTGCCACCACTGCTCCAGGCTGTTCTCAGAGTGATTGAAAGGGACAAGGACTCAAGGCAAATACTAAGCCAGACGGGAAAGCCAGGGAGCATGAGGACCCTGGTCAACCTGGGCAGAGGGATTCTGTCTCCATTTCTTTTTGTTGTTGTTGTTTATTTCTGGAATTGGGGATTGAACTTGGGACCTTGCGCTTTTGAGGCAGGCGTCACCACTGAGCTAAATCCTCGGCCCTCCTGTCTCCATTTCTGTTTTGTTTTTTTTTTGGTACCAGGGATTGAACTCGGGTCCTTGTGCTTGCACAGCAAGCGGCGAAACCACTGAGCTAAATCCCCGCCCCCCTCCTGTCTCCATTTCAAAGGCCTCATCTCCTCCTGCCTCTGGGGCTATCCTTCAAATTACATCTGCTTTCAAGAAGACCTGATTTTATTCTACATTTCCACAGACAGTTGTCCATGGAAACAAAGGAGAGGATGTTTCAGCATCGTGAGCTGAACTAAATGGTTAAGAATAGCTTTACAAGCCCCAAATTTTAGAGTAAAAGGCAGGGAACTCCTAAGAAAACAGAAAATACGTAAGCTCTCTGAGAAAATATCATGTGACTGCTTTTAAATGTGCAGTGGGGTTTTGTTCTTAGGATGCACATAAACACACCTAGCAGGTAAGCTGTGCCATGGATAAAACAACAAATAGGAAACATTTGTAATACTTACGCTTTGACTCTGGTATCAGGAAAAGCCCAAACCCTGATGTGTAAGCTTTACAGAACTGAAAAGACTAGGCCTTATGGATGAATACAAAGGCATTTTACTAAAGGGAGATAAAGCCTTCTCCCAAGAACAAAGTTTATGACTGAAACGAATCAAAAGAGCCAGGAGTCCCGACTCGGGGTCTGGATTCTCACTGAAAAGTCACTCTTCCCGCCCCTACCTCTAGCACCAGGGAGGAAAGAGTGAGGGTGAGAATGAAAGAATCACTGGGGAAAATGTAAAACAGGAAAACTTTAGTGCAAAGCATCTAAGGAGACAAAGAGCTCCATGGAAATGTTTAGACCTCTTGCTACCAGCAGCTGTGGGCAGGAACCAGTCTGGAGCCAGGACGGTACTTACTGACACACGCCATTAGGTCATGGAAGACGTCCTTGGGGAACAGCGGGTGTTCCAGACCCCGGAAGTGAAGCTTCAGGACGCCTGCTATGGAATCCATGTCATGGTCATTCTGGTCCCCCGCCAGGGGGTCCTCTCCTGAGGATAAGCAATGCCCGCAAAGGAAAGAAAGTAAGAGAGGCACAAACACACAGGGCAAAGTAGAAGCGGTGGGGAAGGGGGACCCACTCATGTCCTCCACCAGTACATCACTCTGCCAGCACGGTGGCCACAGCTGGGACAGACCCGGGACAGATAAAGCAATCTTCGCAGGCTCCAGGTCGTGCCCGGGCCTGGGCACAGCAACTGCCTCTCTCACAAGAATCTCGAAAGCAGGCTGGGCCTGAGTCTCTGGGGGAGGAAAACGAGGCCATGTGGCCCCCAGCAAAGGACACCTACTTACAGGAGCTCCCCATGGAAAATTTTGTATCAGATGTAATTAGATTTAATGACAGGACTAACCTCAAATTGAAACTATATATTTCCATTACAGTGACGGAAATTGCCAAAGCTTGCCCATTACCTTAATAGTCCACACGATAATAAATGGGCTACAATGAACAGGCACATTAGCCTTGATATTAACTGCCACCAAGGGTTCCGGATGAAGCCATAAACTGCCTAGACATCATAGTTAACTTCTTGGTTTTGGCAGATCATCCGAAGGAGAGAGGCAGGAAGGGTGGGGCCCAGAAGGAAGGAAGCTGGGATGTGGCCGGCATCTCCCCGCATGGCTGATGGGCTGTGTGTGGGGAGCAACTGCCCGGCTGGAGAGGAGGAAGCAGGCTTCCAAAGCTCTGGTGGAGCCAACACCCCAGGAGGCTGGCAGACATTCGGTCTTATCTTCCTGGTGGTCCCCTCACCTCTCTCAAAGGCATTTTTGATGTCATTCACTTCCACCTGGGATCCAGACACCCGGAAAATTCCTTCATGCTGTAGTCCTGGAACCACACAGAGGAAAGAGATCACAGAGAAGAAAAAGCAAGCTCACAAGCACCGTACAAGCTCGGCTGAGTGCCTGTCTCCCCCAGCAGTGCATACTGAAGTATCCTGGGTCTCTCTCTTTTCAGGCCAATGAGGAAAACACATGTAGGGATGTTGGGAAAGTCACTGGGAAGATTATGAAACATCACCTTAAAGAAGGAACCAAGTCAGACACTTAAACCAGCTCCTCTCCTGATTCTGAGGGAGACCGAGGCAGGCACCTTCCCATCTTTGCCTGATTTCACCTGACTTGCATCGAGGGACCTGCTGGTGCTTTCTTATTACCCAGGGTCTAGAAAGGGAGCTGGGTCATGGCAGCGGAGACATTAGGTACCACTAGAGGAGTTTCATAAGGTTTGCGGTGATAATGATCGGGTTCGCTCATTTAACACTTCTACTATTTGAGGGACAGTGGTTTCAGCAGGGATAAAAAAGAGGACAAGAAAATACAAGTGATCAGTCGCACACACCATTGTCAACTACTGTCCTAGGCACTGGTCCCTCCCTGCTGCTTTAAGGGCAAACATGCATGAATGTTCCACTGTAATATTAATGTGCACAAAAAACTGTCTTAAGTTTTGTTAGAGTAGAAATAAAAATGCTTGTATAGTGGTGATTGCTGCTGTCACAGGCTCTCAGGTAAAGAAAGCATGCGGTCCTTAGAGCAAGTGATAGATAACCTCACGCAGGGTCAGGGTGAGCAGTAACCCAATTTCTAGCTGTGCGGACTGATGAGAGATGAGCAGCCTTCAGCTACACAGGTAGTAAGAATCTGGGCAGGACTCAGAGCCAGGCCTTGTGGCTGCAACCACGTACCCATCCTCAACACCAGACCTGCGGGGGGTTGGTGCGCACGCAGGGAGGGTGGGACTCACTGCCAGTCTGACTTGGACACGGCTTACACAGCACCGCACACATGACTGCGCACCCAGTGGGAAATCCGGGAAGTGCACCTTCAGTGCCGGGCCCAGGGGCTGGGCTGGGCTGCCCGGCTTTTCTCAGGAGTGCTGGGCCCGAAGTACAGGCATTTTGTCCAAATCTCTCTGCGATGGCACAATCCTTCCAGAACTTCCATGTGTCAGGAAAGAATAATGCCACCAGTTCAGGGTCACCCTCTCAGTGAGGGGCAGCTGGATCCTATCAACTAGACCAGGACTGAAACTGCTGAATCTGACTGGAATTATGTAAAGAAGTAAGCAGAGGGAATGTGATTACCTTGTTAGTGACAGCACTTAAGCTGTCTGCTCCTCTTAAGGGAATCTCCCGAGTGTTCCTCACAAAATGGCAGGCAATGGCAAAAATCCGTCAATACCACTGTAGTAGTACTAGGTTAGTTAGCCGGCAGGATAAAAGAGCCAAAGAATGTTGTTTAAACAGAATGTACAGGGCAAGTGGTCTGACAGAAACAGGCCTAGGTCCACTGACTTGTCAGAAACACAGTGCAGGGGAAGCACGGGCAGTGGGTGGGTGAAGCACTGTGCAATGTCCCGAGAGAGGGCCAGCGTGGTGCTTCGGGACAGGTGAGACCACCAGGAACTGCAGCCTTGGCAGTGCTGTGGGCTCAGGCCAAGGAGAAATGAGACGTGCACGTGCTGGCCATCAGGGCCCTGGCCTGGAACACGAGGAGCTCTCTTTGGTCTGGTCTCCAGTCTCCCTGGAGCACACAGGACCAGCCTGAGTTCTTACTCAACACACACAATCTTTGGCACACCAAACGGGAGGATGCTGAGAGCAGCAACATTGTTTTCCAGAAAGGAGAGGAGAAAACCAGCTGTTTATAATCGCTGCTCTCCGAGATGATTCTTGAGATGATGGCTACAACAGCCACCTTGTGTTCCTTTCCTCAAGACAATGGTGGGTTTTCCTACATCGTGGTTTCATTTCACTAGTTCCTGACATCGCCTCTCCTAAGTCTTCCTGGATCACCCTGACCTGCCATTTGCAGAGGGGCCTCAGCTGTCCCCACTTAACAGGGGTGGTAACATTTACCTCCCAGGGGATATGAAGAGAGCAGAGATAAAAACTTTTCCAGCATTTGGTGAGCCATGGACCCTTTTGAGACTGACAAAAGGTATGTACATGCGCTTATTCAACATGTGTGAATGTATTTTAGGAAGCTCAGGTTGGCAACCTCCTCTGCCTCAGCCTCCCAACTGCTAGGACCCAGGAACACATCACATACACAAAAATTTTAACTCTAGTAGTTTTTTAGGGATTTCATGAATACTTTAATGAGTCTCTACTTGCAGAAAAAAAATCACTGAAGAAATATTTTTTTGACCAGCTAGTATGTCCTACATTAAAAAACCAACAATGTATTTATTTGCTTAATGCTAGAATATACACCAAGTGATTTCAGAATTGCTAGCCCGTATCTGTGGGATAAAAATGACTAACGACTGTACAATAATTATTTATAGCTCTTTTTGTTTTTAGACTTACAGTATACAGTCAACATGTTGTGTTCAAAGTTATTTGGTTAGGCATTTTCTTCCTCGCTTCCCTTCAGTGTGCTGTTTCCACTCCATTTTGGGTTTTACTCACACCCTCGTATTATTTACTTGTCATCTGAGCAGGCAAATGCTAATGTAGTTCTAAAGGTCAAAGCACACCAACTGGGGTACTCAGAGAGATGCCACTCCTCTCCTCTCCTCTTTCCCACTGTTCCAGTCTCTCCACCCCCTTTCGCCCTGTCTCTTGTGATGACCAATAAAATACTAGCTGCTGTCTGCTCTTCACATTTTGTTTTTTCGCTTAACCATATACCCTAGGAATAGAGATTCCTACATTCCTACTTTCCATTCCACATTGGCTCATAGAGCACTTCCTTGTGTTTTCGCAGTTGTATAGTACTCCATTGTATGGACATGCCATGGTTTTTACAACCACTATTCTGTGCAGGGGCATTTAGTTTGTGCCAATATTTTACAATTACAAACAATGCTGCAGCAAATAATCTTGTGCATATGCATATTTGTATTGTTAGAGGTGGGTCTGCATGGTAAAACTCCTAGGAAGACTGCTGAATTAGAACGTAAATGCACATGTGGTTTTGATATTACCAAATTCCCTCACAACAGGGTTGTACCAGTCTGCATTCCCATCAGCAGTACATGAGGAGGGTGCCTGTCTCCCCCGTCTCATCACAGCAATGGGCCAATTTTTATCTCCTCGCACACCGTGCCTATATGGGAGCAGACAGGTATGCTCAAGTTCCGCTAGCTGAAACCATCACTTTTCGGCTGACACCATGGCTGGCACCCTGGGCCAAGCCGCTATCTTGTTTCACCTGGCCTACTGCAGCAGCTTCCTGTTTCTACCTTGTAGTCTTATCTCCCTGCAGCAGCCAGAACCCTTTAACAAGTCCCCCTGTTCAAAGTTCTCCATGGCTTCCCAGCTTGCCTAGAATAAAAGCCAAATGCCAATGGCTAAGAAAGCCGGCGCTGCTTCCTCTCCCGTCACGCTCCCTCGGCTCCTGCCACGGTGGCCTCCTGGGAGCTGTTCCTTGCCTACGGCAGCAGCCTCTGGGCTTTCTGTTCCCGCTCCTCCCTGGATAGCCACACAGCCCACACCCTCACAACTCTGCTCAAATGCTGCCTTCTTAGGCGAGGTCTTCCCCCGAGCCCATCCGGAACAGTGTCCCCTCCCTCTCCATTCTCCATCCCCTCACCTCGCTCTGCTTCATGAAACTCAACAACACTCAAAATACTTGCTGCACGTGAATTTATTTATGGGCTAGTCAACTGAGCATCTGTCTTCCTTCTACAGAAGGTTAGGTTCAGGAGAACAGAAACTTTTACTGGTGTACACTAAGCAATCAGTATATATTTTTGTGAATGAATGGATGGATGAAATGCATGGATGAATGAATGAGTTCAGATCTTCTAACTGTTCTTTAGGCACAAATACTTCTTATTTTTCTGAACTCAGTTTAGATTTATCTTTGCCAGCTACTTGACCATTAATCATTACTATCTTATGAAATTTCTTATTCTGCTATTTTGAGTTACCATCACTTATCTCTTTTTATTTAACTTATCACTTACTTATTTTCTCCCAAATGCATCATTAAAGCACTTAAAGACAAGAACAGTGTATTACTCCTGTTTTTATTTTTCTACTTGGCAATGCATGGTGCTCAGCACTGATCAGGGGCTTGATAAATATTTGCTGATTGTCCCATAGTGATGTATAATGCTCTTACTTCAAGTAAATAGAGATAATATTAAAAGATTATAGCTTGGGACGTAAGTCAGTGGTCGAGTGATTTCCTAGAATGCACGAGGCCCAGGTTCAATCCCCCCGGCACCAGGAAAAAAAACATCCAGCTGATGGAGAATGGGCTAAGTCGTAAGAATGCTGAAATACGTGCAGTTCCAAAAACGAACCCACGCAATGCCCCAGCTTATGAGAGGAGCGTCAGGCAGGGGAGGGAGAAAGGCTGCCTCTGAATGTAGACCAGCAGTGCTTTCCATTGCTCCTTGGCCCATTGCTCTCTCGGCCCATTGCTCTCTCATTACCAGGTAGGACAGTAACAGAAAACCATTTCTCAGGTCCAGTTCCTAGACATCTTGATGGTGCTAGTTCAGATAGCTGCTCCTTCTATCACTCTTTCCTTTTGGAAAATCAATTTTCTGGCCATTATCTCTCCCCCCAAGACCTGTCAGAGTAAACCAGTAGCTGGTAAGGGGCGGAGTCTGTCAGACTCATCTCTGCCCAAGCAGGAGGGTGAGTTGCTAAGACTGAGGAGTAGCCAGCCCTCCCTGACTCTCAAGTGCTGGGTGCAACTTCAGGACTGGCTACTAACCGAGTTCTTGGGGATGTTGTATCCAGAGAGAACAAACCAGAACAAAACCTGAATATTTTCAGGACTCAGTGCACCATTAGACACAGAGTTGTTTCCATGCCAAAGTGGCCCACAAAGCCAATGGGACAACAGTCAGGGTACGCCCTGGGAGATACTGAACATGCAAAGGCGACGTGTAATGGTGAAACCACCACGTCATACCACAGCTGTGTCTCCTCATACAGCAGCAGATTTTAAACACACTCTCAAGCTGGTGCCTATGCCATCCTGAGTTAAAGCATATAATATCCTTCTTTCAGTGTCTACGTGTGGCCATCCTACATAATGTACATGCTATGTAATGTAGCAAACATTATGTGAATAAATAGGATTTCATTCTTTTTCCAAGAACATCAGGATGGAAAGGCAATCCCTATTCTTACTCTACAAAGAATCCTGGACGCTCTTCCCAATTTTTGCACAAATATGGACAAAGCTGGAACACCGCTTACCATGTCTGCTGATAAACCGGATGCAGCTTTCCACCACCAGAGGAATTGCCTGGCTGGAGTCCTGAAAAGCCAAAGAGAAACATGACATCAGAGTCTCCAAACAGGGACAGCCAGGGCCAGAATGGACAGCCAGTGTGCAGCCGAGTAAGAGGACCTGGCCTGTCTTCCAAGCCCCAGGGCCCCAAATCCTCACCACCCACTTGGAATGCCATATAGACGCCTCAAGTCCTGCATGTCCTAAGTGGAGAGGATCATCTTTTATTCCGAACCACTGCCTCAATCCAGCCAACCAACCAATCAGTACAGTCTGTTGGGTTTGCCTCCCCCTAACCCAAAACCCATTCATTTCTCCATCTCTACTGCCAGCAACCAGACTCAATCCACCATTACCTCAATTCCCACCCTTTCTAGCTGCCCATCCTCTGGTCTTCATCTCTCCTCCTTCACGGAGCAGCTAGGTGATCTTTAAAATACACATCTTGTTCCTGTAACTCTGAGACTGCTCTGCTCTCTAGCGCCTTGACTGTCTGAGATCCTCCCTTTACCTCTTTCGTCTTATCTTCCCTCGCCTCCCTGCCAGAGCCACACTGGCCACCTTTCTGATGCTCAGAGAAGTCCTCCTTTGCCTTGCGGCACAAGCTGCTCCTGCTGCTGACATGCTCTCCTCATTCTGGCTGTGACTTCAGTGTGTAGGACTCAACATCTATTTGCATTTCTCATTACAGCTCATGCTCCACAAGGGCTGATCCAACGTCCATGCCTGGGTGCTCAATCCTGGCCACAATGCCCTTACATAGTAGATGCTCAATTAGTATCAGTTTGAGGTCATAGAATCAATCAGTGAGAGGCTCAGAAAAAGGGCTGTTTGGCTTAAAAGGTAAAAAAGAAAAGAAAAACCAAGTTGGGCCGGGGATTTAGCTCAGTGGTTTTGCCACCTGCTGCGCAAGCACAAGGACTGGAATTCGATCCCCGATACCAAAAAAAAAAAAAAAGAAAAACCAAGTCTTGGAAATGGTGGAGATTACTTGGTACTAAGCAAAACAGTCCTCCCAGATGTCAATCTTTGCTCTTCCCCTTTGCTATACAATCCTCCTCATGTCATTTAACTTCTATCAGCTTCCATTTGTCATCTACTAACCGGGAGGGGACTGGTGGTGAGCATGGTAAGTCCTATTGGCATGTGAACATCAATGCCTACCATTTACCAAGGCACTAACAGAGGTCTTGGGCCAGCCCGTAAGTCCTTAGACAGATCTGTCTTGATAAGAACCCTATGGGATATGTATTATTATTACCATTATTCCCACTTGACAAATGAAACAGAGGCTTAGTGAGGTTAAACAGCTGCTTATAGTCACATGGGTGCCAGGTGGCAAAGCCCAGATGTGAACCCTGGCAGTCTTCTTCTGAGTGAACACTCTGCCACCACCAATACTGCATCCTAGGAGCTCAGCAAACACAACACCCACCATGACTAAAAACCAGCAAGGTTTCACAATGCAGCTACATGCACAATAATTCAGCTGTACGGAAGAAAGAACAGGCAGAGAGAATCCAAAATCCAGCTAGAAAGGGCTTCGGGACATAGTCTGGATCTCAAGTGGAGGGGACCCCTGCACCTTCTGTCCACCACACAGGTCTGCCCGCACCCCTCCTCTGTAGTCATGGGGTTTGGCTATTAGGGAAGCAGCTGGGTTTCATGAACAAGTCCTGCCAAGAGAGGGGCTGCTTGGGCCTCTCTCTCCCAAGCTTGGCAGGAACCAGGATGCTGCCAAAGGGAGCACCGCATATTCCAAGGTGCAGCTGTAAGTTGGGAAGGTCTCAGTGACCCACATGCTCATCTTTGTGACCCCAAACCCATCCACTTCCTCTAGGTCCCCAGCCAACGTCTGCTGTCTGGCTCCACTATTAAAAGAAAAAAGCTCCATTTTTGAGAAGTCTTTTTATGTTTACAGACTTGTTATTATATTTTTCATAAAGAGCAGCAGTAGACATGATGAAGATAGCAATAAGAGGGTTTGTAAAGCTTTGCTGGTCCCAGATTTATAAATAAAGAGCTAGGAGGGAAGTTAAGAGGCTCATAGGTTGCTGCTTTCAACAAGTTAGGTGAATGCAAAATTCTGCCTGGATGCACACACAGGAAATAGAGTATCAGTGTAGTTAAAGTGACCTATGTAGGGTTGGCAAGAAATGAGGCACTGAAGATATTAACCAGGTTACCAAGAGCACATTAGAAGTGGCTTAGAGAGATAACCTGCGGCAGGTAAAGGTGGGCCAGATGACTGTCCCGCTGCAGGGGAGCATTTTCCCTGGGCCCACTGTGCCAATGGAGCCTAAGACAGAGTCTAGAAGGAATAAACAAGGCACAGAGGTGCAAAGGCTTCAGATGCCCCTGCCATCCCCTGGCCGCTGTGCTATTTCCCAGCCACGAGTGAACTCACTTCCCCAGGTGTGCTGTGTGCTCCAATCCACACTTCACCACCGACTGTGCAGCTGCTGTGTTTTCATTACTGCATGATGGTCTCTCCCTCCCTCCCCCAGGTCAGAATTGATGCCAATGTAATACTTTGCTTCACAGTATTTTTAGTCAGATAATCTCAGGGCCAGAAGGGCCTTTACGGACAATCCAGCTAAATTCCCATCCAATCAGACTGAGGGAACTGGAGGAAAAAGACAAGGAAGGAGTGGTTCAGTACTATGTCCAAAAGCGCTGTGTGGCATACACTCTTCTGCTTTGGTACTAACTGGGTATTTTTAGATTTTATTCATTTTTAATGGAAATAAAATTTTAATTTATTTTGTTATATTATGTAACATAAAATTTGTACATAATAATGGGGTATCACGTGATGTTCTTATGCATATGCATTGTATAATGTTTAAATCAGGTTAAACAGATTTATCTCCCCACACATTTATCATTTCTTTATGGTGAAAACATTCAAAATCATTCCTTCTAGGGCCTGAAATGTGCATTCTAAGTGACACCTACAGTCACCCTACTGTGCAATAATAGCACACCAGAGCGTCTTACTTTTGGCTAACTGTAATTCAGTCCCCGCCGATCAGCCTTTTCCCACTGGCATAAATTCTTATGAGGAAGAAGGTTAAAGTGCTGGTCAGGTACTGACCTCTAATTACATTTGTTAGATTTCTGCTTTCACCAGAAGAGAAAATGCAAGACTTGACAACAGACTAGATATGGGTAGTAAGAAAAAAAAAGCATCAAAGATCAAATCTGGGGCCATGGGGACTTTAAAGAACAGCAGCAGAGGAGCTGGGGCAGGAGCCCAGGGAATCAGCACGGAGCACGTGGAGGGTGAAGGCTGACAGGCTGCCGAGGGGAGGAGGGGAGAGGTGCGAGCTCAGTTCTCAAGCACAAGTCCTGGGTGTCCCTCAGGAGTTAGAGCCAGAGGCCAGGCAGGATGCGAAACAAAGGACTCCTAGGGAAGGAGACAAAGCTCCCCAGGGGGGCAGCGTGACAAGGGACAAGAGCATGGAGAGAAGTCCGGAGGCCAGGTCTTGAAGAAATGCCTAAATCAGAGGAATGCGGATGGCCATGAAAAGACATGGAGGTAATGGCCAGGAGAGGAAAACCGTGGGCCTGACGGGAGCAGAGAAGATCCAGAAGCAGCAGCTGAGGTGCCTTCATTTTTTTTTTTAGTTCTTTTATTGGTCCATTTTAGGTATACAATGCGTTTACATTTCTCATTGGGTGCTTGTACCTGTACATGATGGATCTTGGTTCTTATTTTTTCCCCATTACCTGTGCATCCTTCACCCCCTCTGCCCTTCCCTATTTACACAGATTTCCATTCCATTTTTTTCTTTTCTCATAGTTTTTCCTTTCCCTCCTTTCCTTTCCCCTTCCCCTCCTTTCACCCCTTCGTCTTTGGACCTTTTCCTATTTCAAATTATCAATTATCAATTATTCATTTTAATCATTTTAACCCTTGTTTACACTTCAGTTTCTCACACTAGAGAAACTATTCAGTATTTACACGTGTATCCTATTTATTTCACTTAAGAGTATGGCCTCAATATACATCCATTTAGCTACAAATGACTCTAGTTTTTTGTTCTTTATGGCTGAGTAGTACTCCATTTTATAAAAAACCACATCTTTTTTATCCAGTTTCCAGCTGATGGGCACTTGGGCTGTTTCCAAGCTTTAGCTATTACTAACGGTGCTGCTATGAACATGGGTGCACATATATCGCTGTGGTATGATTCTTTTAATTCTTTGGGGAAGATACCCAGCAGGGGAATAGCTGGGTCAAATGGGATAAGGTGCCTTCATTTTAAGAAAAGTCTGGGATGTTTTAAAATTCATCTTTAACAGAGTCAAAATGACTGGGAACTGATGCACTGGCAGACACTTGTAATCCCAGCTATTTGGGAGGCTGAGGCAGAAAGACTGTCTCAAAAGAAAAAAATTAATCTGTAAGGGGCTAGGACATTGCTCAGTGGTAGAGAGTTTGCCTAGGATATGTGAGGCCCCGGGTTCAATCCCCAGCACTGCAAAAAAAGAACATGGACTCCAAGAGGCACCCTCGAAAACCAACTTGTCATAAACAAACAGCCTTCCGGGTTACCTATACAAGATTACCCAACTTGAAAATACCTACTATTTTACCCTCCCAACCATCTTGGAAAAACCTTTTCTTGATCCACCAACAGATCTGAACTGCTGGAGAAAGACAGGGGGCAACAGAAGAAAAGCAAAGCCCTCACTGGATTGGGGTTTATGATGTATCCTGGAACTCTTATGCAAATCTGGCATCAGGCAAATACACAAGTCTGCAAAGGCTTAGGTGCAGCAGGATGCAAATCACAAAGCAGCCAAGTGCCACTCTTTTCCAACAGTGAGGCTGATCGGGGTGCCCATCACCTGCCACACCAGGGCTCCCCAGGCCAGGGAAGAAGCTGCAGAGCCTTCACACATAGGCTCGATCTGTCTCTAAGCAGGGAGGTCAGTTTAGATTGGGAATGGGAACAAACTTCAAGATTAACCCTATTATTTACCAGAGTATTAAGCGGAAAATGGCTTGCTTACACTTTAAGACATCCACCTATCAATTTTAAATGCCATAAATGATCACTGGAAGGTATTCTATTCCTCTTCAGTTTTAAATAAAATTATGGGAGAAAGAAGAAAGAAATCAAAGAACAGAAGGGAGAGAGATGCAATGAAATTGTTGTCATTTAAAAATGTATAAAGAGCCAGGTGTAGTGGTGCACGCCTGTAATCCCAGCACTTGGAAGGCTGAGGCAGCAAGAGGATCGCCACAAGTTTGAGGCCTGCTTGGGCCACACAAAAGTTCAAGGCCACTGTGAACTACACATAGCAAGACCCTATCTCAAAAAAAGAAAGAAAAGGAAAGTATGAATACCTCTCATGTGTTCTTACTAACACAGATCCAAAGGGTGGGGGAATAATGCCAGCAGAGCTGTGACAAGTGAGGCCCATGTGTTCCGAGTTCCAGGCCCGCCTACCCGGCAGGCACAGTCGGATGAGCTGAGACTGCTGGGACTGTGACACCACAGAGACCGTGTGCCTCTGCATGAGGGAATCTCCCTGAGGCCAGGGCCTCTTTGAGTTACCCAAAAGACTCTGTAAGGCCCGGATCACTTTTCCCCTCAATAGACACAAAGATATTTCTGAGCTCTCTCCACCCTCTCCTTGCTGACTACTTTCTGCAAAGCTGGTACAAGCTTAGAGGACATAAAACCATCTCAGTATTTCCCATAAAGTATAATTAGGAAGTCAGATTTGCTACTGCAAAAAATATTTCAATTACTTTTTTCCTACAAGCACAAGTGCTGCGGATCATCCGCACCACCGCTCCCCAAGACCCCTCCTGATAGGGCAATGAGCACGGGCTCAACACAGCCATGCAGATCACGTGCCAAACTGCAGCGCTGAACAGCTCTTGCCTGTCATTCCCAGAGCAGACGCAGCTCTGCACTATCAGCACGTGTCAGCGACACCTAGGATGACCACATTGTAGAAACAAAGAAAGCTCCAAACCTAGAACAAGACTGTCCTCCCTAGGGGATCAGCTGCTGGGAGTCCCTGCCACTTAGTGTGGATGTGAGGGGGAGAGGCCTCTTTTGCTTCTTTTGCCCTGGGCAGTTCTGGCACAATTTGTTCCATTTAGATCAAACCTCGAATACACAGAGGGAGGAGAACTAGTCATAAAGACTATGACCATTCCATCTCAAGTTCAATAGATAATGACCCAAAACCTTAACCATACCATGACTCATGGGTACATTCCCGAGGCAGGCGTGAGGTCAGAGAAGCATCCGCCCTGTCCACAGTGCAGTCCTTAAGATGGCTATGGGATGCATTCAGGTTCCATGCCAGGCAGCCTGGCTCTTACTGGACTCTTACCTGTTTCCTCACGGTTGAGCTACGCCTGTGGTTGATTCCACCAAATCAAAGAGGACCAATCCAGCAATAGGAAGGAAAAAGAAAATTGGGACAGAATGAGATAAACAACTACTCTGAAATCCAGAGGTAAAGCTTTTAATTGGGAAAACACCCTACAGAATGGTTAATGAAACAGTCATATTTTTCAGCTCAATCTAAGAAATGGCTACGAGGCTTGCTAGGTTACTTCCCAACTAAAGCCCAGTAAAGGTTTTCTTCCTGAAGGCACTGGGGCCCCTGCTTTTACTGTCTACCACCATTCAAAATTTGAATAGGAGGAAACTAGTTTGATTTGTAGTAAAACAATTTTGAATTAGACAGTAATATCTCTTCACTTGCAAGGAGACTTAACACCAAAGGATGCTCCCATCTGCTTCCTCCTGGATCCTCAGGGAAAAGAGAGGGAGCAGTTTATTTAGAGGGTAGAGCATCCAGACTGGCAGGAACCTTGGGGATCCTCTGTTGGTGTGTTTGCAATCTGTGTTCAGCCTCCAAGCGAGTCTGACTTGGAGACACAGCACCCAAAACAGGGTGGTGCTGCTCAGCTTTAAGTGAAGGTAGAGGCTGGGGCCTGGCTGCTGGGCCTTGTTCTGTTTCCACTGCCAGCCTACTCCTGAGGAACCTCTGAAATCCTAGAGCTTCTCAGGTCTAATGTAACATTCATATCTTCTAGAAAAGGAAGCTGGTGTCCTGGGAAGGGAGAGGAGTGGCTCAAAGTCACACACAGTGAAGTAGCCCAGCATCAGGGAAGGGAACTCGGCTCTTCTCAGTTTTTCCAGAAACTTCTACAGACAAAGGACCTCATGTGAACTTGGACTATATCAACGAGGATACATTCCACAGAATTCCATTATCCTGGCTCCTTCCAGTCCTCAAGATTGGTATATTAACGGGACTTTTGTAATCCACAACGACAAAATGATGAAAGCCAAATGAAGCTATCTCCAAATAATGGGCCTATAATTGTAAATGGCCTCATGATTATTTTGTGTGCTGGCAGATATGAGTGGTTGATATAATGGGCAAACACAGGGTCTCTAAGGAGTCTGGTCCATTAAAGCACTTTCTCCAGTTAAATCAGCACATTTTTAGGCATCTGGGAACTGTTGGCTGAATGAATGCCTTGCTCTCTGCTAGCTCACGAGTTTTCTCACAGCAGCACTGTGACTGGAAGGGAAAGTATTTGGCTGGGTAGGACAGGGAGGGGAAGGTGGGGAAAGACTGGGAGAGCTGCATACTTGTACATCAGGAAAGGACTCTACCAAGGCTATTTGGCAAGCCAGAGCAATGCAGAACCGCTCTATCCAACAACGTTCACCCACCAGGGACTGTCGTGTTTTCCACGTGTAGAAATGCCTCAGATCAAATGCTATCACCTGATCTTCCCTTTGGGTCAGTGAATTCCTGAAGCCTACACTTGAAGCTAAGGTTAGGTTACCAGGATCCCTCCCTCTTGAGTCAAAAGTTTATTTTCCTTGCAATCCGGAAAGCCCATTACCACCCGGAACCGGATGGGTTAGTGAAGACAGGGGAAAGAGACAGCCTCCACCCTAGGCCACTCCTCTGCAAAACCATGCACTGTCTTTGCAACTCAACCCCTTGGCTCTTTCCCAGGCTAGAATCTCCCTAGGTCCCATGGGCCTCTACCCTCCCTAGGCCTGTTCCAAACCACACCTACCTGGCCAGACTGCAATCTGTCCGCTGACCTGCAAAGATAAAGGCGAAAAGCATATGTTGAAGCAAAAGTGGTAAAGAGGGGAGGCCTACTCCTCAGAATGACCAAAGCCTCCTTCAGGCAAGCACATGCTTTGCTGGTTCCCAGGCCACAGTTGCTGGTACCCTTAAACCTTATACTTGGCAACTCTGCTTCCTGGTGGGAAACAGGCATGGATGTAGAGGAATTCGGCAGATTATACTTCAACAAATTATTAGAAGTCTTTCCAGAGAGAAGCTTCAGCTTCTGATGTGTGTGCTGGGTCTATGCATAGTGGTAGGAGTGCTGGGGAATGCTTGCTCGTTCCTGAGTGTGTGAATGCACACACACACACACACACACACACACACACACACACACACACACAGTTGGGGCTGGGAGAGGAAGAAGGAAAAGGAGTTGCTTGGGGAGAGGGTGAGAAGATGGGCATTCTAGTTTTAGATTCATATGAAGTTATGCTATCTCCTGATCATCCTCTATGGGTCAGTGAATTCCCAAACCTACACGTTGAAGCTAAGGTTAGGTTACCAGGATCCCTCCCTCTTGAGTCAAATGTTTATTTTCCTTGCAGTACAGGGGCTTTGGGGAGCCTCTGGGTGTATTTCAGCAAAGCCCATTACACTCTAGAACCGGATGGGTTAGTGATGACAAGGGAAAGGGGGCAGCCAGCCTCCACCCTAGGGGGGACTAGGGTGGCAAGGCAAAGGTGAGCTTCATTGCCACTACTGCTAGTGAACCGTGGTAAAATGAAATTAAACACCTCAAATTCATAACAAGCACTCTTATGTTTTCTAAAAAATACATTTACATGGATCCATGGGCCATGATGTAATATATGTTGCTTTCTTTGTGTCTACAGTTAAAGAAGCTTGATCTTTATTAGACCTGTGTCAGATAAACCAGGGCAAATTGTGGAAGGCAGTGAGCTGGGGAAGGAGGGAGCAGCTCCTGCATTCTTCATTCAAGCTTCAACTCCAAGGGCTAGGAGAGGGCAGGGCTTTTTCTTGCCTTTAAAGCTTGCTAATTGTTGATTACAGTTCAGCTTATCCAGAGCAACATCATCCCCCACCCCGACAGCCTCCCCTTACCAATAGCTCAGCTTTCATCTGCAAAAATATTATTCTGAGCCAGAATTTTCAACATCTGTCCCATTTCCATTCTGAAATATTCATACACATCAATTATCCCTCTGTGGCAAGAACAAGGGGCTCTTGCATTATGGTGACAAATATATACAGAAGGCAGGGACATGACGTCTAGCACACAGGAAGATTTACAGCTATTTTTTTCCTTTATTGCTAGAACTTGTCATCTTTTGATTAAGGCAATTTGCAGCACTAATGAATGGTCAACCTTCATCCCTCTGGAGCAGCGCATTTGGTACACACACATGTGGTGAGCAAACCCATTCATACTAGCGTGCACGCACAAACACACACACAGCTCCCTACTTACTCATGGCTACAGTTAGATTGTCTGACCTCCCCTCAAAAAAACAAAAGAATCACAGCTATAACTTGTTTCAAATAGTGCTGGGCTTTCTTTCCTTCAGTTCTTTGTGGAGCAACTGGATAATCTCAACAGTAAAGATTTTCTCATGAGCAACACTTCAATGCCTGGACCTGTTTAGTCTGAGCCTCTTAGGTGATAGAGAGGAAAGAGGCCAGAAGTTACCCAGAAGGCTTTCTTCACATTAAAAAAATGTCTTAAAAGTGAGATCAGAGACGTTAGAGAAAGAAGAACTGTCCAGAGCAGAAGGAGGGCAAGGTGGAGAGCCAGGAGGTTCTGGAGTGAAAAACAGACTCCAATTCCTGGGCCAGGGAACCAATGGATCCCGCACACTTTCCTCTATTCTGTAGCTCGTCTAGTGAGTGCTCAAGAATTCATCTTAAACTGCCAGAACTCTGTACGAGCAGGCCTGCCTGTCACTTACGTGGCCCTTGTAGCCTCCCCCTTTAATACCCTCCCATCTTTAAGTGGAGGCAGCAGTGGGCAGGAGGAGAGGAAGGGCATTCGGAGGCATCCCCACCCTGGAAGTCCCATTAATCATAGGATGCTGAGGGCGAGGCAGGAGACCTGGGCAGGTGCCAAACGTGCCCAGGAAGCTTCTCTTTCAAACTTCGCCTTCTGTTTGACGGCCGAGGGGAGAAAGTCCAGAGTGCCAGTCCAGTCCTCTGCCTCGCTACTTTCCGGGGCCTGGTTAAGATCATCGTCTGAGATGAGGCGGTCCTCTCAGGACCATGGCCTCAGGATGGCCACAGCACAGAGGGCTGCCACTTAGGCAGCATCCAGAGCCTTCCAAGCAGAAGGAAATGGAGGCTGCCCTACAAGCTACAGCAGACAGCAGCCCGTCCACCCTGCACTGGAGGACTTCTCCTTGCTCAGAGCTGCTGCATGTCTCATCTCATGGTCCCCTACATTCTCGCTCTGGCCTTAGTCCCACAGCAAAGAGCCGAGACTTGAAACATGGTGTTTGCAGAGGGAATAACCCTGCAGCCCGTTTGCTCTTTGGGGGAAAGGAGGCAGAGGAGGAGGCAGAGGAGGGGCCAGGGTGGAGGGGCCAGGGTGGAGTGGCAGCACGCTCCATTGAATCAGACAGATGATGCACATTAGTGCTTCATTAAGCAGCACCCTTTCCCCATCACTCAAGCAGTCATCTGGGGCCTGTGCCTCCACACCAAAAAGGCTAGGAAAAGAAGACCGTCCACAGAACCAGATCGGGTCCACTTAGCTGAGGATGGAGGCTCAGGCTCGTGCTCAGCAAGAAAGCTCGGCGGGGCCTCCCCTTGCTGCCAGCCTCCCGCACAGCGGTCCCACACTCACTTTCTCCCAGGGTTTTCTGCAAAAGGTCGTGCTTGGCTTGCAACTTGGTGATGAGGTTCCTGCCCTCCAGGTACTCCTTCATTTTCTGTAAGGGCAAAGGAGAAGAAAGGACAATCAGGTTGCTGAAGAAAGAAAAATCAAGACACCTGGCTGGACAATTCCTTTTTTGAAAGGTCATCTGCCTTCTGATCCAGCTTCTACTTGGTCTGGTTTTTTTTTTCCTTTGGGGCCCTGAGTATGTGGACAGCTGCTGATCCTCATGGTGGATTATTGTCCTGCTCTACGTTTCCCTTGGAGCATTAGCTTGGCAAAACAAACAAACAAACAAACAAAAAAACCCACCTGTGTCCTAAAGCCTCTCATCTCTCTTCCAGTCCTCCCAAGGGTGGACAGATTCCCCAGCGCAGTGTCCTTGGTGTAAGATGCACACTTGCTGCATGGCAGCACCGCTGACCTGCCTGTCCAGCCCCTTCTGGGGCCTGTTCCATCACCCCAGGGGCAGTGGTGAGGCCAGCTCAGCCCTGCCTCAGCTGCAAGCCTGGCATAGGGAGCTTTGTCTGAGCCATATCGTAATCAGCCTCTTTCTCTAAGATACACGGAGCCTTTATTGAACACTGGGAATTGGTGAGTGCTTGGAGGGAGCAGCTGCCAGCCCCTACTTGTGTGCACACACAAACACACAATTCCAGGCACAAGATGAGGTTTTGGAAATACAATGCCGCCTGCTGTAACAGCCGCAGAAGTGATTGCTGTGCTGTACTTTCAGATTGGATCCCTGATCTCAACCCTTGTCTACCCAGTGAGAGACTATTTCACAGGACAATTCAGCAACTCTTCAAAACAATCCTATCAGCTACTATTACCTTTGCATCCATTTTATAAATGAGCACACTGAGGTTTGGCCAGATTAATTAAGTTGCTCAAGGTCAAATAGTCAGCAGGGCAGTCAGCACCTAAACACAGGCAAGTTAGCAGTACAACATGTGCTCTTCAGCATTATAAATAAAATGCTCTATTCACGATGTTATATATAAAATATTCTACGCACTACAGTACAGAATAGGAGAGATGCAGAACTAAGCCTCATAGCCTTGAATTCTTTCTATCAGAGGAGCAGCTTAGGGGATTTTAGAGTGCTTTCGGGGAGAGGGGGTCAAACTGCTGGCTGCTGCAAGCTGGAAAGCGGTAGTGCTCTGGGCCGTCAGACTGAGCACCACACCTTCCCTCTCTCCCCTACACCACTCCTGGGAAATGCAGCCTGCATCTGGGCCAGGCTCAACAGCTCATGTCAAACGCACAAGTCAAATGGCAGTATTTCCCCAGGTGTGCGCTTCCGGTCACTGGAACAGCACGGGAGCCTTCCTGTGCTAAGTGGATAAAACAATTAGGACGATAACAGTTCCGTGTTTTAACATATCCAGCCTTTGATGTCACAGTAACTGCCAGGTAGGATTAAGACTGACAGGAAAGATAAAAATATCCAAGTTAATTTTAGTCTGAACTTTTAACTAAGATCCTACCTCATTTAAAGGAAAAAAGAGAAGGGAGAAGGTGGAAGGGGGGAAAAGAAGAAAAAGGCTGTGTTCTGTGGGGTACAGTTCCTGGCCCTCCACATTCTTCTGCGTGGCTCGAGGTGTAGCCCGCACATCTCTCAGACAGCACCTCTCATAGAGTCCTGTCCAGAGAGAGGGTTGATCACTGGAGTGTCTTTCTCCTCTAGACCGCCTCTTCCTTGAGGCCAGAGACTGTGTCATCATTATGGGACGGAAAGCATGCTACTGTACCCAACAGATAGTAGACACTCAATAAACACATAAAGAATCAAGAAATAAACCAGCAGTCCCACTGGCCTGTGTATAGAACCACCATTAGCAGCTGCAAACCATGCCCCAAAGTCCTTATTTTAAATTAAATATAAAACAAACCGCACACTAAATCTTTTCTGCTGCCCTACTCAGGAGGCCCTGATCCCTCTGCTCCTCTGCTTTTGCACGAGAACATCTGCATGAAAACAGGCTCTCCTGTCCTGTGTCACCCTCCCTTCCATCTGCTCCAGCTGCCTGCTCACCTGCTGGGAGTCTTCCCTGGGTCACGTCCTAATCCCGGACCAATGCCTAACTGTGGGCTTGCAATAGTACTTTGAGGCCGAGAAGGGTGAAAAGCCTTCAGGAAACGTCCATCACTAAGAACACAACCCTCACAAGCTTCTCTTCAGAAGGTTTTCCCAGGAGACCCAAGGGTTTTCTAATGAGGAAAATTCACCAAAAAGCTGGAGCCCTCAAAACAAGACCAGACTGCTCAAAAAACAGGCTAAATTCTGAAAGGAGATGGATGCAAATTCCTTTCTCTCACTTGTGTTTCTACTTGTGATTTCAGAAACCATTTTTTCATTCATGTTCACAGTCACTCGTTAACTCCAGCTGTCATTCCGAGAGCCATTAAAATAAATAATAATCTGATAAAGAGGTATGATGGATTACCTTTTCGAATTCCATTAAATCCTGAAGGATCAAAACTGTGTCAAGGTATGACCTGCATCCCTAATGTTGGCGTGCGGACAATGGCTGGGCGCTCCGCCTGGGGAAGGTGCAGGATGTGAGAAGGTGAAGGCACCCAGGGCGTGCAGCACTTTATTTATGGTCTCCCATCCCCCCCGGAAGTCGGCGCTCATCTGTAGGAGACAGAAGCTGGGGGTAAATACCCTGGCCTCTCTCAGCAGAGCTGAGGTAGAAGGATTCCCTTGCTGCTGGACAGACTCCCAGAGAACAAGCTGAGACAGCCTTAGGGAAGGCAGCAATAGGCAGCCTTTTGGTGATTTCTGGAGAGCAGGGGCCGCGACAGGAGCTGTTTGTATCTCAAAAATCTTTTCCCTTGCAAGTTCTTACAACACACCAGTGCCTCCTGCTCCAGCCTTTACAATCAATATCATCAAAACTGAAAATTTTTACAAAAAGTAGGAAGAGAGGCAAACAAACTATTAGGTATTTGGTATTTTTGCTTTGCATCGTGGAATTCCAATTCTATTTTTATGGTCTCATTAATTTATTCCTCAGTACTTCCTAACTGGGACTGTCATCAATGAAGTTCATTTATTAGAAACTATCAACATCCTCTTTTTTCTTTCTCAGGCCTCTGTCACTGACAGATATTTTTGTTGCAGTAAAATGAAAATGGTTGAATTGGAATATTCTAGTCTTACCACTTATTAACTCTTCTAACCTTGGACAAATCACTTAACCTACTGAGTCTTGGCTTTTCCACCAGAAAAATGAGACTAATACCTTCTTCACAAGGTTACTGAAGGTAAAATAGGATAACAACCTGACTGTCAGCACAGGGGCTGGCACACAGCAGTTACTCAAAAAGTGTTTTAAAAATCTAAACCAACTGCCTCCTCAGTCACCCTAAAAACATTCCTTCCCTAAACTTTGCTTTGTGCTAACACATAAGCAAACTAAATCAAAGTAGAAGGATTCAGATCTTAAAAAAAGAGTAAGAGTAAGAGGCACAAGAACACTTTCCAAATTTCATTTTATAAAAATTTCTTCCTTTGAAATACACTCTTACCATGGGGTTATGAATCGCAGGACTTTGCCTACGCACTGGACTTAAACTGTGTGGACTCAAGACTGCAGCAAGGGGTGGGGTGGGAGAGAGCAAGGCCCAGTTGGCCCCAGTGCAGATACACAGATGTCACTATCCTGGCTGCTTCCCCACCATCTCGGCACGCTGACAGTTCCCCTCCTCTCTGTCAATTTTTCAAGAGGAAACAGCTGTTAGACAGAATACATAATAGAGTAAACCTCAAGAGGAGCACATCTCCCCAGTTTAATGGGCAGGGCAGGGGCATTCACTCATTTGTACCTGCTTAGCACACATTTACCAAGGCCTGTAGGGTGATAAGATGAAGAGAGCTCTCAGACTACAAATTCCAAGTCTGAGATATAGCACACACTGCCACAGTGGCCAAGGTACCATCTCCCTCCTATTACCCTACCCAAACCTGTCCCTAAGAATTCAGGCAGTCTGGCTTGTTATTTTATCAGCCATAATCCTTATCCACTTCCCCACCCATATCCCATACAAGAAGCTCACGCTCCAATGCTCTACACTAGGAAATACTAGGAGACATGGCAGTCTTACAAAGCTTTTTGGCTAAACAATGAGCACTACTGCCCAATGAGCAGAGAACTGATTAAACA